>QEPC01014446.1:4397858-4417501 GCA_003113815.1 Sphenodon punctatus
ATTGAAACGGGTCCAGGAAACCGATGCTATCTAGATGCGCCTGGAGCTGGAGTGCCACCGCCCACTCAATAACCTTCCCTAAAAAGGGAAGGTTAGAGACAGGTCAGTAACTGGCAAGCGCATCCACGTCCAAAGATGGTTTCTTCAGCAGGGGGCGCACCACAGCCTCCTGGAGGCTGGGCGACAACCTCCCCTGCTGTAAGGACGTGTTCACTACCCTCGCCAGCACCGTCCCCAACGTCTTCCTGGAGGCGTGAATGACATCACACATTCCACAGTTGGCTTTGATGGGTCCATGCACAAACTCAAATGTCATGTGAGTTTCAATAACCAAGTTGTGACCATGGTCCAAATTTCACTTGATTGCAAGCGACGTTTTAGCGCTATGTGCATTCTCACATTCACATTTATGCTGATTTTAATGAACAAGGAAAACATTGCAGCCCATTAGATCAGCTTCTTAATTTACAAGTGTCTACAAGACTGAGGTTCAGGAAACTGCATTTGGTCAATGTGGAATCTGACCATCTGTCAAATGGCTGCAGCACTATCTGCCTTCTACAAACTGTTAAAACTTAACTCTTCTGCACTACATCTAACATGATGAGCCAGTTCCTCATAGTTTTGTGCTACTGCAGATTTTCTGTCAATAATAGCTCCTAAGGCCAATGCTGTTTTAATTGACCACCTAGTTTACCTGGCCTCGCCTGTTGTAATTTTCCTCACCATGTGAATTGCCTCCCAAAGTGGGCTATATTGAATGAATCAGTCAGGTTTTTAGCATTGAAGTGGTAACTCCTTTTTCCGCATTGCTGTTTCATTCCACCATTTCGGAATTGCCTGCGACTTTCCACAGTTTTTCTGCCGGCATTTAGCTAATTTCACACCCTTTGCTTTGCAACATCAGAATTATTGGAAATGTCAGAATAAACATTGTTCTGCTACTTCGTACCGTGACTGCATGTCAGATAGCGTTGGCGGAAGCAGCAGAATGGAAGTAGCAGAACAGCAGAAGTAGCAAAATGAAAGTAGCAGAATGAAAGTCTCTATTGCACCGTGCCACTCATTGTGGAAGAGCTCTTTCCATTGGAAACAGCTACCGCAGCAGTTTTTCATTTCAGCCCTATGAAAGATGTGCTTTCACTGAGCTAATTTGCTGTATAAGGGTAGTGCTAGAAGCTGCACAGGTTGGCGCTTCATGTTTTCTGTGTGCTCACCCAATCATGGCCCTACTTATAGACTTTCATACAAGTAGAGCTGAAACAAGTATCCAAAAATAGTTCAACTCTGTTAATATACTCTACTGGGATTGAAAATTGTGGTTCAGGTAACAACCGATATCCATTTATGCCCCATCAGGTTCTTGTTCCTGTTTTTCCGGGGTGTTTCCCTCATTATTTCAGTTGTTCAGTTATTTTGTTATTTTGGTTATGTCATTTAAGCAATCTTAGCACCATTGTGCATATTTAATTACTGAAAATGATGGATCTGAAATAAAGTGACCAAAATGGTCAAACCAAAAAACCCAAACTCTGGAACATGATACCTGAACATCCCTCCTGACCACGCAATACAGATATTGAAGTACTCATTTCACTCACAGATATTATTTGAGCCCTTGTATTATACCCACAAATAATAAATCCACTCATTTTGGCTCTATATACAGTTAGAGGGCTATCATGGACACAAGTGAACAGAACCCAACTGCACAGTGACCCAGTCAGGAGAGCTGGAGCCACTGAAGATTTGGTAGTGATAAATGTAAATTAAGAGTCAGGAACTAATGAATACAAAATGGAGTTGATGTAGCTAAGCAGCTGTACCCTTCATACCAAAGCGAATTCATCCATTTCTTGTCTTTTTAATGTTGCCGTAATATATTTGCTAGCAACCAAACACTATTATTATAATAATTATAATAATAATAATAATAATAATTAATAAACACTATAGTTCAGTTAGAGCTAGTATTAGATAGTGCCAGAATAAATGTGATATTTTGTATTTGCAAAGCTAATTCTCATATTCATTCCTACAAACAAATATCTCTATTTGTCTTCTCATCATTGCAAAATTCACATCTTCATGCCTCCCTTTTCTTTGCTTTGGTATTTCTGTTACTTGAGTATTTACTACTTCATTCACTTCAAAGGTACTATTTGGCAGACTTTCTGAATTTTCTAATCTGAATTTCATTGGTCCAAAATGAAGCAACCACATTGACATGCTCAAAGAACAGCCAAACAACATCACCAAAGTGAAAAAAACCCACCAAAGTGAACAAAACACCTGACTGCAATTAGGGACTTAACTTGGGTGAGCCAACTGAAGCTGAATCCAGACCATATTAAAGTGGTGATGGTGGTTGGCCAACACTGTGACCTGGAGGAGAATGCGACTTCCATAATTGATGGGATCCAGCCTTCCCTGCTTACTTAGGTTCACCGCCTTGGGGTGCTCCTGGAACCCGAGCTACGTCTCGAACATCAGGTTGAGGATTGCCTTTTACCAGCTCCAAAAGGCTGTGTCCCTTTTTTTCAGATCTGGATCTGGCCACTGTCATCCATGCCTTCATTACCTTGAGGCTGGTCTCTAAGGTCCTTTTTACATGGGTGGTACCCACGCATGAACAGCCAGAAATCTGGCTATTCATACGTGGGTGAGTCTCGTTTAAACTCCGTGGCATGTGTGTGGGCATGCATGTGCACTCCAACGCATGCACACCACCTCCACCCATACCCCATGCATGGAGTAACTGGCGAAAATGGTGGTTGCTCTGCGCGTGGAGATGGGGGTGCGCCCGTCTACACCCTCCCTCCACCCACTGCACATGGACCACCACGCACAACAAACCTCCCCCCCAGCACCACGGCTCATGTAAAAAGGGCCATTGTAGGGCTGTCTTTGAATACTGTTTGGGGGCTGCAGCTCCTGCAGGATGTGGTGGCCCACCTCTTGACGGGCGTGGGTCACCAGGAACACTTTACACCAGTGTTTCAGAGCCTGCACTGGCTGCCAATCGTGATTCTGGGCACAATTCAGGGTGCTGGTTTTGACCTATAAAGCTCTGAACAGCCTGACCCCTACATATCTAAAGGGCCGCCTTCTTCCTTATAACCCTCCATAGTCTTGAAGATCAGCTGAGAGCACCCTTTTACAAGTTCCACCATTGGCCCAGGTCCATACGACCCAGGTACACAGAGGGGCTTTCTCAGTGGCTCCTTCATGGCTTTGGAACTCCCTTCCCTTGGAGGTTTGTCTAAGCCTTAGCCTGAGCATCTTCCAGAGCCAGTGCAAGACATATTTATTTCAACAGGCAGGGGTAGATCGTGGGGTGTGATGGGGGTTTTATATGCATTTTATGGGGTTTTAATGGGTTTTATTTTATATTCTATATTCTTTTATGACATTGTTAGTTGCCCTGAGCATTCTGGGATAGGATGAGATAAAAATCTAAATAAACAAACAAATATTGAAATAACCAAAATACCAAATTCAAAATATCAAAGTAACTAGAATATTAAATAGGGAATGGGAAGAGAGTAATGCTTTATATAATAAAACAGATTCAAATATACCATATTTTTCAAATTTGGCATTCACTTTGAATATTTTTTCCAGCCCTATTGGTAGTTCATAGAAGGACATGCACACTAGAACTGTTTGCTATCAACATGTTTTATGAGTTTGACAATAGCCAGACACTCTGAGCATAATTTTCTGTCACTTTATTTATTAAAGCCCCGCTCCAGTGTCTGCGCACACAGACAGAACCTACCCTGAATGTGTACGCATGCTTTGTGCATAAATGTTGCCACAGCCAAAGTCAGCCACTCCTTGACTGCGCTGCCATCCATGTCTTCTGCCAAAGCCTTGCTTCTCCCCCTGCCGAGTGGTAGTGTAGTCGGTGGTGGACGTGGGTTGCACTGTGGCCATGGAGCTGTGGACTTCGACTGTGGCACCATGCGCGCATGTTCAAGCTAGGTTTTGTCCACATGCATGGTGCACACACATGGACCAGGGCATAAATATTTACTATATATACATCGATCATTCCTCTACTACAAGAGAGGAATTGTGCCCCGGATTGTAAGCAGTAGAATAAACGAAATATGAGCATCACCTCAACAATCAATTAAAATAAGAGATGGAAATTTTCCAGTAGGAAAAACTTTTCATACCTCTCAAACAAGCTCAATTTTGGGGTCTACAAAACCTAACAGCATTGCTTTCATCAGTTGCTGTGTCAGCCTAGAGGACAAATATTTAATTGTTTTAAAAGAGAGAACAAGAGCCTATAAAAGTTCAGTGTGTCCCTTCATCCTGAGATCTGCATGTGTACAGAATTAAATTTCAGGAAAATTAAATTTAGTGCTGCACAGTATATTTTGTTTCGTGACTGTAAAAGAAAAGTTGTTAAATAGTCTCATTAAATGCAGGGCTTCTGTGAGTGATATTGATAATTTATTTTAAAATGTAGCCACACACTTGGCAATCAGAGAATGAAGGATATGAAGAAAATTCTCATAAAACCACTATCCCCACAGGATTTGAACTCCTCATTTGATTTTTTCCATAAGATAGACAGTGGATAAAAACAGACGTATGGCCAGCGAGTCTGCTCCCGGGCTGCCCCGGGGCAGAAAATCATGGGCGATCTGGTCCGAATCAGGTCAGGGTGATAACCGAAACTGCTTGTGGCCTGGGAGCCGCCCTGCTGCCCACATGGCCCATTTAGTGCCGGGAGCACAACAAATGTGTAGGTGACCGACCCCACCTGTGCCCTGTCCCCAGCGATAAGCCCCCCCATCCATAAAGGACAGCCATAGCAGCCCCCAGCCCGGGGCAGGTATGAAGTGCGGTAACAGAGATGGTAGTCTGCTGTGACCCACTTTAGCCCAGGCTGTGACCTTGGGGACATGTAGCTGGGTTCTGGGCTGTAGTGAGTCAAAATGGGCCACAGTGGGCCAAAGTTACATCTGTTTTTTCTTTCTTTTTTTTTTTTTTTTTACCCAATGGGTTCTTTTAGATTAATGTTTAACTTTTATTCATGCAACTGTCCTTGTAAATGATGAACGTAGGAAGGGTCACCTCTTACTCCCCGGATGCCATAGGAACACAAGAAAAATGTAGAAGATCTTGCTAGATAAATAAATGATATTAATTGGTTGCAGAATTCATACAAAGTCTTCAAAACAAATCAGCACACAGGCAGAGCATTGAACCCTTGGCTGATGGGGTGAGTTGTGGGAGGTTTTCACATGTGCCCCTCATAGCCTGCTTGCTGGTGAGCCTCCTTGTATCTGTTAGGTCTCCTCCCCACACTGATTCCCGAGTTCTCACCTCACCATGCCATCTGAAATTATCACTAGCACCTGGGCCTACCTGAGGTCCCAAGAGCTAAGCTGTTCTCCCATTGGTCCTGGGGAGAACTCCAGCCCTTTTCACTTGGATGCCCCCCCCCTTCACACACGTGTGCGGGTGGGTGGGGGGAAGTGCCTGTGCGAACACCAAGGTGGGTGCGGGGGGATGGGTGGGCACCTATGTGAATACTGCAGACGGTGGGTGGGGATGCATGCACGCTCCCGCGCTCCACCCACTTCCACCCGCATATGGAGCAATGGATGCGGTGTTCCGTGGGACCGCACCCCCATGCACCACCCACCCACCGTGCTGCCCACCCATCCCCCCACCCACTGAGGCCTGTGTGAAAAGGGCCTTAAAAAGCCAGCTCATGCCCTGGGCTTTTCAGAGCAGCTCAGTGCCTCTACCTGGCCACATCGCTTGCTCCAACTTTTGCTCTCAGCAAACCCTAGCCTATTTCTCCTAGACCCAAATTGTGTATCCGCTCCCTCTCTCTCCTCTGCCTTGGACAGATCTCTCGGCTTGACTCCTGCTTTGTCTTGGACCTTGGCTTGTTTCACTATAGACAGTCCGATACTATTGGACTGATTTCCTGGCCTGACCGCTGCGTGCTCTGGACAGCAAGGTACTGCTCCTACTCACCCCAATCCTGCAGGGTATCACCCAGCCTGCCCTAATCCTGGAGGAACTCAACCTGTTGGGCCCCGGTCCTGAAACACCACCAAAACTGTCCACATCCTGGCTGCCCCCAACAGTTTGTGTGCAATTGTGTGTCAAGTCTCCAGTTACTCAAGAAGAGGAACATAATGACATGAGTGGTCCAGTCTAGTGCCAACAAGGACCAGGCTGGGCTACTGGGATCTATTCTGGCTTCTGCATTTGACACAGAGCTCCATTTGCAAAATGACCATGCTTCCATTTACCCTGTTTTCTGGAGCTCTTCTGGCCAGGGCTGGCCTCAGGTCCTGCTATTTTCTTCACTTTGGGAGGCCTTGCAGTGGCCCTCATCTTTAGCAGGAGGACATGTGGAAGAATTGGAAGGGGGCTGGCCCGTGAACCCATGTGAGACCTGGGTTCAAGCCCTGTCCCCACCAGGTCCTGACATGAAACAACCCACACTATTTTCTTATTTTGTCGGAGGAAAAAACATCACCTCTACCTGAGAGCTGAAATAAATTGGTGTTTTTCTATTTGCAAACATTACTCACATTTTTGGAGAGCCATCACCATTCCATTTTTTTTTTTGTTCAACCATTATGGTTCAGATATTCAGTTTTGACTAAATATCTAACCCCAAATGACCAAATACCCTACAAAACCAGGAACAAAACAACCCGAAAAAAGTAACAAATATTCAAATGAAATATGGATGAATAGCTGTTTGCACCTACTTTGTCTTGTCTGATTTAAAGTGCATGACAATGGGCTTCTTGGAGAAAGGGATTGTAATGTGTGGATTAAGAAGACTGGAAGGAGGCAACCCAGAAGTTACCATGCCTGTAGAGATTCTGTGCTGTGTTGTGTGAGAATAATTGAATCCACTGGGTGGACTTGTGTGGTACCATCTTGTGTAAAAATGGCCTTACAGCATCTTTGGCTAAAGCATTTCTTCACAGAGCCTTTTAAACTGAAAGCCATTTGAAATGGGAGAATAGTTACAGCAAAAAGCAGCACAATTTCCCACCCCATTTCTAATTGTCTGTGCTAGTATTTCGTATATCAGTGTTGGTATAAAACAAACTTTGTCAACACCTTAGTTTAAGTTATTCCTTCCCGTCATCATGTGGTGATACCATACAAGTCAGTGGAATTCCACCTCCTAATGATGGGAAATCACTTTTGAAGATGATGGTTAGACTCTTAGGATCTATAGGTACCACGTTTTACTCATAATTCTTAGGCTGCAACCCAGACAACTCTGGGTTGCATCACTGTTGACTGTAAGGTGATATTTCCACAGTATGATTTAAAATATGGATTAGACTGGAGGAGAAGCCCAGTGGGAAGTTAGTAAATGTGTATCTTTGGAGAGTAGAAAAGCTAATAAAGATGGGAAGAGTAAAATATATATATTAGCGAAATCTCACCAGTCAATATATCATAGGCATGATAGTCTGCTGTGTTACACAATTTTCACTCTGTTAAAGAATAACTCAAGAAAACACAATATACCATAGAGTTGGAAGGTATTTTTGAGATTCATCTAAACCAGGGGTGGGGAACCTTTTCCATTTTGAAAATTAGCACAAGCTCCGAGGGCCTCAGAGAAGTTGGGTGTGGGGGTGCACTCAAAAGAGGAGGCTCCAGATTATGAATGAATGCCATGGATCTGTCCCCTATCCTTGAATGAATGCCCTCATCTCTGCTCCCTTCCTCATAGCTCAGTCTTTCAGTATTTGGGGGAAGCAACTGGATTCAGGGCGCAGATCCAGGAACTGAAAAAGGGCCATATAGAAACTAAATGTGAATTGTGTCTGACTACCAGGCTTGAAGTTCCCTACCCCTGATTTAGTCTAGTGCCCGGCTTTAATACAGGAAGTCTACAGCTACAACATTCCATTCGCTGATAGGGCAACCATCTATTTGAGCAGCGACAAAGGGTAATTTCAGATGTTACAAGACCAAGGTCAACCACAGTGAATCCCCTGTGGTGGCCGTTTGTCCCGTAACGTCTGTTGGGGTTCCCGCTAGATGTTCACCTCAGTGAATCCCTCTTGGGAATCTCAATGACCACAATTCTGGACCTCCAACTGCTTGGAGGTCCAGAATCGTCATGGGATCGAGCCCCAACCATGGTTATATTGGCCATGATCCAGGATTGACCGAAAGTAACATCTGTTACCTTCAGCCGCCCTGGGTCGTGGTCCCAAACATGGGACGGGATTGGGCACAGTGGCTGGATTGGCCGCTGCATCTGCGCATCTCCTGGAGGGTGGGCAGCCGGGGAAGCATGGGGGCGGGGCTGTGCAGCCACACGTCACGTCATGCCACACAGCCCCTCCCCGATCCCCCTCCCAAATCAGGCTGGCATGTCTAAAGGATAGCTGGCCTGATTCCTGATCGGGATTCGCAACGAATCCTGGTCCGTGGTTCAGCCTGGCGGGCCTCCGGGCCCATCACGTCTGAAATTACACAGAGACCCTGCAACCTCCCCAGGAAACTTTGCCCATTGCTGAACAGCTCTTAGGCTGTTTTCTCCTGTTACATGGGAGTGGGAAGGAGGGGGACTTTCACTATCACAGCTCTGTTATCATGGGAAATAGCACATCTGAGAATGCACTATTCCGGTTTTATGCCGCAAGAACACTCGACCTTGTGAGAGCTAAATTTTAGGACCCAGTTATGCATGAGTGTTCTCACAGCCTAAAAGCAGAATAGTGCATTCTCATGGATGCAAATTTCTGTGATAACAAAGTCATGATTGCAATTGTGGAAGTCCTCCCCCACCCCCACATAACATAAGAAAGTGCCTTTAGTGTTAGGACAGTTTTCCTGATATTTACCAAACATCAACCTTCTTGTAATGTGAAACAGACTTTTCTGTAAAGTATAATGTGCTCGTACTTGTAATTTGAGTCCCTTATTTCTAATCTTGCCTTTGGTGGCAATGGAGAACAGTTCTTTGCCAACTTCTTTGTCGCGGCCCTTTCAATATCTGAAGACTGCTACCATGTCTCATCTTAATCTTCTTTTCTCTAGGTTAAATAATATCCCCAGTCCCTTTAACCTTTCCTTATAGGTCTGGTCTTCTAAGCAAAAACATGGAATTATTTTTTTTTGCAAGAGAACTTAAGCATGTTTCATTTGCTTAGTAAGTCTGCTTAGCACAATGATATATGCCTATGATTGCTAAAAAAAATAAAAATAGACAAGCCACTTTTTGCCCATGTGTGTAACCCATCTCTCTCTCTAACTGGATATCTACAGAGAACATGCCTGCTTATTACCGTGTTCAACATGGGTAATTTTACAGTATGCCCTACTAGATGTGAAAGATCAAGTACAAACTGCCGCTTTTCCTCAGACAGAAGTGACAGCGCGATGCTTTGATCTTTGTCTGACACACCACGGTTATATTGGGGTGTTGGAAAATCATGTGTATCCCAGAAAGGGCTGGCAGGAGAAGAACAAGCATCGACAGGAACAGGGGAAAAAAAAAAAAGAACATCAAAGCGTTGATACCAGCTTAGTAACAGACAAGCAGGGATTGGCGGGGGGGGGGGGGGGGGGGGGGAGATGCTCCAGGCTGCGGAGGGAAGTGGAAACATTATTATAACATTGTCGCAGAAATCTGACTTTTCATTAAAATCAGTTGGAGAAAGTCAGTTCCACCGCAATCCTTCCCTCTGCCACTGGAGTAGTTTTGACAAGATCCACAGTAATCCGGGAACATTTTTACAAACTGGCACAAACAAGTGCTTATCCCTACCCGTGCTAGACACTGCCAGCTTTAATGTAGGTGCAAGTTTAAGATTTTAATATGATTTTGTGTATTTTTTCCCATTAGTCTCCAAGGGCTCATCCTGTTACATAACCACCATTTCTAATCTTCCTTAGAACAATATGAACAACATTTTGTTCTTAGATGGGTGTTCTAGGCCAGCGTGGGACTATCCCAGATTGTTTTTTCCCTTCGATGTGGCAAGATTGATTGATGTAGTAATAAAATGACCAAAAGGTCACTGCATTATGGTTGCCATGACGACTAATGCTCTGCGTGGCTAATACTCTCACGCACACTTTAGAATGTGGTTAGGCTGTGATGTTCTTTTCTTTGTTCTGCTGTGGGAGGCAAATTAGGGCCAATAGTAGCACTTCAACAGGAAGGAAGTGGGTGAGACTGATAATTGTTACAGGGCATAATGAGATAATATTAACACATTACACACCCTATATTGAGTATAGGCTTTAAAATTTCACTCCAGATTGAAAAGTAGGAACCTTAAATTAAATTTCATTATTATATTCATTTTCTTACATTTTTTTTTTTTTATCCTGCCTTATCCCAAGGGTTCAGGGTGGGTTACACTATGTAAAATATATTTTTAAATGCACACAAAAGATATTGATTGAATTTCCCTATTCAAAATTTCCCTAACCAGTATTCCTCCTGCCAGATGCCTGGCTAAGCTCTTGTAGATAAGGAGGGGTGCTGGAGTTGCTTGCTGGAGAGGCTGGATTTGGGAAACCTGGGCCTGATCCCCCACTCGCTCTGGCTTCTATATACTGTCCCCTGCTTTTGCAGGTGGCTGCCTGTGTTGGCTGCTGAAAGCCTTTGACACAGGCTGCTGGTTGTTTGGCAGCCGCTTGGATGGAGGACTGGTTAGGTTTAGGGTTCTTTTTATTAGTTGTTACTTTGTATTTTGATTGTGGGGAGAGATGGGATTGTGTGGGTGAAACTCACTCCCCTGGGTGAAAATAGGGTGGGAAGGTTTTAAGGGTTATCCAGGGCCCCTCTGAGAGGCAGGGGCCTAGGAAGGGAGTGGAGATTTCTTTGGGTGAGAGATGAGAGAATGGGGTGGGTGGGATGGCTGGACACGGGTGGGATTTTTCCTATGTTTTCTATGTTTGCTTTAGAAGTATTTCCTCATTATTGTAATGGGGTGGGGTGGGGTTCTATGCTGGGTAAAGGACTCCAAGTGAGAGTTGGAGGGATGGGATGACTGGAATTGGGGTGGGACTTATTTTATACATATTTTTGGTGATGCTTAAAATTACTGTGAGCAGCCCTAAGTCATTTTTGGGATAGGGTGAGGTATAAATCGATAATGATAATGATAATAATTATAATTATAATTCAAAAAACAGAAAAGTCGTCCGCTGCCTCCAGAAGTTGAGTAGGCTCTGGCTTAGACAAACCTCCAGGAGAATGAAGTTCCATAATTGGGGTAGCCACCGAGAATGTCTTTCTGTGCGCCCTTGCTGTATGAAATTGACATGTAGATGTCACATGCAAGAGGTTGCTTCTAGATTACCTCAAAGGCCGTGATGGGAAATAAGGGAGAAGGCAGATTTTCAGATTATTTATTTATCATTACTTAATATTCCACCTCCTGCCATTGGCAGCTCGGGGTGGCTTACAAATTAAAATCTAGAAGCCATAAAATTCATACAGTAAAATACAATAAAAATACACACCCCAGTCTCTGAGATACTCCCCCCCCCCCCCAACCCACTATCTGTCTCCTCCACCAAATGCTTGAGGAAACAGCCAGTTCTTACACTGATGGCAAAAGGAAGGGAGGTCCAGGGACAGGCAGACCGATGCTGGAAGGGAGTTTCATGGCACCGCCACCAAGAACACACACTCCAACGTTGCTGTGGAAGACCTCAAGAAGGACACTCCCGGCCAACCGCAGGGGTTGCTCCAAGAGATATACAGGGCCCTAGGCGATTTAGGGCTATATAGGTCAAAACCAGCACCTTGAATTGTGGAGCACCATGGTCAGTTCTGTTGTCACCTGTTTGGAATTTAAGTCAAACACTTCACGGAACAAATACATGTCCAAAGTACTGGCCTGCTGTTTGAACAAGATGAACACCTTGTCTAGGACATCAGCCTTCTTGGGACAGCACAAAGAAACCTGTGCATCTCGAAGTTTCCCAAGGCACCGTTGGGTCTGTTAGTCTGGGATCAGGAATGCCCCCCTGAAGCATAGACCTCAGTTTGGGACTTGCGCTGTGGGGGAACAGATGGGCTCTGTCACCCCCCCCCCCAAATAAAATTGTCCAGGCACCAAAATAGCAAGGTCCAGCCCTGTGAGGTATAGCATTGATCTGATTAAGCAGAAACATCTTACCTAAGAGACCCCAGGAGATGGTCTAGTCATGAGTAGAGAAAATGGAAAAATTATGAAATAGTAGAGTATTGAGCAATAGACTGGCCCGCATAAAAACATAAGAATAATCAGGATTAAGTGCCTGAAGTGTTGTGACCAATTATTTATCTTCCTAACTAACATTATCTTGATGCTACCTTGTGCTTCCCATGTTTCTTTGTCTCCATTTATTGTCATTTACATAGGAAAGTAGCAATGTTCTTTGTGTTTTGAGAAAGGGTTGCAATCAGTAATGAGCTCCAATTTGGTGGCAAAGGGAATGCGAATGTAAAGGCAAATATAAATGAGTTGTCTTGTCACCAGCACCTCAGCGCAGAATGAGTTCAGACACCACTTAGCCACTGGGCACGGGCCAAATGCCTCATCATAAAGGAGAGTTTATGCTAATACTGTCCTAATTAAGCACCCGTTATTGTCATTTTCTCCGATCAAGATAAATCCTGATGGCTTCCTGATCAAGCATGCCAGCAGTGATTGGAATATAACACAGAAGTCAAATTTACCAATTTTTATAGAGAACTCTTTTAAAAAATAAAAATAAAAAAGGAATATTTGATTAAGGATCAACTTGAAAAATGCTGCATGTGAGGAAAAATTCAGTTCTCTATTGGTTTGGTTTTATTTTTTTTTAAAATCCCCTCTGTAAATAAACCAAAATTGCTGAGTTTCAAAACTAATGAGTACTCTGGGTAGCCCAAAGCTGATTAAGACAAACAAGATATACGATACCAGTTTGTTGAGGAAATATTAAAGGTTACATTAACTCCATACAGTGAACGATTTGTTATACATCTCAGCAACGATGTCGCCAGTTGATTGTAAAGAAATGGCCTGATTGATTTTAATTTGAAGTGAATATTTTTTTCCTCTATAGACAGGAAAGTTATCTCTGAGTTTTATTAATAATGAGTCTGCCCTCCTTTAAAAAAAACAAAAAAGAAGAAGTTATTTGGGTTTTTTCAAGTGGAACAGAAGGTTAGACTGATTCACACAACATACTTCCTCATTGCAAACACACCATGATTCCTTAGTTTGTATTTGTGTGAATGCATTGCTATGGGCCAGGCAGAGTGGGTCTACGTGTTATGTTAACCATAGGGGGAAATTTTACTTATTTACTTACAGCATCATGCCATGGTGGAAAAAGTTCCTTAGCAGAGAAGGATTGAGTAGTGACCTCTCTCCAATGCTGGGAGACCCAAACAGCTGACAGGACCAGAGAGTCTGAGGATTCAAGTGACACCCATGGGGTACTTACAGGTTATAGACAAAGACTAGGGCTGCAACTTGAGTAAAGAAATCTTAGTTGATTAATCTGTAGAATTTTAGTCGATTAATTTATTAATTAATTGAGTATTATTTGCATATAATTTACATAATTTTCATAAATTTCCAAAAAGTGAAAAATTTACTGGAAATCGTGGTTGAATTGTTAGACATGTGTAAGTAACGTGTTAAAGTGTTTAATGAACATTAAAGAGCAGAAAAAGTGAAAAACAAATACAAAAATTGGCCATCCTTCTTCAGGTTCTTTACAAGACTGCACAGTGTTATAAAAGTGCGGTTCCATCTAGTAGCAATATCCTGCTGCAGCTTGCTGTCACCTAGTCCAAGTTCTTTTTGTTTTACTAAGAGAAGAGTTTCTTTATGTGCACTATGCTTGAAGTGACCAACAGTTTTACGGCACTTGCCAAGTTGCTTGTCAATGGTGTCAACATTGTTTATGCTCAGTCGTAGAGTATGAGCAGCACATTTCACATTTTCAAAATTGGATTTATCAACCCCCAGAACAATGTTTCTTGCATTATCTGTCCATATTGCTACAACTTTCTCACTGATCTTCCACTCTGATTGACCGATTAATCATTCAAGCGATTACTCAGGGGGACAGTTTTAATCGAGTGATCAGCCATTAATTTATTAATTTGATGATATTCCTACAGTATGAACAAATGTTCATGATGTTCCGTGTTTATGCTGCCACTCAGTGGACTCCAGCCAACAGGGGAAGCTGATTGTGGGCATAAATGGGTGAAGGTTGAAAGTCTCCATGGCAAAATTGACATGGCAAAGCTCCCTGATGGTAAAATTGACACGGCAAAGCTCCCCACAGCAAGCAAATTTCCCTGCTTCTGAAATTGACAGGGAAGAACTTCCTACTGGTGAAACTGACACAGCAAAGCTCTCCATTGCAAAGCAAACTTCCATGCTAGTTAAATTGACAAGGCAAAACTCCCACTACAAGGCAAAGCCTCCCTGTAGCAAAAAAAGTCTTGGGAGAGACCCTCTGGTGAAACTGATTTGGCAAAGTTCTGTTGGAGTGGCAGCGAAAAGTTGTTCTCATTGAGTGTCATGTTTCCAGCTGCTCCATGGGTTTTCCTGAGGAGTTCCTCAAATTTGTTCCAGGCAACAAACCATGACAAACTCATGTTCCCTTCATGGCTAGCTCCTGGGTCGGCTTGAACAAATGTAAAGTTGGGTCCCACGTTTGGTAGCTGGAACAGTGACAAGTATTATGTGTAGAGACACCAACATTTGTTGATTTCCATGCATTTCAGCGACTCACTCTTTTCTGGTAGAGGTCCAGGGGTCCTCAAGGAGCACAGGAAGTGGAAAGGATTTCACACCACACTCAGAATGTGGTTTCTGCTACCACCCACTTCAGAAGAGTTGTGTAAATGAGCCTTCATATTCTGTACACCTCACAGTCTTCTCCTGATCCTTCCATTGATGGGAACATGTAACCTACTATGGGATCTTGTAACCTACTTAACCTTTCTGTGCCTCAGTTTTCCTGTCTGTAGGATAGCTTTAATAATCCTAGTCAGTCTTGTAGGGTTATCTGGTGGCGTCATAAAATTATTTGTTTGTTTGTTTATTTTACTCAAATTTATCCACTGCCCTTCCCACAGAGGCTCAAGGTGACTTACAATCAGTAAAACAATAACAATAATAAAATTCAAGCTATTAAAAACTCCCACCCTCTTCTAAAAACTCCCACCCTCCCCAGAAATCCAACCAACCCCTATTTCCGTCCGCCAAAAGCTTTTTCAAATAAAAAGGTTTTATACTGCATCCAGAAGATGCTTAGACACGGGCTCACCTCCAAGGGAAGTGAGTTCCACAAAATGGGCAGCAATCGAAACTGCTTTCCTGCTCACCCCCGTCTCATCATGGACAAGGGTAACAGATGGAACCTGCAAGACAGTGCTTCCGGTCGACTGTAGGGGCCACAATGGGACATGGTAGGAGTGGCGGTCTTTCAGGTTTAAATTGGTATTTATAATGTAGATTTCAGATCATTCAGCAAAAGATACAGCATATTTGCAAAGATTTATCAATAGCGTTCATTTTTTTTAGATCAGTCCCATGTCTTTTAGTGAATCAGACATATTATTTGTGCAGGTCATTCATGCTATTTTTCCTTTAAGAAAACTAAAATATCTCTTACCTGAAATACATTGTTATAACAACATAGAGATAGCATCGCAAACTGCAGCTGAAAGCAATGCAGCAGCGTGAGGTGGGGAAAACAATTGATTTCATTAAACTGATAATATAATGGTGACTTGTAAAATCAACTACGGCCTCATGCCCTGCCCATGTTTATTCACATGATTAACTGTGCTCATACACAAAAGCCCATGGGACTACTCCCAGGAGTAAAGTTAAGCATGTGTGTAAATGATGTTTGCAACATGAAGGCCTAGGGGTGCATTGCTTCCAGAGGAATAAGTAGTTGATTGATCTGCCACATTGCAGAAAACCTAGATGGGAAAAGAACAATGGAAAGTGCAAGATATAAAGTCCTATTCTTACTCTAATTGTTTGTAACAGGATTCTGTTACGTTTGCTAATAAAAACAGCCTATTTGATCATATTTGGTTTAGGAAACCTAGTGGAGCGAATCGCTAGTGTTTAAAGCTAGTGGTTTTTTTAAAAGACCGCCCCTAATTAAAATGTACTAAAAATGGATAGAATAATCTGTGTCAGTGGCCCGTTCCACGTAGTGCTGCTATGTGCAGCATCCATGGCCGTAGGACAATGCTCATTAAAATTCAGAAGATGACAGCAACCACCAAGTGAAAGAAAGTCCGTGGCTAAAGATTTAATAGTGCATCACTCACCGCAGCAAAGCCTTGAGCAACAGAGCGGCAAAACGTGACATATGCCTGCAAAGTGGTTCCACTGTTGTTTTTGCTCAGAGCACATGGGCTACTGCTTAATTCAGTCCGCTGAAAATCGAGATGTTTGTTTTATAAACCTGCTTCCGTCTGACCTTTGAAAATGCTACTTAACCACTTTCTCCTTCAGTTTCCTCACCTATATAACAGCTGTGAGAACACTTTCCTGTCTTGCCGGAACGTCGAGAGGCTTAATTAGTGACTGCCAGACGTTTTTAGAGATTCTCTAATGAAAAGGCACGATACAAGTGCAAGCATTAGATTGTTTGGAGATATATAATTAGTAGTATTGTATCATTAACCCTTTTAACTTTGCACTACACTTTACTATGGTTCCATAGGGTGCTTGGTAGTAAAAAAAATTTTTAAAAAAATCTTCCAGTTTCTGATTCCTGAGCCCTGTCTCCCCAGACAACATAATTTAAGGGTCTGATTTAAACCACTGGTGTCAGTGACTGCTGCTCCCTTGATTTTAGGGGTCATGGATCAATCCCTCAGGCTGAGGACACAGAAGGGAGAGGATGTGTCTCTCATTGCTTAACAACAAAGTATCTTGTTAGCCAGGGATCTCCGCCTCCTTCCCCTGAGTGAAAGGATTGTAATCAGAAGTTGAGCTTCAACTGAGAACCGAACACAGAAAATGAGGGAACTCAAGATTGGAGTTGGGTGGGGGTGGGTGGGTGGGTATAACCTGGCTTGGCAGCAGCGCATGTAAGAAGGATCTAGGGATTGTGGTTTATCACAAGCTGAACATAAATCAGAAATGTGATAGGGCTGCAAAAAAGGCTAATGCAATTCTAGGCTCCACTAACAGAAACGTCGTCTCCCAGTCGACAGAAATAGTAATTCCACTCTACATGGCTCCGGGCAGACCTCAACTAGAGTATTTTGCCCAGCTTTGGGAGCCTCCTTTTAAGAAGGAAGTTGACAAACTACTAGAGTGGGTTCGGAGGAGGACAACAAAGATGATGAACAAGTCTTATGAGGCGAGGTGGGTATGTTGGGCCTAGCAAAAAGAAGACTAGCAAGAGACATAATAGCAGTCTTCAAATACCTAAATGGCTTCCACCAAGAAGATGAGAGAGCTATTTTGAATTGCTGCGGAGGTCAGCAATAGAAACACTGGGCTCAGTTTAGAAGACGGTAGATTTTGGTTAACTAGCAGGAACAACTTCCTAGCAGGAAGAGCAGTGTAACAATGGGACAAGTTGCCTAGGGAGGTAATAGATACGCCATTGCTGGAAGCCTTCAAAAAGGGGATGGACAGAGGTCTGGATGTTGTAGCCATAGTCGTCAATGCATCCAAGCAGGGGGTTGGACTAGATGATTCTTGAGGCCCCTTCCAACTCTAAGATTCTTTTGTTCTAAATCGCCACATGGAACACAAGGAGGGAAAAGTTGGTGCCTGGAAACACTGAAATGTAACAACTGAAGTCCCATTCATTTCAGACACTTTGAGACAGTTCAATGTGTGCTCCCATATACTTATTTCCAGGCAACCCACCTGTTCAATAACCTTTCCCAAAAGGGAACATTAGAGATGGGGCAATAGATGGCCAGGAAGTCAACTGCAGGCCGTGGCTCATGGTGGTAGAGCTCATGCTTTGCATGTATAAGGTCCCAAGTTCAATCCCTGGCATTTCTGATTCAGGATCTCTGGTAGCACGCCTGGGTGAGGCCTCTGCCAAAGATTCTGGTGGGTCTCGGGTAGCACGCCTGGGTGAGGCATCTGCCGGAGACTCTGGAGAGCCAGATTTGAAACCCTGCTGCCATGTTGTGTTGTGACAATCCTGGGCTAAGGTGGACCAGTGGTCTGACTCAGTTAGGCAACTCTTTATAGCCTAACCTCAAGAGATGGCTTCTTGAACAGGGGCCAGACAACTGCAGATGTAAGAGCATCCAGCATCCTGCCCTCCCAAAGTGAGGTGTTGTCTATCCTGGCCAGCAGTGGCCCCACCTTCTCCTGCTGGGCACAGATCTTAATCACAACCGATCGCACACATTCCTCCAAGTACACTGTCTGCAGGTAGGTGACATGACCATGTTTCCACATATGGTTTCTCTCCTGACACTTGAAATTCACAGAATGCCCCACACCTTTATTACTGGCTTCTGCTCTGAGAACTGGCTTCACTGCAGTGTCTAGTTCAGTGCAGCTCACAAAAATTTGTGACACTGCTGAACAATAGGAAAAAAAAACCTCTCCCCTCGCTTCCTTTCCTGTCTCTGGGATTAAATTCACCTTTGGCCAAGGCGAGACACCACTTCCATATATTCTAGTGCATCAGTTACGGTTGAGGGTTTCAAAGCTGCCTAAAGGGATTTAGATACCCCATTCCCATTAGTTTCAAAATCAAATGTGTGTACAAAATGTCTTCAATAGCTTTTGAAATCCCTGCTGACAAAGCTTAGTGCTAAGCAGAGCCCATGGGTCAGATTTGCAAAACAGCACCGCTCCCATTTAGGCAACCAACATAAAGGGATATTTTGTTTTCCCCCCAATTATTATTAAAGAAGAGGTACATAGCACTTTTCAGGGCCCAATGTGCCATTTCTGGTGAGATTGTCAGAAGAGCTGGCTTTCTGGGCAAGTACGTGCTTGCTTCTTTCGAAAATTAGCCAGTGATAATTGAACACTGAACTCTGTTAATAGTTTGCCCACCACCTTGGCCCCCAGTCTCAGGCGGTGCGAGGAGCAAATGTCCCCCGCCACAGAGAACACCCACTCACTGGGGACATTGGTTGGTGACCAGGACAGGATACCCTTGGCCACTTTCGACAGGACCGGCCACACGTTGGCCTTGCCGGCCCAGTAGGCCAAGGGATCGCTGCTGGGATCAGTGCATGGCTCCTCCTCCAGGTAGGTCTCCACTGCTGCTGAGGTGCCATCATACTCCCTCTGGTAGCTCTGGGTGGGCACCACCTGCCCCACTGCCCTCAGCCATGCTGCTTGCCCTTTTGTGCTGGGTCCCATGCTCCCCAGAGTGGCCTGCACACAGGAGGAGCTGCTGGCACTAGTAGGGGTCCTGCTGCTGTTGCCCATCCTGCTGCTGCTGCTGCTAGGACTGGGAGCAGGGATAGACCCAGATGGCTGGAAGGAATCGCTGCTCCCACCATCCCCAGGGGCATCCGGCTGCATGCCCCGCTCTGCCTACTGGACCTTCTGCACCCTTCCGGGGGCCATAGACTGCTGTCTCACGTGCCATGCTGCCCTTGATCCTGGGGTCCAGCATGGTTGCCAGGACATATTCCT
>QEPC01014446.1:4419688-4437125 GCA_003113815.1 Sphenodon punctatus
CAGGACAGGATACCCTTGGCCACTTTCGACAGGACCGGCCACACGTTGGCCTTGCCGGCCCAGTAGGCCAAGGGATCGCTGCTGGGATCAATGCATGGCTCCTCCTCCAGGTAGGTCTCCACTGCTGCTGAGGTGCCATCATACTCCCTCTGGTAGCTCTGGGTGGGCACCACCTGCCCCACTGCCCTCAGCCATGCTGCTTACCCTTTTGTGCTGAGTCCCATGCTCCCCAGAGTGGCCTGCACACAGGAGGAGCTGCTGGCACTAGTAGGGGTCCTGCTGCTGTTGCCCATCCTGCTGCTGCTGCTGCTAGGACTGGGAGCAGGGATAGACCCAGATGGCTGGAAGGAATCGCTGCTCCCACCATCCCCAGGGGCATCCGGCTGCATGCCCCGCTCTGCCTACTGGACCTTCTGCACCCTTCCGGGGGCCATAGACTGCTGTCTCACGTGCCATGCTGCCCTTGATCCTGGGGTCCAGCATGGTTGCCAGGACATATTCCTTCCGGCGCAGGAGCTCATTAAAGCACGCACTCAGTCCCGCCTTCAGTTTCCGTGACAGGTCAGGTGCCTCATCGGAGATCTTCCTGCCCGGAGGGCCACAATCCCACCCCCCAACAATCTTGTCCAGGCTCCTCTTGAGACTATGGACCAGTGGGCTCACCTGGCTGAGGGTGGTGGTGGAGCTGCTCACGGTCTCCATCACAGCCAGGAATGGTCTCAGGACGAAGACCGTGTGAACTAGAATCTCCCATTCCTCCCTGTTGTACCCTGGAGGTGCCCCAATGTCTGTCTCCAGTTCCACCTAATGCAGGGTGGCTTTCTGGTCAAGAAGCCGCTCGAGCATCAGGAAGGTGGAATTCCAACTGGTGGAGACATCCTGGATGAGCTGGTGCACCGGGGACCCTTGCTCGGCCTGCTTCTCCCAGAGTAGCTCGCTGCCCTGCACGCTGCAGTTGAAGAACCCTGGCAGCTTCCTCCCCCGGTTGACCAGGGAGCTAAGGGTGCCTGGCACAATCCCCTTCTCCCCCAAGCCCAGAGCATCCTTCACCATGAGATGGAGGGTGTGTGCAGTGCAAGGGATGCTTGTGAAGCCCCTGTCATGGACTGCCTTTAGTATATTGGCCGCGTTGCCCATGACCACACACCCCTTGGTGAAGGTCGCGCCTGGCATGACCCACTCCCTCACCATGGCGGCCAGGGCTGCCTCGAGGTTCCTTGATGTGTGGGAG
Source organism: Sphenodon punctatus (assembly GCA_003113815.1). Taxonomy (NCBI): domain Eukaryota; kingdom Metazoa; phylum Chordata; class Lepidosauria; order Sphenodontia; family Sphenodontidae; genus Sphenodon; species Sphenodon punctatus. Next base: position 4,420,920 of record QEPC01014446.1, read on the forward strand.
CTGTCCATGACTTGTGTCTGAAGCAGGGCCCACCTGTACCCTGCTTCAGGACTCCTCCTGCCACTGCCAAGCTCTGCCTCTGGGTCCTGCCACCAATGTGCAGTCACTGCCAGGTAGGCATGTTGGGCGTTTCTGGCGGACCACAGGTCAGTGGTGAAGTGGATGGTGCCCCCCCATCCCCTGACAGCTGCTCCCTCACCCACTCCTTAAAAGCCCCGTACAGCTGTGGCACCACGGTCTGACTCAGGGTGGAGCGGGAAGACAGCTTAATGTTGGGGGCCAGGAACCCAATCAGCTGCTGGAAGCCCTTGTCCTCCACAATTGAGAAGGGCTGCCCATCCAGGGCAATCATTTCTGCCAACATGTGCTTCGCTTTCTCTTGGAAGCCAGTGCCACGACGCCCAGCCGATGGCCTTGACAGATCCCCCACCCCAGCTCCTCCATGGTGGACTGATGGCGCTGCTGGGGAGACTCCTGCTGCTGTTCTGCCACCCTAGCAGGAGGAATACTGCTCCTGCTGCTAGAGGCATCGGTTGGTGCTGGTTCAGGATGCTTGCCCGCTGAAGGAGCCGGGTGCCTGGCCGCTGCAGTCGGGAACCCGCTTGCATCCACTTCCCCTGCCTTCCCACTGAGCAGCAGAGCACTGTGGCATGACTTTAGCTGCCTTGCCATTGCCGTTGTCCCCAGGCTGCTGAGCACCTGCCCACGTTTTACCACATTTTTGCACACAGTGCACTGCACCTCTCTGGGATCATCTGCCCGCATCTGCTTAAAATGGTCCCAGACTGAGGATTTCCCCCCCCCCCGCCTTCTGCCCTGCCCCTGGTGACACACTGCTGCCAGCACTGCTGGGAGGGGGAGAACTTGCTGGCACTGACAACACAGCTCTGGGAGGAGGCTCAGCCATCGCCTCAGCTGCAGACATCTCCTCTGCGGCACTAGTGTCTTCCTCTGACTCACTGTCCATGATCACAGTGATGTCCCATGAAGGGGAGTACTGGGACCCTGAGGCTAGACTGCCCGTGCCCGCCATGCTGCTGGCACTCTCCCTGTGCCCCCCTCTATAGCTGCTAGTGCTGCTGCTGCTGCTGCTGCTACTCCTCTCTCTCCTGATATTGCCCAGGGATCGGGCCCTGCCTCTAGCAGCCGGGGTGGGATCCACCAGCTCTGGACTGCTGGGGATTGCCTCGACAGTGGGGGACATTGGTGGCCCTGTAGGAACATCGTAAGCAGCCCCAGCACCTGCTCCAGCACCACAAGCAGCAGAGACAGACACAGCCTCAAGTCCTGCAGGCCTTCCAGTGCCTGCGTGGCAGTGGAGGAGGGCACTGCCAGAAGGCGCCACTGAGCCTCTGAAGCCTGCTGCCCTAAAGCAGGCCTGGTGAGTTTGGGGCGTGGTAATGTGCTTAGGCTACTGCTGCTGCCACTCCCCTGGCACGGCCTCTGCCGCCTCTGGCACGTGCCCCATAGCCTCCCCTACGGGCAGCAGACCGGCCTCTCATTCTCTTCTCCATTTCTCCCTCCAAAATAATGTTTTTATATTTTAAAAAATATTTTTATCTAATATTTTATATATATATGTAAAAAATCCGTTACGGGGGGAATCCGGTAAATGGGCCGGATTACCGGGTTAATCCGATACTGCCGGTACACCAAAATACCGGCAGTATCGGATACCGAATGATCCGGTAGTCCCCTAGTGTGTGTGTATATATATACCGCTATATATGCCGTTATATATATATATATACACACAGTATATATTATACACACACACACACACTAAATCTAACTGCTATAACTATTCTAAATGCTATCAACTATTAACTAAATGGATTATCTATCACAAAGGCCTACTCCAACAAACACTAAAACTAAACACTAAACGCTGTATCTCTATCACTAAGCTAACTAGTAACCCCTACAACTGTCTACTATCTCTAATCTATCTATCTATCTATCTATCTATCTATCTATCTATGGGATGTGGAGGGAATCACAAATAACACAAGGAGGGGTACAAAACTGAAATGAAACCTAAATCAATCTAATAATCCTACTCTAAATTAATAAAAAAACAGGGGAAGGGAATCAGGGATGGAATATATATAGAGAGGGAAAGGATTCAATGAAGAGGAGGGGGGAGGGAGGGAGGAAGGAAGATTGAACACAGGGAACACAGGGAGGCGTAAAAACAAAAAACAACACCTAAATCTATCTAATATAATCTAAATAAATGATAATGTGGAGGTAAATGGGTTGGATGGGCGAAATAGGAGGTAGATGGCAATGAATTAGGAATAGGATCAAAAACTGCTGGGAGAGGGAGCCTTCTGAAATGCTTGCTGTTCAGGAACAGTGACTTGCTCAGAAGGTGTTGGGAAGGGGGGAGGCAATCAGTTTTGTTTCTTGCTGCACCCGCCTCACCGCAAGCCCCATTGGCTCCGTGCAGTCTAGCCTGTGGCCAATCTCAGACTGCAAAGCCAGTGGTCTGAGGCAAAAAGGGATGGTGATTGGGCAGGCTGGCTGCTACTCCAAGCCTCTCCACTGCTTGTGCCTGGAAGTCTGCTCCTCAGCTGACTCCCCCTCCATGTTTTGCCTTACAGTGACACGTTTTTGCGACCTGAACTCACCCGAACGCAATCCGAACTGACCGAACTGTTCGGTCATTTTGACGTTCGGAATCGAGTTCGGTTCGGTCAGTTCGTGTTCGGATTCGGGTTTGGTCGTCCGAACAGGCCGAGTTCGCTCTGAACTCCGAATGTCCGAACCACGTTCACCCATCCCTAGTGCCCGGTCATTCTGCAGTTACTCAGTGCATCTATACTTATGATATAATTCACCTTCTGTGCTCTGTTTCGCAGCTCAGATGAGAACTTGTGGTAGTATATAGCTCTTTCACCATAACACACACCTTTTATTTTTCTTTCTGGGTTGTGAGCTGGATAGAATTAGAGGCTGTCCTCAATACTTCTACATGGAGATTTTTTTTGTCCCCGTGAATTTTACGTGACATCAAAAACAGACTGTCTGTCATGACTGAGAGTTCAACTTTTCTAAAGATGTGACTGGGAAATTTGGTGACAGATGAAGTCCTTTTCTTATTAAGGGTTTGATCCTGGCAAAAAGAGTAGCCTGATCCTCTGAAACTCATGCTTCAGTTGTAAGCTTAAAATTGCAGTCAACAGGGAAAACACAGTGAATGTAATTCTCTTCTTAACATTAAGGATACAATGCAAGTATCATCTATGTTTTACTCCTAGTAGCTCGGGGTAGTAATTCCTCTTCTCAATTCTAGCAGCAAGGACACAGGCCATGATCAAATAGCATAGTCAAGTTGTCTTTCTTAGAATTCTGTATACACTAGTATACAGTTGCAGACCAGTTGCAGACCAGACTGTTGTACAGAGCATGCTTGCAGCAACCTAAAGCAGACTGCAGAGGAGACCGGACAGAGCATTTAGTAGTCTTCTCCTTCAGAGGAGACTGGTCAAGAGACTTCGCTTGACTGGTTGAGACTTATACAACCTTCTTATTCTTACACACTTAAGACCACTTAGCTACAATCAAACCTTGTTTACCCGACTCCAGGTTGTAACAGGGATGTGCAGCAGGAACATCGTTTGTTTTTGTAACCTTTGACATTTTGGGTTCGAAAATGTTGTTTGGGGTTTGTTGGTGTTTTTTTTAGGGGGGAGGGGTTTCGTAACCCCCCTCTGCCGTTTTCGTTCCTTTGTCATTTCTCTTTATTAAAAATAAAACAATAATCATAAAATATCACTTTGCATGCACAAAATGACCACCAGGGCTATTTTAGAAAAGAGCAGGAGGTCTGCATATGCCGGCCTCTTTTGGGGAAAGAGTGCACATGTGCAGGACTGCCCCAGAGGTCATTTTGCACATGTGCAGTATTTATTTATTTGTTTATTTATTTATTTTTGTCCATTGTTGTTACCCCTGTCTGTGGTTTTCGTTTTCTAGTTTCTAAAACAAACAGGGTCTCAATTGATTTAGTAATTAGATCAAACAAAAATGAATGCACACCCCTAGTAAACTGACATAAGTATCAAGATAGTTTTACCTACTAAACGAATTAATGTGTCTAGATGCCCTCACCCATGCCAGGGTGAGGCTAGTTTAGGAAGGCAAGGAGAACGTAGGGAGTTCTCTTATATTAAATATTGATATGGTATTTTTAATGTGTTTTAGATTGTTTTGGATTGCATTTTATGATGCCCCGAGCTGTGTTCAGGAGGGTGCGGGGTATAAATTTAATAATAAATAAATAAAAATAAATAAAAATAAATATTAGGAGGGTCTCTTATTTCAGATCTGAATGGAGTTAGGAGTGCCACAGGCTAGCACCTGGTGTGGCAGATTACTTTGGGGTGGTGAACATGTAAGCCTTCTGATAGATATACAGCAGTTAGCAGTGCATGGAACATGCACGTGCGCACACACAACCGTATGCCAACTATCTGCCAGTCCTGTCATCAGCCATTCCATTTTACAGATGGGGAAATGATACTGAGAGACAGTGAACTAGCCAAGTTTTAAACTGCCTAGTGAACATCAAGGTATAAAGTTGGGACATACAAGTTGTTCCAAACCATAACAATAACTCCATGGTAAATCAGCATGCGTTGAACTTGCTGATATTATTCTTATCCAGTAGTTGCTCCTACGCACATTTGTACTGTCGTGTTCTAGCAGCTGCTCAAAAGGAGGGACCCGTGGTCACTGCATTTCCCCATTGCCACTAATAGGGACAATTCAGTTAACACAAGGTGTCCCTGCACAAGTCTCCACCTCTCAGCTGATATCATGTTTCTTTGAGCTCTTGGATTACCACATATCATAAGTGGGAGAGGAGATTTATCTATACTAAAAAGAGCTACATGTTAGCAGCAGATGCATGATGGCCACATGATTTCTCAGAATCTAATCCATGGTAAGTGAATATCAGGATACATGTTTTCACAAACAGGTGTAAAACCCAGTAGTATGTAATGCTGAAGGCAACTGGCTCGTGTTACATCGTGTTCATGGTCTTTGTCATACACAGACTGATGCTGGATTTATCCACATGTTTTCCATAGTAGTTTTGGCATCTCTTAAAAATTGAGTTTTTTCCTGGCTCTCTGAAGTTTCACCACCTCTCATTTATAAATTTGGAAAGTAGAAATGACACTAGTCACGATTATCTGTGCACTCAGTGAGTGATGAAAGAGTGAACGCAAAGCCATATCGGTTTGCTGGAGTGAGAGAGACACCATGTAAATTCTAAAAACTCTGAGGCTGCATTTTTTTTAATGCTCTCTTGGAGAGAAACATTAAAGATAAAAGTCAGTCCAAGCTGTGGACAGGTGGAATAGATCACAGTCTGAGCACATACTCTCTGGCTCTGCAAGCATGAGCGGTATTTTCAGAATGCTATTTTTTCCTATTCTGCTTAATGTGCTTCCCATGTAGGCATAAACTGAACAGTGTTGGTTTTTTCGACTGTGCAAGCTGGATTTCAGATGATAAAAAATATATTTGAGATTTGGAGCAACTAAAAGTGACCAGCCAAACTGCAAAAACAAAACAACAACAAAGTGGTTTTTGTAAAAACAACAACAACCCACAATTGTACTTTTACCCCCTCTCCTTTTGTTCCCAGATATTGGGGCTGATCCCTTGTCCCGCGGATCCCACCAGTACACGCCTGCGTGCACCTCTATTGTGGGCATACTGTGCCACATGGAAATCGTGTGCATGAACAATTGGGGAGGGGTGAGTGCAGGAACTGCAGGGTATGGGATCGGCCTCAGTAGCAGGGTTGGATTCAAGGTTCAAGTCTCCATCTAGGACCATCCCAGGAAGCAGATAAGCCTGATGCTTAATGTTCAGCGCAAAACTGAAATGTGGAATTTGAATTAAAATCTGAAGAGGACGTTTCATGAGATTTCATTATTCACTCTAAAATCTATGCACAGTTTCACTGCAAACCCAAATTTTCTTTCAAAATCAAGGGTATAAAAATGACGAGGGGAGTGAAGGAACAAGGAGGTGGCAGAGGGGACACATTCCCCCACCCCCTCCTCAACCCCTTGAGTTTGAAGTGCAGAGGACAGTCCTGCTTATTTCCACCAACAGCAGTTGGTCCAATAAAAAATATCATTCGAACCACTTTGCTTCCCTCTCTGTCACTTGGGACCAACACGGCAACCACACAAGGGGTGATTTCAGACATTACGTGAACACGGTGAACCACGGTGAATATCCACCTGTGGTCACCGTGTCCCGTATGTCTGTTCGCGGTGCGCCAGATGTTGGCCACGGTCAATCCCCACATGGGGTTCGTTTGAACCACGCTTCCCGGGCTAGCCAGGGGAAGGTCCCGGGAAGCGTGGTCAAACGGACCCCGGGCCGTGACCAAGGAAAAGTCACGTCTGGCCGCGCGCCACGGCCCGGGATCCCTGGCAGGATCCCGCGCCGTGGCACAGTCGGCCGGCCGCGGCGGCCGCCTTGGCCCCGCCGCCCGCCCGTCTCCTCGGAGGGCGGGCGGCGGGGTGCGTGGAGGGGGCGGGGCCGTGCGGCCGCACATTGCGCCGCGCGGCCCCAGCCCCTCCCACTTTCCCCGCCAGGATCCCCCCGGCACGTCTGTTGTGCTGTTACGGGGTGACCCCGGCAGGGAACGAAGCCGGTGGTGCCGGTACGGGGCCAACGGCCCGCGTAACGTCTGAAAATACCCAATCTCACTGGTGGTAGAGTCACGGCCACATTTACACTCCAGTTCTCAGGCCTGGGATTTCAAAATAGTTACCACACCTATTTCTGTAGAGTGAGTTCTGTGAATGGTGCTGCGGCCTGTTCCATTTTCAACATCTGGCACCCGGCTTTAGATGGACCAGTCAACCTGGGTGTGAAGTGGCAGAGGTGGAGCTGTTGTCTGTCTGCTTACACCCAAAGTGTGTGTTTGGGTATGCACACATGTATTGGGCCATCATTAGGTTGTATGTGATAGTGGGGTCAGAAGTGGAGCTTTTCCCTCTCTTTATTGACTGCCATTACTTGACTAGTCAGAACTGGAGAGAAAATAGTTCAGATGATATCTATTATAGGATCACTTTCTGTTGGTGAGACGACGCAAGCTTTTGAGTCGCACGGAGCCCTTTCTTGGGTAAATCATAACGAAAGACTGTGTGATGCAAGATGGGGTATAAGAAAGAATTGCTTGAGAGAGAGCAGTTAGGAAAAAATGTCATTAGCATTTCAAATGGGAAAAATGAGAGGAAACCAATAACCAAGTGAAAAACAAAATAAATGCATAGTAGCAAATTACAGAATATCAGTTCTTCTGGCATTCGTTTACTGAACATTGCTGTTGACCTCTGGGTATAAGAGTGCATGGGTATCAAAGGAAAATTGTAGTTTTGTTCGACTTCTAATTTCATTTTTCATTTTTAGCGTGATATTTCTAAAACAAATGCTACTTGCACTTGAAATGCCACAACAGTGAGATTTCAAGATATTTCAGGCCAAGAATGGGTGTAAGTAATGGCTTCATGATTTGGTGACCATCAAAATTTATTACTCATCCAGGTAAAAAATGACCCTCGATCGATATTTGGGTCAATAAATCTAGGTGTCCTTCGAAACATGTCAGCACAATTTTTTTGTAGATAAAAATATGAATGGATTCTTTGAAGCACTACAGTAGCCCATTTTTAGATGTTCGTGCCTCGCTCATGACGTGAAATCACGTGCAGTGTAGAAATTCCATGGGCGGGTTTTAGGTGTGATATCATGCTCATTATTGCCGCTGGCGCATTCTTTTAGAGCCGTGGGCTAAATACCTCGTTATCGAGGTATTTAGTCTGTGGCTCTAAAAGAATGTGCCAGCGGCAATAATGCGTGTCATGTCGTGTCTAAACCCCACCCGCGGGATTTTTACACTGTTCTTGATTTCATGCCATGAGCAGGGTGCGCACGTCTAAAAACAGCCTTAGACAACAGAATTTTGATCTACTCATCTACCAAATTACATCTGCATACTAGGACAGTGATACTAGGTGACATTAGGTGAAGAGAAAATAAACATAATCGAACCCTCTCTTTGCTTCAGTCACCAAAGCCTGTTTTATAAGCCTGATTGACAAGCGTGAATGCATTTGTGGCAAGCGGGAAATGCCCCTCCTCATATTTTCAGTCATCGTTACCAAAAATGAAATCCCATTGTGCCGGGCTAGCTTTCCTACACAAATATAACATGAAAGTTGTATTTTTGCAGTGATTTTCTATTCCCTCATATTAATGTTATAGAATGTAAGCTCAGCCACTGCAGTCCAAGAGCTGTATTGATGTGAATATTACTTGGCATGTTATCATGAAAACACAGATTATACAGGATTATAGAAAGTAGATACCATGATCAAATCATGCGACTACACCATTGCAATGTTGTCACAAGCATTTACCAGACCAGGCTCAAAATCCGCTTGCCTGTTTTAGGCCATGATGATTGATGGTAATGGGGAAAAGCTGATGCTATTTTACTACTCTGTCTAAAAGAATTTAGTTGTCCCAAATAAATAGGGCTAGTAGAAATTTGCAAGGCTAGGGTAATATTCCAAGCATTGATTTTTAGAATGGGTTTTCCTTCACTGAGGATTGCTTTCACATTTGATTAATAAATATGACACTGATATTGTTCATGTATTAGTGCCTAGCACAGCAAAGGGACTGTGTGCATAAATAAAATACAAGACGGATAAGAATAGAAGAACCTGTTGATGGATGTTTGTGTAACAGTTGTACGTTATTTTATTGGGTAAAAACAGACGTGATGGTGGCCTGCTTTCTGCCGCTTTGGCCTGCAAGCCATCAGCATGTCTGTTGACAGGCCAGCAGATGTTATCTTGGGATTATCCTGGACCATGTCAGAGGCTAGCCCTGGCTCTGACCCCTGGATTAGCTAAAGATTACAGCTCAGTCTAGGCTCCACCTGACTGGGGCAAAGCAGGCCGCTGTGGGCTATCGCACGTGGTGTGGCCCGCTGCGACCCGCCCAGATTGAATCCACCATGGCCAGCCACCATTGCAACTGTCATTGACTGCCCATCATGGCAGGGAGTGGGGCGCTGGGCGCAGCAAGGGGGCAGCGTTGGCTGCATGTTCTTGTGTCTCCCCACCCTCGCCGGTGGCCCTGCTGTGGGAACATGTGGTGAGTGGCCCCATCTGGTCCAGACCATGTTCGCCGTGGCTTCCCGCCCCTACCTGGGGTGGGTTGCTACTGCAGCGCAGTCACTTCTGTTTCTCCACCCATTGTTGCCAGGTAGAAAACTGCTGTATTAAGGTTGTGTAAAGAGCTATGGACGTGCTAATCTCAGATCTTCCATCAGGCCTTCCCTAGCTTCTCATGAGTGAAACTATGTCCTCTCTGCCTCGCTCCGAATCTAGTTCCCTGTAATTAAGTGGAGCATATGTGCTTGCAACTTCTCAACCTCATAAATGTACTCTTGTCTCTCCTGATGTTTGCCTCCCCTCTTGTCTCCCCCTCCCTTGTCTCTTAAGGCCTTTTCACATGGGCGCCACCCCACTGCACACTGTGCGAACGCCATGGCAGGTATGGGGGGGAAGGGGAGGCGCCCATAGGAATGGCACCCGTAGGAATGGGGGGGTGCGCATGCTCCTGCTTTCCACCCACCTCCACCCACCGCGCACGCATGGAGCAACAGGCTTTAATGCCTCCACCCACTTCCACCCACCGCAGGCGCGCACCCATCCCCCCATACACCACGGCCCATTTGAAAAGGGCCTTAGACAGTAAGTCCTTTCACAGATTATTGTGAAAATGTTGGTGCACATGTGTTAGCATATGCACAAAATAAACAAATTGGAATTAAAATAGGATTATTTTATTTAAAAAAAATAATTGATTAGCGTATCTGTCGTGATTTAGCAGCCATGGTGATTTTAGGTAGGAGGGGAGAGAATTTGGTGGGAGGAAGCTTCTTGTCCTTTTTTCTGCGGATAAATTTTCACAGCCTTTTGAGCTGGAGCTGTTGCCTACACCCGTCCAATAGTTGGTGCTAGGGATGGGTGAACAGATCGTGGTTCTGGTTTGGCCGTTTGGTCCGGTTCAGTTCGCCCGTTCGGTTTGGCTGTTCGGTTTGTTCGCCGTGTTCAGGTTCCGCCATTCGGTTTGGTCCTGTTTGGTTTGGGCATTCGGAAAAAGGCTCTCTTTGCGAGGAATGATGGCCCCAGACCCATGATGGTGGGTCCTGGGGCTAGAGTGGCAGCTTCTAGGTATTGGCCACAGCCCTCCCTGCCTGTAACTTGGTCCCAGAACCCTGGCAGTGGGTCCTGTGGCTGTTTCTTGATGCTTTGGGAAATCGTCTCTCTGTGCGAGGAATGATGGTCCCAGACCCATGACGGTGGGTCCTGGGGCTAGAGTTGCAGCTTCTAGATAAATATTGGCCACAGCCCTCCCTGCCTGTAACATGGTCCCAGAACCCCGATGGCGGGTCCTGGGGCTGGAGTGTCTGTTCCTTGGTGCGTTCAAATGACATCACCTCTGTGCAAGGAATGATGGCCCCAGATGCATGACAGTGGGTCCTGGGGATAGAGTGGCAGCGTCTAGATACATATTGGCCACAGTCCTCCCTGCCTGTAACTTGGTCCAAGAACCCTGGTGACGGGTCTTGGGGCTGGACTGGCTGTTTCTTTTTTATATATATATATATATATATATATATATACACTAAATCTAACTGCCATTAACTATTTTAAAAACTATTGAACTAAATGGAATATCCTAATAATTAACTACAAAGGCCTTGTCCTACAAACACACTGTATCTCTATCTATCTCTATAACTAAGCTAACTACTATATATATCTTTCTTGTAACTGTCTAATAACTATCTATCTATTTATACAATATTACACAGGGGAAAATACAAAGAACACAGGGAGGGGTACAACACTGAAATGAAAATCAACCTAATAATATTCCTAACCTAAATAAATCCAAAACTTAAAACGGGTAGGGAATCAGGGATGGAATAAGAGGGAGAGGGGAAAGGATTCAATGGAGGGGGAAGGGAGGAAGGAAGGAAGATTGAACACAGGGAATACAGGGAGGTGTAAAAACAAAAAATGACATCTACATCTATCTAATATAATCTAAATAAATGATAATATGGAGGTAAATGGGTTGGATGGGTGAAATAGGAGGAGGATGGTAATGGATTAGGAACAGGAAGGAACAAAAACTGCTGGGAGAGAGTGAGCCTTCTGAAACGCCTGCTGTTCAGGAACAGTGAGTAGCTAGAAGGTGTTGGGAAGGGGGGAGGCAATCAGTTTTGTTTCTTGCTGCGCCTGCCTCACCACAAGCCCCATTGGCTCCGTGCAGCCTAGCCCGTGTCCAACTGCAGGTTGCGAAGCCAGTGGTCTGAGGCGAAAAGGGATGGTGATTGGGCAGGCTGCCTGCTACTCCAAGCCTCTCCACCCCTGGTGCCTGGAAGTCTGCTCCTCATCTGACTCCCCCTCCCTACCACGTTTGGCCTTCCATTGACACCACGTTTTTGTCGTTTTAGCCACCTGCACTCACCGGAACGCGATCCAAATTGATGGAACTGTTTGGTCATTTCGGCGTTCGGAATTTATTTTATTTAATTTATTTATTTTCTAAATTTATACCCCATCCCTCCTGGAAACAGCTCGGGGCGGCTTCCAACAATAAAATATACATATAAAAATATATAAAACAATTTAAAACACTTCAAAATACAATTCAAATATTAAACAGGGCCCGGGAAACAATTAAACATAAACAATAAACAATAAATAGGGTCGGGGAGATAAAACCCTCTAACCCCCCCTCCCCAAAGGCCTGGGTGAACAGCCAGGTTTTTCAGCTTCATCAGAATGTCAGCAGGCTTGGGGCCAGGCGAGCTTCCTCCAGAAGGGAGTTCCAAAGGTGCGGCGCGGCCACCGAGAATGCCCTCTCCATTGTGGCCCCTTGTTTTACACGGGGGACCTCCAGGAAGGCACCCCTGGTGGACCGAAGGAGCCGCTCTGGGGCGTCGAGGGCGAGGCAGTTCTTGAGGTACGAGGGGCCCAGACTGTGAAGGGCCTTGTAGATCAACATCAAAACCTTGAACCTAGCTCGGCACGCTGTTGGCAACCAGTGCAGAGTCCGGAGCACAGGTGTAATGTGCTCCTGACAACCCCTCCCCGAAAGGAGACGGGCCGCTGCATTCTGCATTAGCTGCAGCTTCCGAACCAGGAACAAGGGAAGCCCCACGTAGAGCGCATTGCAGTAGTCCAGCCTCTAGGTGATGAAGGCATGGATGAGGGTGGCCAGGTCTGGGTCGGAGACGAACGGACGCAGCCTCTGCACCAGGTGAAACTGGTGGAAAGCAGCCTTCCCCAAGGGCTGCATATATACATTAAATAATAATAGAGACAGAATAGAACCCTGCGGAACACCGCATGATAAAGCGCGGAATTGAGTTCGTTTCGGTTGGTTCGGATTCGGGTTTGGGTTCGGTCGTCTGAACAGGCCGAGTTCGGGCCGAACTCCAAACTTCCGAACCACGTTCGCCCATCCCTAGTTGGTGCCGAGCAGCTGTTGGCAAGAGCATCAGTGCCCTCCTTGCCATGTACACTGGAGCCACCATTCATGACTGAGGCTAAAGCTAAAGTTTGCAATACAGGCAGTAGGGGTGCAGTAGAGAAAAGACCTGCAAAGAGAGATCCATAGTGCAGTCCCGTACATAAACATTTGTGTAGACAGAGGTTGATCTAAATTTCCACCAAGCCGTGTGATTTCCCCCTGCCCCCTCACTAGCAACCTGATGTTTTCCTTTGGAAACTGTATTCAGGAACACAGTCTTGTCATTATGATAATTGCAAAACATTGCAGAGGAGTATATATCTCTATTGCAAAGGGGGTGTGTGGTGTTGTTTCTGTCCTGGGGACCACTTTGAAAATTAGTACAAGCTCCAAGGAGTGCAAGGAAATTGGGTTGGGAGTGCTTAAGGGGTTTATTCAAGAAGCAGAGAGCCAGATCATGGATTTCTGCTGTGAATCTGCCCTCTAGCCTTGTGTACATGCCCTCATGTTCATTTCCTTTTCCTGAGCTCAGGTTTTCAGTGGTTGGAGCTAGGAACTGGATCCAGGAGCCAGATCCAGAAAGTAGAAAGGGGACCCATAAAATCTTGCCACAGGCCGCAATTGACTCCTAGACCTGAGGCTCCCCACCACTGCTCTATTACAAGGGGGTTGGAGTAGATGACCCTGGAGGTACCTTGCAATCTGAAGAAGAAAAAGAAAAAACTCATTAGGTTGGAGTTTCGATAGGCCCTACAGGTCTTGGGAGTACAACCTCCATTGAGGTTCAAGGTGGCATAACCTCCAAAATCACTTAGGCATTTTTGTAAATCCCACACTTAGGCCATAAAAGAATTCTTATTCAGCGGTAGTCCCACTGAAATCAATCGAACTACTCAAGTGCCGAGCTGCCCCGAGCTGTTTGCAGCCACCCCGAGCTGTTTGCAGCCGCCCCGAGCTGTTCGCAGGAGGGGCGGGATACAAATTGAAAAAATAAATAAAAATAAATAAATAAGTGTAAGTGATTTGAGGCTATTGGGACTGAAATGAGATTTCGCCAAAATGGGAATTCCCATCAAAATCCCAGTTCCCAATATCAGTTGATTCTAGACCCTTGGTAAAGTCTCGGTAGACATTTTGTTTCTCAATTTACGACTTTCTGTTTACTGGGATCCCATTTACCTTTTCACTGTCCATTTCAAGTCCCAAGAAATGATACTCATGCGATACTTCATTTCTTGCATTCAGTTTTCCCTTATACTTCCTTGTCACTCATTGGCTAGTATGCAGATTCCTTCACTAATCTGCAATTCAGTTGCAGATTAGTCAAAGCAAAGGGAATGATATAGAATAACAATTCTGATTGGAGGCACTGGAATGGAGGTTAAGGAGCACTGGGGGAGATTAATGGTTGAGCTATTCATACAGTGATTGGCTTAGAAGTGCGATACAAAGAACCTTGAACTAAAATTTCTTTGACGATATGGTAAGCAGTAAATGAATGGTACACATTAAATGATAAGCATGAAGTCAGTCAGTGGGATGGTATCTTGCAGTATTGTGAGTATGCGAAATCACATTGGTATTGGGAAACAATTGGGAAATTGTTGCTGGTTCCTGAGATTGCAAAATGTCTTACGAGCAGCAATTTAGCTGCTGATATCATTCCTAGAAAATAACCAAAGGCAGAACATTAGAAACAGTGAAAGTACACAGGTTTTTGGATGATATGCAGGAAAGGAAAGCGAAACCCCCCCAGCTCTGATGTTCTTTGGAAAGCAGACGTTACTTTCTCCAGTTAGTGTCACTGAGAAATGACCATTTTGTGATTTTTATCTTCCTTTTAGGAAAAAAACACATGCTTTTTATTTATATATATATAAAAAAAGCTCTCATTCTAAACTGTGATTGACTAAGCCTGCTTTTAGACAAGTGTGACGCACGTTATCGCACGTGCACATTTTTTAAAAAACATGAATGAAAGACCTCAATCATCGAGGTCTTTCATTCATGCCTTTAAAAAAAATGTGCGAGCACAATAACATGTGTCCCCACACGTCTAAACCCCAACTCCGCTCTTTTTCAAAGGTGCATGATTTTCAGGTGCGAGAGCGCCACGTCCATCTAAAAGAAGCCTAAGACCACTTTCTCATGTGTGTTAATACACACTTATCGGCGACATGGGGAAGTCTGGGACTCAAAAGACCTGCAGCTTTCATCTCACCAGATGGCGGAAATGTGGATCTTTGCCTGCAAACATGCACATCTGGCAGAGTAGGGGAAAGGCACATGAGAAAGTGCTCTCAGTCTAGTATGAAATACATGAGACAAGGAGACACAATTAAGGTTGTATTAAGCACTGTGGTGCTCTTCTCATTTTTTGGGAATCACATGAACAGTCCATCCTCCTCCTCCTCCACCTCCTCCATATAATACAAACTTTTAATCCTCACAACAACCCTGTGAGGTAGGTTAGGCTGATAGAATATTGTGACTGGCCCAAGGTCATCCAATTTGCATGTTGTGAAAGATAAAATGGACATCGGGATGAGTGAATGTCTGCCTCTTGACTTGCTATGCTGAGACAGAAATAATCCTCTAATTAACAGTGATTGGCTTTTGTGTGTGTGTGCGCGTGCATGTTAAGCTTTGTCAGCAATAAATAGTGAACCTAACGGTGACACAATCAATTAGAACATTTGAAAGGCAAAGACTTTTCATGACAACAGGGTAACATGAACTTCAGGATCAGCAGGCTACTAAGACATTTTCTCTCCAGTTTTAATCAGCAATGATGTGTAAAGTCATCACAAGTGACAATTACAAACCTCTCATTAGAGGGAATGATTGTGCAACTAGGCAGAATGACTAGCTGATTGATGCTTGCTGAAGTACTTGGCTCCTCCCCAGCCTGCTGCCTTCCGAAAACACGGCTGCATATTATCAAACAAGGGCTTTGAGTAGCTCGGGTTAGCTTCTTCGTTTGCTGAGATCAGGCCCCTGATTTCTTGGGCATATATATTTTTAAAGAGCAGGCCAGAGTCCTTCATCACCCTTTCCTGACTCCTCGGAGGCATCTCTCATAGTTCACAAAATGATCATTTTCCTTGCCGTGATTTCCAGAGATCTCATTGGATTCACAAGTCTGAAATTTGTTTCCTTCTTGACACTGTTTTCTTCCATCTCTCGATTGTACAATATATTGGGGGTGGTTTAGTCATACCCCGACACCTCTCAAGAGGTCTGGATTTTATTTATTTATTATTTATTTCAAATATTTCTACTCCGCCCCTCTCGGATTAGGCGACTCGAGGCGGCTCATAGTCACAATTCAAATTCAGATACAATTAATTAAAAGTCAGCTCATGCCATGTACCATAACAAACAAAAAACAATAAACATACAACACAAATAAAAAAATAAAGAAATAAATAGCATAAAAACATAGAATAAAGTTGTCAATTCCCGCCTAGTGCATAATCACGCCTCAGGCCTTCAGCTTTTAAAGCAAAAACTGCTAATCTCAAAATAAAGGACTCTTCTTCCTGTTTTAAAATCCAGTGTTTTCTTCCATTTTGAAAATGACCTAAAGGGGCAAGGGAA
>QEPC01014446.1:4438456-4453435 GCA_003113815.1 Sphenodon punctatus
CCAGGCCTTTGGGGAGGGGGTGGGGGAGTTGGGGGGGGTTGATCTTACCCCACCCTTATTTGATTATTGTTTTTATCCCAGCTTATTGTAGTGCTTTTATGGATGGTTTATATTCTGTTTTAAAATTGTTTTTATGATCAGGTTGTTAGCCGCCCCGAGCTGTTTGCAGGAGGGGCGGGATACAAATAGAACAAAATAAATAAATAAATAAATAAATACCTGCCCTACATTTTCTCAGTTTATTTATTTCTGACTGCCTATGCTGCATGCTTGAGGAAGGGTCCTGTGTGGCCTGAAAACTGGCTCATTTTCACCTACTGCATCTGGTGCAATAGAAGTTATCATTCAAACCACTTTGTCTCCCTCTCTGTCACTTTGGAGTCAGAACCAAAATGGCAACCCCACACACTGTCCATTCTATCAGCTTTGTAAGTTTCCTAGGTTCAAACAAAGGGAAGGAAATAACAGAAACATACAAAAAGGCTCCTCAGAGAAGGTGAATGTTTCAGCACACCAGCTCCTGGTAGCAGAGTTCTGCCTCCTTTTCCCATTCCTTCTGGCTCTCTTTTTTCTGACTAACAAGGGAGCTGGTTTTTCCAAGCCTCTTCTTTTCAGCGTTAGGCATCCAACTGATGGCGCTTTCCCACATGACAAACCGCATACCGCTTGCCTCTGCGAGAAGCCTCGAGAGGCAAGTGCTGCACGGCTTTTGTTATGTGGGAAAGCAAAGTCACACGGCGCCAGTCCTTTACATCCTCCCTATTATCGGTACCAAAGCTGCCTGGCTTTATTTTCCTATGTGAAAAAAGCCACACAGTTTTTGCCTCATTGGAGTTTCTCATGGAGGCAAACAGTACGTGTTTTGTCACCTGTGAAATTGTCCTGAGTCCCCAGAACCCTTCTGCCTTCAGGAGGGTTTGGCACACAACTAACCTCCTGTGTACTAGAGTGCTGTTGGTGATTTTTCACAAGCAGCACTGGAACACCGGTTGAGGGGGGGAAATGGCATAGGTTTCTTGGGATGACACCGTATGAGGGTAGAAAAGGAGACCAATCTAAATGCTACAGCCCTGATCCAAGCCCTGTGTGCGGACTGTGCGGAAATAGTACAGGTAGATACTACATGTGCTGAAGGACCCAGGAATAATCCAGGTTCAAATCTAGGAACAAAGTTTTTACCAGGCCCTTGTCCCGCAAGTAGTAAATGCGATTCAAAGTTTTAACTTAAGTTCAAAAACAGGGTACAATGAATAAATAAACAAAACTGCAGCGTAACCAAGTATAAATGATAAACAAACAAGTGAAGAAATACAGATGGAAATGTAAATACTGGTTACAGTGTAATGAGGATTTAGTATAAAAGAAAGAATCTCAATGACTAATGGTGAACTAATCACTGGGCAGGAAGGGGCACAAAGCCAGCTCTTCCCTTAAATATTATTTATTTATTTATTTTATCCATTTATATGCCGCCCCCTATGCCTACGGCATCTCGGGGCGGCTTCCAACACAAGATAAACAATATATAAAAAAATAAACGTATAAAAGTCTACACAAATATTATTTAAAACAGTTTTAAAATACGCCCCNCTCCCCTCCCCATCTCTGAAGGCCTGGGAGAACAGCCATATCTTACAGGCCCGACAGAAGGCCAGCAGACTCGGGGCCAGTTGTGCTTCCTCTGGGAGGGAGTGCCACAACCGGGGCTCAGCCACCGAGAACACCCTCTCCAGTCCACCTCCAAGAAGGTGCCCCCGGTTGACCGGAGAGTCTGTCCTGAGTCACGGAGGGTGAGGCGGTCCCTGAGGTATCCAGGTCCAAGACCCTACAGGGCCTTATAGATCAAAGTCAGCACTTTGAACCTGGCTCATCACGTTGCAGGCCGCCAGTGCAGTGCACGGAGCACCGGTGTTATGTGCTCCCATTGGCCCGTCCCTGTTAGGAGATGGGCCGCCGCATTCTGCACTAGCTGAAACCTCCAGGCCAGTGTCAAGGGAAGCCCCACGTAGAGCGTGTTACAGCAGTCCAGGCTCGAGGTGATGAAGGCATGGATCAGAGTGGCCAGGTCGGGTCCAAAGATATACGGGCGTAGCCTCCACACCAGATACAGCTGGCGGAAAGCCGCCTGTGCCACTACATCCACCTGCTGATCTAGATGGAGACCTACGTCCAATAATACCCCCAGACTCTGAACCTGCTGAGCCACGGAGGGGTGCCCCCTCCACAAGAGGGGGCACCACCTCCCCCACTCGGCCTACCACCATCACATCCATCTTATCGGGATTGAGCCTCAGTCTGCTCTGCCATAACCAACTTGCCATGGCCTCCAAACACTGAGATAGCACGGAGATGGCAGGGCCTGGGTCGGCTGAAAAAGATAGGTAAAGCTGGATATCATCAGCGTATTGGTGGCAATGCACACCAAACCCCACTCACGATCTCCCCCAAGGGCTGCATATATACATTAAATAATAAAGGAGACAAGATTGAACCTTGTGAAATGCCAGTCTAGGGCCTGGGGACTAGTTGTTTCTGCTCCCAAGACAACCCGCTGGGTCCTCCCTGAGAGGAATGACTGGAACCAACCAAGGGTGGTCCCATCCAGATCCCCCAGGTTACGCAACTGACTCAACAGCAGCCTATGGTCCACTGTATCAAACGCGGCCGAGAGCAGGACCAGTAATATCGAACATCCTGCGCCATCTCCCAGTGGAGGTCGTCCACCAAGGCCACCAACGCATTGTCCGTACCAGGGCCAGGCCGAAACCCTGATTGAAATGGGTCGAGAAAACCGATGCTGTCCAGGTGAGCCTGGAGCTGCAAGGCCACTGCCCGTTCAATAATCTTCCCTGAAAAGGAAGCAGAACAGTACAGTATTTTGTCACCTTTTTACAACCCTTGGCTCAGTTTTCTCTCAAACGCATTTGTGTTGTTTTCCCTATGCTCCAAATTCACAAAGCTAGTACATGGTTGTCCTTCAAAATCTTTTCTTACAAACTGACTGTCCTCCGTTGCGATACCAACATAACACCCATCAATGGCTAGGCATCTGGTGTGTTCACTGTGCTATTCATAATCATCTCTCTCACACTGTACAACCTTCCTGTCTGTTTTATCCATTGATTTCATTATCTGTTTTTATTTCCTCCCATGCTTCAACTTTACTGCAGAGCAATTAATTGTGGTGCTACTTGCTGGGCAGCTATTTACTGCTCAGCAATGCATATACTCAAACAATAGTAATTTGTTTCCATTGTAGTGGCATGGACTGCTCTTATCTGTCAAAGGAGCATTATGGGATATTGAAGTGAATGAGTGGAATGTACAGTGAATACAGACCATCACCTCACTTCAGGGCAAGGTATTTATAAACAATAGCTACACAGGTAATTTTGCAGAGGAGTTACAGCCCTGGGACAATGTGGAGGAGATAATAACTCTGCAGTGACCTGAAAATTACTATGGCCAAGAGCAGAGGAAAAAAACAACAACAACAAAATCCAGTACCCTTTACCAGGGACATAATATCATTAGCTCCTTGGTTAAATTAAGTTCAGAGTTCATGTATACAAGTCTTTTAATTGTAAATTTTGAGGGGCGGAGAATAATGTGATGTGATGTCTCTCCTGGATAAATTCTGTACCAAAAGAATCAGATGCTTGGATACACTACTTGCCTTCTAAAGCACTATCGTAACAACTTTATTGAGACTGTGACCTCTGTACAAAACATTCCCGGGGACAAACTGCCATTCTAATAATCCAATACTTGGTGGCAGCATACAGGGAAAACAGTGGGTATTTTCAGACGTGACAACCTGGCCGTGGGCATGATTACCCAAGTGGGGGGTGTCATCTGCTCCTGCCCTGCCAGATGTTCACCACAGGCGGGAGCAGAAGTTACCCCAGACTGTGGCAGGGCTAACATGGGATGTGCGCTGGGCTACCTGCCACTGCACATCCCATGTTAAGCCCTGCTACGGCCCGGGGTAGGTGTCCATGGATTGTGGCAGAGCAGGCTATCACGTCTGATGGCCCACTCCACCTAAACGTTTGTTCAGCAGCTGGGCAGACTCCTGCCTGGGGTAAGGGGGCTCACCCCAGGGTGGGTTTAAGCGTGGCAGCTCACTGAAGGTCACATCTAAAAGTACCCAGTGTATGAGGCAGCTAATTAGGGGTGTTTAATTCATATCATTCTGATGACTTACAAAAATGAATGGCGCCCCATTTGTTTTTATATCTAAGTTAATGAAAATGAATGAATAAGCAAACAAGATTCATTTGATTTCATTTGTTTTCATTTTTATTTTTTCATTTTATTTTATTAAAAGTCATAAAAATGAAAATACAAAATCACTGCACATGTACAAAATGGCCAGTGGGGCGGTTCTGTGCATGAGTGCCCTTTCCCAAGATAGCTCAGACACTACTGGTGCCATTTTGGAAAAGAGACACACATACGCAGAATGGCCTGCCAGCCATTTTGCACATACACAGTGATTTTTTGTAATTTTATTTTTAATAAAATAAAATGAATGAATAAATAAATGAATAGGTCATTTAAAACCCCCTCCCCCACCCCCCAAATTAAGAGGTTTTTGTAAATGTCCAATAGGACATTTTTGGTCCTATTGGATGTCTCGGCAGCATTTGACACGGTGAACCATGGGTTGCTTTTGAGACGGTTGCTGACCCTGGTGCGTGTGTGTGTGTGTGTGTGTGTGTGTGTGCGTGCGTGCACGTGCACGTGCCTTAGGATGGTTATGATCATTCCTCTCGGGGAGAAACCAGTGGGTGGTGCTTGGAGAAGAGACATCTAGCCCCCACGATCTCGCTTGTGGCGTACTGCAAGGTTTGATCCTGTCTTCATTGTTATTTAACATCTATATGCAACCCCTGGGTGAGGTCATGAGACGGTTTGGTGTGCAATGTCATAGGTATGCTGATGACACTCAGCTGTACCTCTCTTTTTCAGCAGACACAGGTCCTGCAGTCTCAGTGCTCTTCAAGTGCTTGTCAGCAGAAAGCTACTGGATGAGGCTGATCAGACTGAAGCTGAACCCAGATAAGATGGAGGTGATGTTAGTGGGTAGGGCAGCGGAGACGATGACCCCCCTTGAGGAAGGGATCCACCCCATGCTGGCCCCACAGGTGAGGAGTTTGGGGGTCCTATTGGACCCTGGCCTATGCTTGGACCATCAGGTGGAGGTGGTGGCAAAGGGGGCCTTTCGCCAATTACATCTTGTACGTAGGATTCAGCCATATGTTTCAAACTCCGACCTGGCACCCTAATCCATGCATTTATGACCTCAAGGCTAGATTACTGCAATGCGCTCTACTTGGGACTGTCATTGGTGAAGACTCAGAAGCTGCAGCTGGTGCAGAATGCAGTGGCCCGACTACTGATGGGGATGGGTCATAGGGAGCTTGTTTTTTTGTTTTGTTTGTTTATGGGTCATAGGGAGCACATTACACCGGCTGTGCATGGCTGCCTATAGCGTTTTGGGCCCAATTCAAGGTGCTGGATTTGACATTTAAAGCCCAACATGGTCTGGGCCACTCCTACCTGAGTGATCACCTCACTCCCCGAGCCCTGGTGCGACCTCTGCAATCTGCCGGGGAAGCCTTCCTTGAGATTCCCCGGGTGAACCGGCGGGCCATGATGGAGAGGGCGTTCTCGGTGGTCGCACAGCAGCTGTTGAACTTTCTCCTAGAGGAAGCTTACCTAGCTCCCAGCCGGTTGACCTTTCATCTGGCCTGTAAGATCTGGCTGTTTGTCCAAAAACATATTTTTTGGGGGGGGAAGGGGGGGATGGGTGTTTGCTGATGGCTTTTACTTCTTTTATGGTTTGTTTTGTATATATGGATTATGGATTGTTATACGGATATATGTATATTATGGATTGTTTTAATTGTTTTAGCTATATTTGTGAGCCGCCCTGAGCTGCCATTCGACTGGAAGGAGTGGAAAATAAATAAATAAATAAATAAAACAAAAATGAATGCTGTATCTTCTGTACACTCCTAGAATCTATCAATATAATAATAATAATAATAATAATAATAATTGTTTGACACGACAATTACCACAGTGGGGCTAAGATACTTGACTGTGCAGGTACTGATATAATATGAAAATGAATGAAGGTAAGAACAAAAAAAACCCAATACTTTGATTCATAGACTGTGAAGGACTGTTGAGGATCATCAACCAACAGTTACCCCCTTGTTTGTGCCCGATTTGCCATACCTCAATCATCCCAGACTGGAGCTGAAACCTGAATAGTGATCCAGTACTTAAAAAATAAAATTTCAGCTACCAGTTTGAGTGCTCAAAATGCCCAGAAAAAACAAAATAATACCCCACAAAATTCCCAAAATTGGGGATGAAAAGTAAAAAAAAAATAAAAAAATATGGAATTGGTCCCCAAATGGTATTTTTGGTATTTTTGAATACTGGCCTGTCGGTATGTTGACATTTCAGAATTTCAGGTACCCAGTCAAAAACTGGTTTGGGTACCCAAAAGTACCCAAAATGATGTTCAGTTCAATTTGAGTTCCGGAAATTCAACGGGTTTACCTGTTTTTGCAGGTACTCATTTCAGCTCAATCCCAGACATATGCTCATCCAGCCTTTTCTTAAAAACCTCCAAGAATAGAGGAATTAACAAACGCTCTGGGCAGCCCATTCCATTGTCCAACTCTATTTATAGTCTGGAATTTTTGCCTGACATTCATTTTACTGTACATGGGTTCAAACGTTACCCATTAACTGTAATGGGTAGGGTTGCCAGATCAAAATAAAAAATAAAATAAAAACAAGACTCTGCAGAAGAGAGGGTTATTGAAATAAGTGACAGCCATTGTGTTCCATGGAGCTGTGATGTTTAAAATAAGGGATATTTGTTTTGTAAATAGGGGATGTCCATTTTGTCCTATGGAGCAGGAGGGCTCTGAAATGAGGGAGGCTCCCTTAAAATAAGGCACATCCCTTAAAACGAGAGACATGTGGCAAACCTAGAAAAAAGGCCTCTTCATGGCCTTTCTAGACTTGATCCTAGGTGGGTGGTGATGGCTGGGAAAACTGGTGGTAGTGACTATGCCACTAACATGGATCACTGAAGTCAATGGGTGTCTTCACACAGAAGTGGGGGTGCGCAACCCCGGAGCAAGTCTGAGGGTGCATTCTAGCGGCTTCCTGCTTGCAGTTGCACCTGGGTCTATTTTAAACGGATCGTGTGGCTTCTCCCGCACTCCATAGCTTTGTGGGAGCTTCGCCCGCAACACTACGGCGTTGCCGGGGGAAACCCTGGCCAAAAGCAGGGCTGCAGCAGCTCTCTGCCAAGCAGACAGATGGCAGCCATGACTATGGCTGGTGCCCTGGGTTGGGCTGCCCCCTTTGCTGGCAGTGCTCCGGGTTGCTCCAGAGCACCACTGGCTGGGCAACCCCAGAGCAGGCGTGGCCTGCCCCGCCTCTGCTCTGCCTCCACATCTGGTGGGCTGCCTTTAAATGGACAATCCACTTGGTGGTGAGGCGGGGCAGGTGTTCCTGTGAACTAGACACTCATTGTGACTGCAGTGATGCAAAAATTAGTCCTTCATCTTTCTTTACTGGGATCCATCTCAATCTCGGCCTTCTTCCTACACAAATCAGTTTTCTGTACAAATCATACAACTGAATTATACAATCACAATCATAGAATTGTAGGGCTGGAAGTGACCTCAAGGGCCATCTAGTCCAACCCCCTGCTCCAACGCAGGATAGCCTCTATCTTCAGCATCGAGACCGTGCTTGTCAAGCCAGGTTTTGAAAACGTCCAAGGAAGGAAATTCTACAACTTCCTTGGCCAATGTATTCCATTGCCCAACAGTTAGGGATATTTTTCCACAAAACTCTGCTTCTCGATGCCCCTGGGGGATATGCAATCTTAGCAGAAGTGGGTCATGGAAGAACTCAAGGATGAGAGTAGAACAAAGAATCTGCCCACAGCAATTGCAATAAACATGCTTTTTGAAGGAAAACTTAGATTCACAGCGAAGACAAGCACATCGCCTGGTGTTGAAGGGAAGCTTTTTTTGTGCTTAATACATTGGAAAAAATTGTTCAGAAACTGTTCATCCGTGTGACCTCTTTAACTCTGCCAAGGTCAGCGAGACCCATCACACTGCTGAATAAGTGCTACTGATGCAACTTTAAGCTCCTCGGGGGCAAAAATATGGAGCAGAAAATGGGGTCTTAATAGCAGCATTTAATGGTACTTGACCAAGTAAACTCCCCCAGCTACCAATGGTAGACCCTGATAGCCTCTCAATAAATGTAACCTATCCATCTGGACCAGTCTTATCCTCTCTCTCTCTCCCGCGGACATCTGATTTCCACCAGGTTCCAAAGATGTGCACCAGTTTAAGAAGAGAGAAACATTTCAGTCATTTGCTTAGAGCTAGTGTTACGTATCACCCCCCTCTCCCTCTCTCTCTCTCACGCACACACACCCCTTTTGACTTGAAGGATGAAGAAATTCAAGATATTGGCAGCTGTCAGTAAAGGTGAAATAAATGTTTATGTAATTATCTTAGAGGCATCATATCAGATAAAACATAAGAGCCCTGAATATGCTGTACTAGAACAGTCTGTTCAATGCAATACCCTCCCCCTGACAATCCTAGGAGTTCACAGGAACTCTTTAACTCTTCCCTGCTCTAATCAAGCTAATTTACTACAAACCCAAACACCCTCTGTACCGTTGTAAGAGTACAATTTTCTGGAAATGTATCATCACCATGGTGCAAGATTAGACTTGAAAATAGCACTCAGAGCATTGACTATTGTACTAAAGGGTGAAAAATAACAAACGTGTTGGCGGGCTGGGGAGGGGACAGGGAGAGGATGTGGGGCGGCATGCAGACATGGGTACACAGGTCCTGCCCCCACGCTGCTGAGTGCAGCCCGCCCCACCTCCCTGACGGAAGGCTGCGGTGGCCTATGGGGCCGCTGCGCCTGCCTGGAACAGCATTAGACTGGAGTCAGGTAGAGTGGGCCATCAAACATGACGGCTTGCTATACCCCAGTCCAGGGATGCTTTGCATAGGCTGCGGCTGCGCTAAGCCCGGGCTGTGCATCAGCAATGGTCCTGAACCACAGCCGAGGCTAAAAACCACCACGACCCATGCAAACCTTGGGTCCAACCTGGGGAAATATATGGTGGGCTGTTTCAAACATAACAGGACCACAGGTGACCACGCGGGTCAAAGTGTAACTACTCGTGTTACCGTCACATCTGAAAATAACCCCAGTGTAGTGCAGTGGTTGAGTGCAGTACTTGGACCAAAAGGTAGGCACAGGTCCATGGTTCAAGTCTCACCTTAGGCATGAATTCACTGAGTGACCTTGGGCCAGTCACAGATCTCTCAGCCTAACCTACCTCACAGGGTTGTTGTGAAGATTAAGAGATTAGCTAATTACTAATTAATAATTAGCTAGTTGTTAATGTTATACTTAATAAGTTAAAGAATTGTAAGCCACCCTGAGCCTAAGGGATAGGGTGGGATAAAAAAAAAATCTAAATTAAATTTAAAAAATAATGATCGGTTACTGAATAGTAACCATTGTCCTCGCACTAGGAATAAGGACACAGACACGAAGGATATTGGGTAAAAGCTGGCCATAACTGTATTTATTGAATCCAATCTTAATTAAACTGTTAAGAAAAACAAAACCAATTAACCAAATGTATCCACTCTAATACCGTAAAGAGCGGTAGATGAGATCAAAGCCCAATTAGCCTGAATTGAATTCTTTAAACCTGTGCCTTGCGAAGTAAAACCAGTATTAGCCAATTAATTTCATTTTTTTCATTTTTCATTTCACTTTTAATTTGTATCCCGCGCTCTCTTGCCAAAGGCGACTCTCATTTGTATTATACTGTGCCAATTAAATGCCAATTAAATTGTTCCCAATTAAGGTGATCAAATAATAAGGGGAGTGCCATATAAAATCATTATCCAATCCAAATTTTTCTTCACTCCCTGCTTTCAGTACCATAGAGTTCCCACCTTTTGGATTGGAGATGCCAGTCCAATCGCCTTCCCATTAACCGTATTGATCAATTTCCATGAAGGACAGATGTTGCTGATGCATATTTTGGGACTGCTTGGATCCTCCCCTTATGTCCACAACATCTCCCCTTCCTTCCTGGGATCATCTGGGGTGTCCATCCCCTAATTTGCTTCCCAGGCTCCACCATGCCAGATGATCCTGATCATCCTCCACTGTACCCAGGCTATAAAGCCCTTACCAATTTACTGTATGGTACTGAAAACCGCCACAAGTTCAGCAGCTTCGCTTGCTTGAACACCCCCCAATTTAGCTATTTGACTACTTAACATCCAAAAAACTCCCTAAATTAATGTTTTAAGCATGGTCTTTATATTACCAATATACAAATCCAAACCAATCTCAGATAGGTGAACCCCATCCTGCCAATATAGTTTGGGTTTGGTCCATCGAATTTCAGGGTGATTAAACCAACCCCCCCCCCATGCGACCCTATCCACTTCCTAATTTCGACATTAACCTTTTTTCTAACTCTATCCACCGCTCTTGGGTTAACAGCCCCAGGCCACCTGATTCTCTGCAACATTTCAGTGAACACCGGAGTGGCCTGAGGAAAAAGCTCCCGCAATGTGACCCAATCCTGCCTAATCATAATTGAAAGATCCAAACCAGATCCCCTGGTGAAATCATTCTCACCCAAATGGATCAAAATCCGATCAGGCAGAGGCCTTTCTAACCACCCCATGACCATTGGCATCAACTTGGGCCACAGCATACCCCTCTGGCCCTTCCAAACCATGACCGCTTTATCAGCCAAACTGAGCTGTGTGCCCCAACTAGTTGCCCAAACCCTTTTCTCAGCCCAACAAATGAAACTGAGGTCCAAAATCCAAATTACCTTTTTCCGATAATTCAGATGGCCTCATAAACGTCACTCAACAGCCCTTTACGTATCTATAGCACCGGGAATGGATGCACATAAGTTCTAAAAAACCCAGAATGCCAGCGCCCAACCCTTTAAATTTCTCCATCAGTAAAACCAGCCGCAGCAGCAGAAGATGTTGCCCCAATCTGAAATGAATGGGATCTAAAAACCACCCCAGATAGCCCCAGCAAACACAAACAACACCAAAAAACTGCCATAAATTGATAACGAGTTAACAGCTGCCCCGACTGGTGCACGAACAATGATCCAGGTGTGCCAGATCTGACCCTCAAATGCTCCTCCATACATGCCACGGGACAAATGAGAGGCTCGACGGCCGTAGCCAGAACAACCCTCGAGCCCCTGCCTAACTGATCAGTCTTGGAAAGCCTGATGCACAACTCCATACCTACTCCTCCCATGGTAACATCGCGAGCTGCAATTCTTGCATAGAGCAGTCAGATCTGGTCTGCACCACCAATTCACTAACCCTTAGCGCTGTGAAAAAGGCTAAAACAAATGCCGCCTTAAACAGACAAACTTCCCCAGCATCAACATAGACCTCACCAAGTTTCCCAACAATATCTGCCAGAACCTTTGGAGACAAAGGAACCCTGCTGTCAGCCCGCATCCGGCCCTGCCTCCGCCAAGAGACAATCATCGCCTTCAGCACTGGCATCCGCTCCGACTCCTGTACCCCAAACATCTTTGACACAAAGGCCAACGCCGACCACTTTGCCGCTATCGTGCCGGCCGCCAAACCTCTCTTGCACAATTCCAAACCGAACTGAACCAGCTGCTGTATAGGCACCGGGAATACCACAGGCCATCCCTTACCACGAGCGAACGCACAGAATTCCTTCATCACCTTCTCATACATGAGCCATGTTGCCGGAGACACAGAACCCTATACCGTGTCCATCAGCTCTAACTTCCAAGGCTCCATAACTCCCTGGGCATGAAGTCCCATTCCTTCCTCGCCTGGGGAGCAAGCTCCCCAAAACACTACATCTGTAAACCAGAGAGGGGATCAGCTATCTCGTTCTTCATTCCCGGGACGTGCCTGGCACAAAACAGAATATTAAACTTCAAACAGCGTAGTACAAAGACACTCACCAGACGCATCACCCTCTCTGATCTCGAAGATAAAGAATTAACCACCGGCACCACGGCCATGTTATCGCACCAAAACATAACTTTCCTGTCCCTAAAACTGTCAACCCAAACATGAACCGCAACTACAATCAGAAACAACTCCAAAAAAGTTAGGTCTCTTAAAATACCTGATGCATACCACTGATCCGGCCACCTCTCTGAACACCAGGCACCCTGGAAATAAATCCCCAAGCCCACCACCCCAGCTGCATCAGAGTGCACCTGTAACTCCGCTTCCAACAGATGCAGGTCACGCCACAGGCTAACCCCGCTGAGCGTCCTCAAGAACTCCAACCACACCTCCCGATCTTCCCGTGTCTCGTTCATCACTCTGATGTGGTTATGGGGAAGCGAGACCCTGGTCGTCCTGGCATATAATCGAGAGAGGAAAGCCCGACCCGGGGCAATAACCCGGCAAGAAAAATTCAGCTTACCCATCAGGGATTGCGAAACCCTCAAGGTAACCTTACCAGCCGCCATGCATGTTCTTATCTTGACCCGCAAATCCTGAATCTTAGCTTGGGGTAACCGCGACAATTCCCTGACCGACTCCAGCTCTGTGCCCAGGTAGGTTAGCACCTGAGCAGGGCCCTCAGTCTTCTCCTCAGCCAAAGGGACACCCGCTAACTTGGACACTTCACAGAATACACCCAACAAGTCAACGCACTCCCGCGACCCCGCCTTTCTGCCAAACAAATAATAATTGTGATAATGGGTCACATGACCCGGTCCCGCCCTTTGTTTGACTATCCACTCTTGTATGCTGCTGAATTTTTCAAAAGCAACACATGAGATGGGCATAGCCATGTCATAATAGAATTGACCCTTGAAAGCGAACCTCAGAAGGTTAAAATCCTTAGGATGAACAGGCAAAAGACGAAATGTCGACTTAATATCACTCTTTGCCATGAGGGCACCCCTACCACAATCCTGCACCAATTCCACCGCAACATCAAACGCCGCATAGTGCACCGTGCAGATGTCCCATGGAATTGCATCATTCACTGAATACCCCCGGGGATATGACAGATTATGTATCAATCTGTATTCCCCTGGGGCCTTCTTGGGTACAGTACCAAGTGGAGAAACTCTCAAATTGTCCATAGGTAAAACTGTGAAGGGGCCCGCAACCCAACCCTCAAAAACCTTGTTCGTCAACTTTCTTTCAACAATATCCTCCAAACCACTAATCAATTTCAAATTACGGGTAAGTATGTGCACCCACTCCCCTTCAAACGGAATCTCAAAACCAACACGAAAACCTTCAGCAATGTAACTTGCATCCCGTACCTGTGGGCAAACATTACACATGGTCAAGATTGCCAACATGGGCAAACATAACTAAATAGTAGTCAAAGAAAACCTGATGCTATTTCCCAAGAGATTCGGAACTCTCCCTTTGCAAAAAATATTATGCCAATGGAAGACAGTCTGTGATGGATAGGCCCAATATCATACCATTTGTTCCCTGCCTACATGACTTCACTTTCCATTGTGTGCCCAGTTAGGTTGCCTGTGAGGGTTTGGGGTTTTGGGGGGTGATTAGTTGTTTTTTCAAGTGGACATTAATTACGAGTGAGCTTTGGGGCCCTGAAATAAACTATGCAAAACTGAGCTGGAAATCTTGCTTCACAGGGCAAAATGTTTGGTTCTCAGCAATATGGTTAGTTTTTGGATCAGAACAGTAAGAGTTTTTCAGAGATTCTCATTCTCCCACTTTATGTTGGGAGCTGGGAGTTAACAGCAGGGAATGGATGGATCACTCCATTATGACCTGTTGGGTACTTCTCCAAAGTGATCAAGAATGGCCACTGTCAGAGACAGGATGTTGGGCTTGATAGACCAATAGGGCACGTCTTATGTACACCCAACATCATATCAAAAATGAAAGTATGTTGAGAGAAATAGCAATTCACTTAGCTTGTTTAAGACTCGAGAAGTTTGGTTTGGATTCAAATCAAATTCCTGGAGTTCTTATTTTATTCTTGTCACGGGTGGGAGTGGAGGTGCCTGGCTTGCACCTCTTTTCCCAATTCTGGCTTCGAGAGCTTGGAGAAATGCTTTGGCAGCCCTATTTTGGTATCTGTCCCTGACACCCAAAATAAAAACTAAAACAACAAACTGCCACTCTGTTCCAAACTGCTTATTTTCTCTCAGAGCTGAGTTCCAGACGGTCACTGGCAACTCACTCTCTCTAGATATGGGATTTACTCCCCTCGAGCATACCAGTCGCCTGGCTATCCTCCTCTTATGCCTGCATGTTCATGGGCACACCAACTGAGCATAACCCTTCTCGTTTGGGCGCCACTGTCACGGGTGGGAGGTCTGCACCCCCACTTTACCAGGTTTGAGTGACTCAGTTTCCCTCGCTTACAGCCCACTTGAATCAGTTTTTCTCTCTAGCTGATTCAATTCTGCAGCAGGGACAACCCCTTCGTCACCCAAGGGCCCGATCCTTCCCATTTACAGACTCTTTCTCTCTAGGGTCCCCAGTGTTTAGGCACTGGTGCTCAGCGTATTTCCAATGTTAGACACAGACACTTCTTCATAAAGATAAGAAGCAAGTTTATTGATTACACAAGCAAGATAGTTGATACAGAGTGGTAACTAGAAATCAAAGGTAAATATTAGGGGCGGGAAACCGGTAGAATCCGGTATCCGATAATGCCGGTATCGGGCGTACCGGCATTATCGGATTCGGCCCGGTAATCCGGACCCGGTACCGGATTCCGGGGTACCGGATTTTTTTGCATTGCAGCCATTTAAAAATGGCTGCAATGTAAAAAAATTTAAAGCCCCAGCCAAACAGTTTTTAAAAGAAAAACCCTCCCCGAGTCCAGGCTGCG
>QEPC01014446.1:4459146-4469822 GCA_003113815.1 Sphenodon punctatus
CTACTAAGGTCCATTCGTTCTGATCCCTTCTCAGTCACAGATGTAGGTGAATGGGTGCTGGTTCTTAGAGTTTCTAGAAAGCAAAGTCTTTCCTCTCAGTCCATAGTTCCAGCAGTCTTCTTGCTGACAGACAAGATGGAGAGTCAGTTCCCAAGTCCCCCTCCAAGAGGAAGCTAAACATGGCTTAAGATGACCCTGGCTTAAGTATCAATTTCGAGTCCTTTGTTTATTCTTCCCGCCTTGGAACCTGCATGCTTCGAAGCACATAGGCAAACGGCAAACAGAAAGGTCCATTTGCATCTCCACAGGTGTCTGTCTAGCTGTGGGGGTGAATCCACAATCTTTTATCTCTTTGCATTTCCTGGAGTTTCCAACTCTTAGTTTACAGTATCTGATTACATGCCCTGAGTTTCACAATTCTCAGTTTTACGTATATGATTACATGACATGAGTTTCACAGTTTTCCCATTTCATACATGTTGAAGCTTTGCTTTACATATTTACTAGGCTTGTAGCCTACGTGTAGGCCAGTATCACACGTGTATGACCCTATGTTCCTTCGTGACAATTCTCTTTTGTCATTTTCTGCCTGACTGTTGAATGAAACTATAACTAATGACTAAAGCTGAAATGGATAACCACTACTATCTGGTATTTGGCTAGATATTGTGTATCTGAGATAGTATCCAATTTAGCATTAGGTGGTTTTCCAGTTAACCTGATTGCCATTTACCTCATTAAGTGCTGTATTCCTTCTACTGTTTACCTCATTACCATCTGATTACCATTTGACTTTTTTAAAAAAACTCCTTCCCTCTGTCTGGACTGGTCTGGTTATGGTGTAATCCAGTAGGTGCATTACACCAGGTAAGTTTTGAGGATTGTAACCTCTTACTCTTGAGAGCTAGAAGTAAACAACAGGGAATGGATTGTCCCATTGTGACCTGTTGTGTACTTCTTCCAAGCAACCAAGATTGCCACTATCAAAGATAGGTGCTGAGCTCAGTGGACCATTGGTCTAACCCAGTATGATACTTCTTCGGTATTTTCAGATGTGATGGGGCTCAATTCGCCCCGTCATGGAAACACCCTGCAGATTCCCTGCCGGGGCCAACACGTCACGGTCAACAGATGTGCTGGCCTATCCCGGGGTGGAATCTGGGGGGAGGCAGGGCTCCGTGGCTGAACGTGCGGCCACACAGCCCCCCCCACACACACACTTCCCCAGCAGCCCGCCCTCCCGGAGGCAGGTGGGCTCTATGGCCAATACAGCCGCAGCACTCGCCCGCCCCCGGGAAATTGACCACGGACCGGAATCGGCGGCGAGCACGGCCGCCGATTCTGGGCCGTGGTCAGTAGCCAGACGTGATGTTGAGATGCTCAACCACGGGGAATTACCCGTGGTTGAGCCTGTCGACATCACGTCTGGTCAGTGTTACAGCGATCACCCCCGTAAATTACGGGGGTGAACATCTGGTGTAAAACTGACCAGATGTTACACTCACCCACGAGGGATCACCAGGGATCATGCTCACCCACGGGGAATTCACCGTGGTTGAGTGTGATCTCGTAACGTCTGAAAATACCCCTTATGTTCTTAAGTGGAAAAGGTAAGTAACAGTAAGGTGGTAAACATTAATGTCTGGTATTCCGTTGTATTTTGGAGTTGCACGAAATACCAGATATTATTTGTGGATAGTTTTTTTATTATCTGTAGCAGCTCAAATAATGACTAAAAAGTAAGCCTGGATAATTGTATGGAAAATTATTTTTATAAAGTTTAAAAAAATAATGTTTATGATTTTAGTACTGTTGTAAAGAACTTAGTTGTTAGTCTGGGGGCCTTAAGTTCCCGATAGCAACAGAATAAAACCATAATAGTTACCTTTTCTCCACTGTCCTGAATGCAAACTGGTGGGATGAAATCTAAATCAAAGTTTAATCACCAAATACATTGATTTGCTGGAATCTCTACTTGGGCTGCAAGGTGTGGTAGATTTTGATGCTGTCGACACTTGGATATTAGTGTGCTGGTGATGGATAGAATGTATGTGGCTGTTCTCCTTTATAAAATGGGCAGGAATGAGGGAGCAATTTTATTGAAGGAATTTGGTCTTGTTTCCTAGGTTCAGCATGGAGAGAAGCAGATTTTTTTTAATTGATTACTTTTAATTGAGCAGTTCCCATCTAGGAAAAGATCAACAAAACTACCTTCCGGGGATTATTCCCACTATACTATAATTGTGCCAGCAGAGCCCTATTTTATTTTTATTAAGTATTTATAGTGTGCCAGAAATGTAATTGACAATGAGCAATCATTTAATTAGCAACAGGTCCCTGCCCCAAAGGGCTTGCAGTTGGGCCAAAACTCACATCTTGAATTTCTCTTGATTCTTGCCAAATGAGAAGGAGCCAAGAACCAGCATTNGGGGGGGGGGGAGATTTGAGAATTAAATATAATTTTGTCATCCAGGCAGTAACAAAGGCAAGCATGTGTATCAAATATCATTTGTGATTGTAACCCCAGCCATAGATGCCATGAGCCCACTTGCGACCTCAAATCTCAGTCTAGGAACAACACCATTATCCCTACGGCAGGTTTCTTTCCAGCAAGTGTATTTGAATATGTGCAATATATTCTAGTCAGGTTTAGGTAGTTTCATTCCATTATGGTTTCAATTCTTGTTTTCTGCTCTCATCATAGGCCTCTACTTTTCTTCAGTGGTGAGCCTTGTTCCAGGCAATATTCTCCCATGATGCAGTCATTGACGTCTGACCTAGGTCATGTCTCCTTAGGTTAGCTATGCATGCACATTCCGTAACTAATCTTCAAAACGAAGAAGCATCCGCCAGTCTTGATTTCCCCCCAGATATTACTGGCATCTGTCCAGATTGTCCAAAGCTGCCTTCATTCTCTTTACAGGGAATACCTTAGAAGTGATCATTGCTGCCAACTGAGATACAGATGTTAAATCCATAACCATGAGTATCAAGCAGCAGAGACAAAATATTTCCTAATGATCAAACAAAACATCTTCTTAGGTATAAATGAGGTCTCTGCTGTGACTGGCACGATGGGACATCAAAAACATTACGGGCAACACAATATGTTTCCTTGTGCACTGGCTCATACATTTTGCTGTTATAAGTTGATTATTTATTGAAAAGTGCTTTTCCCACTTTTAAGCATTATGCTTCCATTACAGAATTTTATATCAGTAGCAGAGTAGTTGGAGGTGTATAGATTTTCTCTGTGCAAGACAGAACAACAACTGTCTCAAGTTCAGCAAAATGTTAACGTGGACTTTTTAGGCATATGATCTTTTATGGAAACCCCTGGAATTATTGAAGAATACCCCTATACGTCCACAAGACTCATGTGAAAACTACATGCAATATGATTTCAAGTGAGCTGTTTAAAATGATACACAGACAACAGTAGGGATGGGACTCTTGGTATTGCCAAGAATGGAAAGTATCTGATAATGGGCATATAGGATTAAGCCGATATCTCGGTTCTTTTATTGGTATCGGCATTATCAGGTTTTTTGCATTGGTTTTTTTAAAGGATTTTTAACATTGTGGTTTTACCCATTGGAGTCAGTGGGGAAAACCGCAATGTTAAACATCCGATACTGAGAGAAGAACCGATAAATGAGAACTGAGAACTGGTATAACCGAGATTTTGCCCAGAGCCCCACCCCTAGACAACAGACAGGAATGTCTAAAAAATTAAGAACATAAGTAGTACCACCCCGGGTCAGACCAATAGTTTATTGAGTCCAGCATCCAGTCTCTGACAGAGGCCAACTTTGGATGCTTCAAGAAGTACACAACAGGTCAGAATGGAATGGCCCTTTTCCTCCGGTTCATTCCCAGCTCCTGACTGTCAGACGTTACAACTCCCAGCCAACTTAACAAATAGCCATTTATGGATCTATCCTCCAAACACTTATCCAATCCTTGTTTAAACTCAGCTATGCTACTGGCCTGCCCAGCATCCTCTATAAGAACAATTCAGGTGCTGGAAATTGGGATTTATTTCTCATCTGTCACTTCTTGTATGACCTTGTGCAAGCCACTTAATCTCTCTGTTCTGGAGCTGCTGGTGTTCCAGCCTTGTGGCATTATCTATGGGTGAAAACAGACATGATGCTAACCACCCTTTAACCACCCCTGGTGGTCATTTATGCACGTTTCAGGGCTGCATAGGACACCAATACAGCCCTGCAACATGCATAAATAACCACCAAGGGTGGTTAGCGTCATGTCTGTTTTCACCCTATAAAGAATGATAGGGCTTCTACAGGGCTATCCTTAGGCAGGGGAAATACTCTAGGGGTGGTTGCCCCGGAACCTGCACTTGGGGGACAGGCACATAGAAAATTCTGCCCTTCAGCCATGTTGCCACCAGTACTGAGGGGTCTCGGAATCCCCAACGACTGTCATTCCTGTGCTTCCCCCCCCCCACCACGCACAGCTTCTAAGTTTTACGGCAGTGGCATGTATCCCAGGGCCCTCTGGAGAGACATGTCAGACAGCAACAGGAGCTCCTGGGCCTTGCCATAAATACCAGGGAATAGATAGCTAGACTGTGGGTATTTTCAGACGTGATGCTACCATGATTAGCCACACTTTACCACACTTAACCCCTCCCCGGGGTCACAACCACCGTCACTTCTGTTCGGCGGCCACCAGATATTCACCACGTTTTGCCCCGAACTGTGGTAACAGTTACCACCAGTTGTGATCTCAGAAAATCATTGGAAACAGCCGGTGGTAAGCGCTACCACAGTTCGGGGCAAAGTGTGGTAAGGTGTGTCGTCATGTCTGTTCTGGGTATTGGCCTACACTGGGGATGGGGTGGCGGACGTTACCCTATATTGGGTCTAGGTGTGGTAGCTTCACTTCTGAAAATACCCTGTGCTGGGGCAGACAGGTGGGACCTGGTAGTTTGGGAGGAATACTGCCGGTGGACAGAGCAGGACCTGCCCAACTGCAGAGCATATGTGCAGAACTACAGGGCCTGCCTTCCTGCCCCAGCTCAACTAGCCCCCTCATTCACTCTCTCACCCACACACACAGACACACACACTTCCTCAAGAGGACGGTGTACAAAAATAACTTCTTTATATTTCTAATCAAGCACTATGGGCCGCCTGAATTTTATTTTCACCCTGGACCCCGTAAATACTAAGGCCAGCCCATTTCTTCTAGAAAAGTGTCAGCTCTTGTTATTCATGTTTATAGTGCATTGCAGCTTCTTCTTAACATGTCCCGTGATAGCACAAATTTAGTTAAAACTATGGCTGAAATGAGATTTTGCGATAACAGGAATTCCCATTGAAATCACGGTTCCTGATACCTTCTTGGTCAAATAAAGAACCTCTCAGTACTTGTCAGTGTCTTAATCGCCATTTTATTTCTTGATTTACCGATAGTAGGTTTACTGGGATCCCATTTACTGCTTTGCCTCAATTTCAAAGAGCTAATACTGATGCAATTCTTCTATCTTCTCTGCACTCCATTTCCCCTTATACTACTTTGTCACTCATTGACTGGTACCCAGCTTCATTTACAAATCTGCAACCCAGTTGCAGATTGGTCAAAGCAAAGGGAAAAACATACAGCAATTCTAATTGGCAGTACTGAAAAGGAGGCACATCTTTTTTAAACTGTGTTTGGGCAGGCA
The DNA here is from genome assembly GCA_003113815.1 of Sphenodon punctatus. Lineage (NCBI taxonomy): Eukaryota > Metazoa > Chordata > Lepidosauria > Sphenodontia > Sphenodontidae > Sphenodon > Sphenodon punctatus. The sequence continues at coordinate 4,464,839 of QEPC01014446.1, forward strand.
GGGGGAGGTTAAGTGATTGGCTCAGAAACATGGCAAAGAATGAACAGACAGAAACTCAGAAGTAAAACAGTACCCTCAGCAATGTGGTAAGCAGTGCGCAGTAAATGGGAAGTTGGTAAATTGGGATGGTACCTGGTGGTATTGTGAGAATTGAGAAATCGTATTCATATCAGTAAAATGGTTGAGAAATTATCCCATTTTTATTAAGATGATGAAATTATGTGCAAGTACGATTTTAGCTACTCATTTCAATACATAATACATAATATTCAATACATTTCAATACATAATATGATATATTGATCCCAACTTGTTCCAAAAATGCATTACAGTACTACTGCAAACACAAAGGAAACAATCCTCATCCATTTATCCCAATGGAAGAGTCCTTTTATATATGCAGGGAGAGAGATTAACAATTTGTAATAAAAATTCCCCACAAGGGAAAGACTCATCATCAGGCCTATATTGTCTAAGGGATAATGCCCCATCACAGCCTCTCTGTAGGCAGTCAAAACAGTTGATGCATCATTCTCGTGTAGACAATGAAAACCTGATGACTTTCTTATTTTGGGGAGGGGAATCTTATCACAAATTCCTAGACTATTGGGGGCTAAGGGGACTGTTTAGATGTTTTGGTTGTGAGCCACCCTGAGCCTTAATAGGAAGGGCAGCATATACATTTGAATAAATTTTTAAAAATGAATAAATGAAAGGTTTCTGCACAACCAAACACTTAAAATTTAAGCATCCTCATTATAACATGGTTTCAGTTATAGTGCAATATGAAACATGACTCCAAATACCATTTTATAACAAAGGGCATTTTCAGACAAGAACTCTCCACCCACCTCAAACCCACTATACATATTACAGGACACCCATAGGGCAACACTGCAACATGTAGGGGGTGGGGAGAGTGACTTGTCTGAAAAGGCCCAAAGTTACAGTGTATATCACATATTGCAGCTGCCTGAGCTCAATATGGCTACCATCATATCATAACATCATACCATAGCTCAGCTGTATTCAGCTGGTAAGCCAGTTCATAATTATATGAGACAGCTTTATAGGAGATGTATTTCTATGGTTAAACTTAATTACATAATGTCATCTTCATCATCATTTATGTAGGGCAGGGCTTTCGGTAATATTTCCTATGAAACTATAGTGATCATGCTAGTCCAAATCTGGAAGTACTCCCAGTTCTTCAGAAGTAAAGTTAATTAATCTGGGCACATGCCATTTGTATAAAGACATTCCATACAAGTATAATTACTCTCAATATTAAGTGTTTTTCAAAAATGATTTTAAAATTTAGCTCCCACAAAATGTTTGCAACTAGTTATTTGCAATGAGCATAGCTCAGAGTTAAACAGTTTCGGTTAAGAAAACAATCCCTTCTTCTTCTTGACTTGACATTAACGTTATTTGTAGAGGAATCGCTATCCTTTGAGGATTTCAGAAAAGGGCTTGGCAGTCTTTTACCTAATGGATCAGATCTAGCTTACTGTGTCCTGTTAATGCATAGGGGTCTAGGGTGGCGAATGGGAAGATTAGTGATTTATGCCTATGATGCTCCCCAGAAAACATGCAAAGATCCTCAAGCTGAACTGAATGCAAACCTCTCATTGACAAAATAAAATAAAATAATTCTTGCTAGTACATGTTGATATAAACATAAAGTAGATGTTCTCAAAGTGTGGGTTGTGAAACAGATACGAAACAAAAAAATCTGCACTTAATATCTGCACCCCCCCCATGCCTGGAACTCCTTTCTTGAATACATTTATTCTGATCCCTCCCTCCAAACCTTCAAATCCCTCCTGAAAACCTACCTCTGCTATTAGGCTTTCCCTATCACCTCATCCCCTTAGTCTGCTCCCTTGATTGCTCACAGTTGGCTCCTCTCTTGTAGCTCAGCTAACCATGTGCACTAGGGCTGAAAGGAGAGCTCATTTCAGCTGTAGAATGCAAAAATGAGCATTTTCATCAAAATCCCGGTTCTTGGTTTGTCCCAAGATGAACCGAGAAGCAGGGTTTATTTGCTGAGTTCTCAGCAAGTTCTCGCTTCTTACAAGCTAAGTTTCTAGTCTTTGTGGTTAGAAGAAAAAAAGCAAGACTGTAGTCATACTATAGTCTTGCTTTTTTTGTTCTAGTCATACTGCCATAAGGACTAGAAATTTAGCGTGTAAAAAGCCAATGCTCAGAAAGTTGTTATTTATTGGGAGAAATGTATTCTTTAACAATGGCCCTTTTTACATGAGACGCTCCCCCACATGGACACCCATCGTCTGTGTGGGGGGAGAATCTCATGTAACTGTGGGGGTGCTCACTCCCATGACCCACACATCCCCACCCACCCATGGAGCAACCAGTGAAAATGCAGGTTGCTCTGTGTGTGGGGACGTGTGTGTTCCCATGTGCACCCACACACCCCAGTGCTGCCCCTGCAGTGGTGTGCCCACATTCGCCCCCCCCCCCCCGGCCCGGTGACCCATTTAAAAAGGGCCTGTGTGTAGCTTTGATTTTCATTCTGTATACGACTGTAGGATTAGGGCCTAAATAAGTCCCGGTGAGAGTTCAGCCCTCCCTTGAATAGCTGGGAGTGATTGTCCCTTTTAAAAGAGTTGGCATCCTCCACAGATCACGTCCCTCCAGAGGCTGTAAATGCAGGAGGCTCTGTAGTAAGGTCAGTCTGCGTCTGGCTGCGACTGGAGATGGAGCTTTGCAGTTGGGCAAGGTACTACTACCTGGGAGGAGCCTGGATAGAAAGCAGGTTGGAAGTCCAAAGACTGGCTGACTGTGAGGTTTTGGACTTTATATTGGGATTTTGCTATGTTGGACTGTTGCACTGTAAATAAAACTGTACTTGGTGGTGGAAAGTGGACAGAGTGGTGTGGATCATTGGGGGCCTGAACCTACAGCTCAAGGCCATTCTGTCACAGAACTATATCATAGCAAGCTGTTAGAATATTGTGAAACACCAAGATACAGCAAAAGAGAAGCACCCATGTCTAAAACATGCCAATTGGCCATCTTCTACAAGTCAGGACCAATTGCAAGAAGGTGTCCTTATAGCAGACCATTCATCCCACACTTCGTGGGATGAATTTCAATTGGTGATGTCTGCTGATGCAGCTGATGTGCTGGGATCTGTTCGAGCCACAGCTTGCAAATTAGATCTATGACCATCCTGGTTAGTAAGAGCTACTGGACTGGTGCTGGTGGGGGTTATCAGTGCCTTCCTTCAGGAGAGAAGTGTGCAGGATTGTCTCAAGGAGACTGTGCTGTGACTTATCCTTAGAAAGCCATCACTTGACATTGATGCTCTGGCGAGTTACCAGTCCATCTCTAACCTTCCCTTTTAATTAATTTATTTATTTATTTACATTTTTTAGTCGCTCCCTCATGCCGTGGCATCTTGGGGTGACTTACAAAAGCAAAATATCAACAATAAAAATTTTAAAAATAAAACCAACAATATCATTTAAAAATTCTATAACCCCCCCCCCACACACACACTACCCCATCCTCCCGTCATCCCCTCCGAAGACCTGGGCAAATAGTCAGGTCTTACAGGCTTGGCGAAAAGCCAACATACCTGGGGCCAGGAGGGTTCCTCCAGAAGGGAGTTCCAGAGTCGCGGCACGGCCACTGAGAATGCCGTCTCCATTGTGGAACCCCTGTTTTACACAGGGGACCTCCAGGAAGGCACCCCCGGCAGACCAAAGGGGTCGTCCTGGGGCATGGAGGGCGAGGCGGTCCCTAAGATATGAGGGGCCCAGACCATGTAGGGCTTTATAGGCCAACAAGGAAAAACACTGAGCACTCTTCCAAAAGCCCGCTAAGCCTGAACTACGCACACAAAAACAAACAGTAGAGGGCTAGTACCCAATACAATGTAAATATTTTATATATGATCATCAATCAATCAATCCAATGTCCACAGAATAAGTAAACATAATAAGGCAAAATGTGATCTATACAAAATAAAAGAAAGAGGACTTGCACTATTTCAAAAAGATGTTCAAAGACACAAATCCAAAATACATATTGTGAACAAACATGATATAGAAAAGCTTTACAAAATGAAATATATGCAAAGCTCAACAGAATTCTCAAGGTGAAATGACAATATTTCTAAAATTATTTCAGAAACAGAATTGACATATTTCGACCCAGTAAAGGTCTTCTTCAGAACTCCATAAATTGTTATCTAAAAATAAAACAATAAATATATCTCATGTATCATCATGTATCATTGTTTATAATACGGTATAGTTTTTAATCTGTATAAATGTTACCATATGCTCAAAAGACAACCCCCCACCCAAATTTTTATCTCTCATACCTATCTCCACCCAAAAACAAACTACTAAATATCATAGATCTTAACGGTCTCTGTGTCTTTCAAATATTCAGAAACTCATATAACCTGTACAAGGGCGTAGCTATCATAGGGACAGGCGGTGCATGTGTCCCGGGGCCCACAGTGGCTGGGGCCCCCAGGTCCACCTGTCCCTATGGTAAGCTAAACTGTGGGCTGTGTCTCCCTGGTTTTTTTTTTATTCTTCATTTTTTTCAGCACCCTCCTGGCTGCTCCACCGGCTGACAAAGGGTTCCCCCCACCTCCCGCGGGCCCACACGCCGCCTCTGTGCTGACCGCTTCGAGATGGCTCCGAACATTCTGACACGCAAGGGCGCGCAAACGCAAACCTATTTGTGAGAATGGAAGGAGCCACTCGAAGCAGCACACGGGCGGGGAGGGGAAGGAGGCTTGCTGAGTGACCGGCTTGTCGAGATGAGCTCGCACTTGCAGGGAGTGGCGGGACGGGAGGCAGCTCTCCGAGTAGGAGACAGAGTGTGGGGGGGGGTTTGGGGGCTCCAGGCGCTCCTGGCTGGCCGCAGGCAGGCAGGCAGGGGGGACTCGGGAGGCAAACTAAGTAAGGCGGCAGATTGCGGGGGATTGGCAGGCCCGGTG
>QEPC01014446.1:4480619-4519901 GCA_003113815.1 Sphenodon punctatus
GGTATAAGAACTAATGGATTGGATACATGCCGGTTATCAATAAGTTTAGACTGGAAATTAGAAGAAAGTTTTTAACAATTAGAGCAGTGAACTACTGGAATAAACTTCCAGGGGCAGTTGTGGGAGCAAGGAATCTGAATGGAGTTGGATAAATTTATGGCATAGATCTTGGGAGGAGTTTCTATTATTTGACATTGCAGGACAAGGTGTTGTCCCCCCTCCCCCCAAGCAATACATGCCAGTTCTCTCCCCCCAACCCCCCGCTCCCTTTCTTTCTGTAGCATCAAAGTTGTCTGCAACTAGAGGTGGGACTGTCAGGGCATTCTGAAGCCTGGGTACTATATTGTATATATGGGGCCTTGCTGGTGGGGCCTGCACGCATGCTCAGGGTCTAACAGATCACCATATTTAGGGTTGGGAAGACATTTTCCCTCTGGGCAGATTGGCAGTTGAGGGTTTTTCACCTTCCCTGTAGCATGGGTGTGGCTCGCTGTTTGGGACATCTAGATTATCTTTTTCTAAAATTATTTCCTGTTATTTCAGGCATCGTATGAACGTAAGTAGTGCCATACTGAGTCAGACCAATAGTCTATCAAGCCCAGCATCCCCTCCTCTGACAGTGGCCAATATTGATTGCATGGGAGAAGAACTAACAGTCACGATGGGCAAATCCATTCACCGTTGTTCACTCCCAGCTCCTGACAGTAAGAAGTTCATCCCGTAAGCTACTTGGTTAATAGCCATTAATGGACCTACTCCCCAAGAATGTATCCAGTCCTTTTTAAAACCCAACTATACTACTGGTCTTGACAACAGCCTCTGGCAACAAATTCCATAAGTTAATTATGCATTGAGTGAAAAAGTACTTCCTTTTATTTGTTTTCAATCTCCCAGCAGCTAGTTTCATGGAGTGTTCTAGTACTATTTGAGAGGGTACATACATAACCCTTCCTTATCTACTTGTTCCACATCACTTACAATTTTATAAACCTCTATCATGTCCCCTCTCAGTCTTCTCTTCTCTAAGCTGGAGAGACCCAGCTTGTCAAGCCTTTCCTTGTACAGAAGCCGTTCCATACCCTTTATCATTCTCGTTGCCCTTCTCTGAACCTTTTCTAGTTCGACCATGTCTTTTTGGACATGGGGTGGCCAGAACTACACACAGTATTCCAGGTGTGATTGCACCATTGATTTGTAAAGAGGCATTATGACATCCTCAGTTTTATTCTCCATCCCCTTGTGAATAACTACTAACATTCTGTTCGCTTTTTTGAATGCTGCTTGACACTGGGCTGATGATTTCAATGTATTGTCCACAATCACTCCCAGATCCTTTTCCTGAGTGGTAACTCTTAGCTTAGTACCCAGCATTGTGTACGCATAGTTTGGGTTATTTTCCCCTATGTGCATCACTTTGCGCTTGTCTACATTAAATCTGCCATTTAGATGCCCAGGCACCCAGTCTCTTAAGATCCTGTTACAGTTCTTCGCAGTCTGCATCGGTGTGCTCTGGTTGGTCCCAGTCTCTTCTTGTAGCTATTGGTGGGATTTCTCTATCCCTCTATCTCCCGCTTCCTCTCCCTAAGCTCCTCCTTCAATCTCCGCCTCTGGACTGATTCCCCCACCCACACTGACGGCCACTCTCTCGACCTCATCCTCTCCAGAAACTGTCCTTTTGCTGACCTCTCCATTGACCTTTGTCCTGTGTCCGACCATCACCTCGCCTCCTTCACCCTCTCCCACCAACCCCCTCCTTCTTCACACCCCTTCTGTGATCTGCAGGCTGTTACCCCTTTAGATTTCTTCGCCTCCTCCCTCTCCCCCTTCCTCCCCCCTGTCTTCTCCTCCTCCTCCTCCCCTGATACTGCCATCTCCTCACTTAATGCCTCTCTCGCCATGACCTTTGACTGTCTTGCCCCTCTCTCCTCCCGCCCTGTTCAACCTCGAAACCCCCGTCCGTGGCTCACCCCTACTATCTGCTACCTCTGCTCCTGCACCTGGGCTGCTGAACACCTCTGGCGCAAATCCTGCTTCCACCCTGACTTCCCCCACTTTAAATTCTCCCTCTCCTCCCTCTCTTCTGCTATCTCCCTGGCGAGGCAACACTACTATGCCTCCCAAGTTGAATCCTACTCTTGTGACCCTCGCTGCCTCTTCTCCACCTTCAACTCCCTTCTCAAGCCCCCCTCTTCCCTCTCTGCTCATGATCTTGCGTCATTCTTCACCTTGAAGATTGACACGATATGCAAGGACATTGTCTCACAACCAATCTCCTTCCCCCGCCCCCTCTTCATCCCCTCCCCCCACTCACCTCTCCTCCTTCCCTCCAGCCTCCCTCCAGGAAATCTCCTCCCTGCTCTCTTCTTCCATAGGCAGGGACCGCATCTTTCTCATTGCTATGTAAAGCGCCAGGTATGCTGCTGGCACTATACAAATGCTTGTAATAATAATAATAATAATAATAATTGGGGTGTGTGGCAGGTTCTGCAGTGGTGCAGGGAACTGAACTTAATGTCCTTTTAGGTACCTTCCAGCCTTGTGACTCAATAACTCTAGGGAGTTCCCTGGAATGGAGGAGGGAGGGGAAGTTGGGGATCCATATCCCAGCCTCCCCACCAGGGAACCCCATAGGGAAATGGTGTCCAACCAAAACCCCTTTGCCGAGAGTTGCTAGAGGCATGGATCCTCCTTCCCTTCTCTCTCTGCCCAACACTAGCAGAGCTCAGCAAAGAGCCTTTGATAGGGCACCCCTTCTCTAGGAGATTCCCTGGCAGGGGTGGGTGTGCATGTGTGTGGGGAAATAACATAAAGTTAGCATGGGTTCGTTATTTTTTATAACAGATCCGTCGAGGGAGAGGAAGATGAAAAACCCCAGAAGAAATTAACATGGGCTTGCAACCCATCTGAAATCTGACGTTAGTGCTATTTTCTCATGGGATTGAATCTCATGGGAAAAACGGAAGGAGGGCAAGAGGCAGCTAGACTCTGGCCCTGAGCATCCAGAGTTTTGAAGATCACTGTGTTCTTGTAATTATTTTATTATAACATAGACTTGGGGTAACCAAACTCATGCTCGGGATCTTGTGCAGTTCAAATGCGGCTCTCGGCCATGGCTAATCCTTGTCCCTGAACTGCCTTGGTAAATCTATGTCTTACCTCTTTGCACAGGGATATCAGTAGGTGGACCGTAGCAGCTCCTCGGAATCTTTGCAGCCAGGATCACAGAATAGTGGTTTGATCACAGAATAGTGGTCTTGAAATTCTCAAGAACCCTCAGAAAAAGTTCTGCATGTGCATAAAGTGGCTGCTGGTTGGCCCGGGTATGCACAGAATGGCTGTGATGACCATTTTGTACATTCACGGATCTGGTTACTGAGAATCTTGTGCGATTCTCCCAAACTGTAGCAAGATCTCATGAGATATCGCTGGGTTTGTGAGATTCTTTCACGAATGATTCCCATTCTCATTTCAGCCCTACAAGGGACCTGGAAAAATCCAAACCCAACAGCCGTGCACCAATGGCTAAGAGGTACAAGACATGCACATGTGCGTACACACAAAGTTCTCCTACTTCATGATCGGCCTGTGGAGACGGACCTCTGCAATTCTGGTCACTGAGATTCTGAGAAGCCCCGTTCGCCGCCGTAATGGCGGCGACGGGGTAATTGTCCGGCCCCCATCCATGGGATGCGGAGAAGACCGGATGTGAATGGAGCGGCGGAGCACTGCGGCATGCTTCCGGCCGCTGGGATATCTGCCCGGCAACAGCGGGTGCGCGTGCGCAGAGCCACCGCGCTTTGGAAATTTTCCACTGGGCTCCGCCCTCTTTAGGCAGGGCGGAGTCGTTCTGGCCGCATGTGAGCGGCAGTTCATGCAGGAGCGCGAAGCAGCCCACCCACCTCACCTCTAGCACTGTGGTATTTACTGGTTGCCCTTACAGAGCCGAAGGGGAATTTTAGCGACTAGCCTAAATTCAAGGGTCGATAGTTTCGACCCTTCAACAGTGCAAAATAGGTTAAATAGGTTTGATTGGATTATTAATTGGCTATAATTACTAATTTTAATAAGTTTTAATTTGGAAAGTGATTTGGCTAAGTGAACGTGAAGAACGTTGGTACAGTGACATGTACAATTCGTGCAATTTGATGGACAGATTTTAATTCATCAATAAATGTCACACTCAGCGGGGGTCCAGTATGCTATAGTAGGTCAAATAGGTTAGGAATTGAAATGAGTCATCTCCTTAAGAGATGGGGAGGTGACACCCAGTGCCAGGCGCAGGCAGTACGCACTGGGGTTATTTACCTGGGAGGGGTACTGCAGTTTCGTCAGTAAGTACATGCACGGTCTGCTGACTTAGCGGGTACCCACCTCCTTACTCAAGCCCACAGTTGGGACGCTCCCCCTTTCGGCCAGAGCCAGGGTGCTGTCGAAGGGGAGCCTTGTTTGTGATGGAGCTGGCACGGGAAGGCACATCCCGGCCAGTTCCGGGTTAATAAGAGTTAATTAGCTAGCATACTGGACCCATATTGCGTGGGCAATCACCCACCGTCTTTGATAACTGTTGAATAAAGAGTGTGGCCTGATTTAATCCAATACTTGGTCTCTGTGTCTCATTGGGGGGGTGCTGCGACAAGTAACTGCAGCCCAGCTGCTGAGACAAATGAAGGCACAGAACTATGAAAGCAGTGCAGGACGCAGGACACAGGACCAGCCCTTACCACGAGTCATACTTCAACTGCCCAAGGACCCCATGCAGCTCCTGACCCACAGTTTGTTCACCCCCCGCCCCCCTGTTGTCCAACCCTCTGCTCAAGGCAGGATATCCTCTCTCTCAGCATTCGTGGATGGATGCTTCTCCATTCAGGATTTGAAAACATCCACAGAGGGAGATCCCATAACTACCGTGGACAATTTAGTCCATTGTCCAAGAGTTCTTACAGCTAGGAAGTTTTTCTTAATAGCTAACCAAAATCTGTACTGCTGCATTTTATGCCTATTCCCTCTTGCTCTAACTTTTGTTAGAGAGCAGAACAAATGTTTTTTTGTGGCACCCTCTTAGGTATTTGTCAACCTCCCTGTTTGTCTCCCCCTCCCTCCCCTCTAAGCTAAACTTTCCCAATTCTTTCAGCTTCTCCTCTTAGGGCTGGGAACTTTGCCACCCTTACCAGAGACTTGGGGTGTTTTCACAGGGGAAGGGAGGCAGTCATAAAGTGTGGTGAATCCACCAGTAGGCCATGCCACTGTTGTTTTCATGGACAGTCAGTGGCAAGAGATATTCAAATGGACAGACCTATGAGTGGGTCCTGCGGGTGGGGGAGCTGCTGCCAACGGCTTCCCCACTCTGGTTCTGCCCAGTACACTGGGCCTGCAGCAGCAGGAGGAAGCTGTTGGAGCAGCTGGGAGGGGAGCAGTATGCACCCTAGGCCACCTGGCCTCCCCAGCAAGGATTGTCCCCTGTGTTCGTTTCAAGTCTTCCTGTGGGGCGTCCGATGCCTGCTGGCACTGTGGACCTGTCCATGTTGTGGGCAGCTCTGTTTACAGGCATGGCTGCTGGAGGAGACTGCCCTGTATTTGCCCCCTGTCCCGCTTTGGACTGGGTTGCATCGCGTTGTGCTCCTCGATAATGTTGGTAATGCCACGGATGGTAGCCCCTGCCCAACGCAGGGCAAACATCTGGTGGATGACGTTCATACAGGCGGTGAGTCCAGGGGGAAAGAGGGGCAAAAGGGTGGTGAACGTTGGGCACCATCTCATGTGATAATGCCCTTGGAGATCTTATGGAATGAATTCTGGTGCGTGTAGGGGCACAAAACGGGATAATGTAAATAGCCATGGACATATAATGCAAGTTTGAATACAGTTGTTAGGCAACAAACTCATCATGAGTAAAATCAAGCAGTGGTTTGAAATATGCTGTAGTTGTGAGTCAGAGGTAGATTTTTAAAAAATAAAATAATAAAGTCTAGTAATGAACATTAAATGGTAGAGTTATTCACCCATTGTTTCAAACTGAACATATTCTGACCGTGACATGACAGAGTAACCCTGTAATATCTAATGTAAATGAAAGTCAGAGTGCCCTAGCCTGCAGACACTTACTACCCAATAGCATTAAAGCTTTTGGTGAGCAATCCTTATACCTTTTAAAATTTCAGACCACAGAGCATGGCCATAAAAATGAGGGTGATGAAATGGGCAGGTCAATTTGGGACATAAAGACTAATTCCTTTCTCACTTTCAGCCTCCTTCAATCCTTACAATGGTGGCTAAGATTTCCAGGAATGGGGGTGGGGGTGTTGAATATCTGGTTGCATTTGTTTAAACTTGGAGATGTGACACTGTGAGATGATAATTGTCAGGATGCCAAGCTTTGGGGTCCAAAGAGGTGGAGTGTGCCTCACTTTTTATTATCTTTTCCATTATTTCCCAAGCTCTGAGCACCCCACAGCATATTAAAAAATACAAGTAAAACACACATAAAACCCCATCCCATAACTCCTACACCCACTCCCACTCTCATGCCTCTCCCATATGAGGGTTCTCATCCCACTTTCCCCATCTCTTAGGAAGACCTCATGCCCCACCTCTTCTTACTCACCCAGCCCCATGCCCCCTCCTCTCACAGGGAGAATTGTGTCTGTCTCCAAAATCCCAGCCACCCTACCAATCCTCCAATAAAACTCCCTATTTTTACATACAATAAAATATTGCAAAAACCTTTCCACACCCTGTTCCTGCCCTGTTGCAACAATGAAGGGCAGTGTCACCCTTTGGCATCGCCTGGGTGCCCACTGCCAGGTAACCCAGCCTGTTCTGTAAGGTAGCTCAGAAGGGTCCTCTCAGACTTCAGGGTGTCCATTTCAGTATTGTCTGCGTTGGGGCATGCTCTTTCTCTCCCACCCTCTCTGCTAAAAGCATAACTCAGAAGGGGACCTAATGATGTTGGCAACCGAAGGCCGCTTTTAGACTTGCGCGGGGCACTCACGGCATGAAATACCACGGAATGTAAAAATCCCGTGGGTGGGTTTTAGATGAGTCTTCAGGCACATTATAGCCACTCACGCATTCTTTTAAAACCGCGGACCAAATACCTAGAAATCAACGTCTAAAAAGCACACATCTAAAAACGGCCTTCCTCCTCCCCAAAGAAGGTTGCAGTCTGGGGCAGGGGCACATCCCCAGCAGTAAATGCAGCAGCAACAGTTAAGCCAGCCCCTTTAGACAGCTGTTCCACTGCCAGTGTGACAAAATTCTACAAATGTCCCAGCACTGAAATGGTTTGGAAATATTAGGAAACTCTGAGCTAGATGTTGTTTGAATTCTGCTTGCAAGACTGTATATACTGTATAATTACAGCATCTAATATCTCATGATTTAGAGGCCCCAAAGATGAAACCGTATGACAGCCGTGAATGATTGCCCAGCATTAGCCATACATGTTATATGGAGAAGCAATTTGTTGTAAGCTCACTTTTTAAAAAAATCTTTGCTTTGGTGTGTGTTTGTGCGTTCTAGAAGTGCACACTAGTTAGAGGCACTGTGTGTATCCTGTCTCCCTTCAGAGACTCTGGCTGTGGAGAGGGCTGTGCATCTCTGAGGAGGAGCTCGGTGTGTACAGGATCAGGCCCTAAGTGGCTAATTTTCCTATCAAAGTCATCAGAAAGGTTACCAGCAGCCTGTAAAATAAAGGCAAGGGATTAGAGCTCTAATGAGCCAAATCAGTACCAATGAGAAAATAATAATCTCCTTGTAATTAAAGCATCCTCTCTTAGTCTAAACATTTGGCCATACATAACTAAATTCTCTCCCATCATTTGGTTAAAGGGATACATTATTTAATATTCCCTGGTTGACAAGAGAGAAAGACTTTTCTTTTTATCCAAAGTCCTCACAATTGGAATTACAATCATTATTTTTTTTACCAGAAATATGTAATCAACTGTAGCTTCATTCTCCAGAGCAACTAATAAATAAGGTATAAACCTGACCCTAGGAATACTTATTATAGGTCATAGTTCCGTGCATGCTTTATTTCCTGTTAGGAGTGTACAGGACTGAGCTGCAAAGTGCCATTAATTGAACACTCTTGGTATTTTTGTGGTCACAAAGCTGCATACGGGATTCAGGAAACAGCATCAAAAACCAAACCTCTAACAGGAAACCTCTCTCATTCAGGACAGACTAAAGTATTTTTATTTTTTTTTAATAGCCTGTTCACAAAATTTAAAATTTGCAGAGTTTTCTCTTGCAGTGGGAATTAATTATTTAATATGACATGATGCTTTACAAGCAAATGCAATAACAACTTTCATCTGAGGGGCTCAGAGTCTAAGGTAGGCTCAAGATGAAACAAAAGGCCAACAGACTAAGGTGGTTGTGGGGCAGGCATGTTGGAGGGGATGGTGGTTCAGGAATACAGTAAACTGCTGAAATCCCAAACCCATTTGGATTTTGGTTGTGGGATCATAAGAGCCAGCAATAGCAAAAAGAAAATACGAATATTTCATATACACCAGGCTCCTGCTTTGAAAATGTCATGATAAGTTTTAACCCTCCAGGAAGGGAGATATATTTACTACGTGCAGACGTTTACGTTTATCTCAGCTGAATTTCATTTTCTTAAATTCGTCTCCATTTCCCTACCTACGGAAATTATTTTGAATTCTAATTCCATCTTCCAAAATGTTAGCTATTTCTCCCAGTTTTGTGTCATCTGCATACTTGATAAGTATCCCCTCCACTTCTTCATCCGAGTCGTTAATACAGATGTTGACTAGTACTGCATCCCTCTGCCATGCTTTTCTGGGCGATGGACATTTAAATAGGCAAGGGAGAAGGAGCTATACCTTCATTTTTAAATTTTTTAAAAAAACCTTTCTGCTGCTCTTTGCACCTGTTTACCTGCCATTTGTTGTCTACTATGGGTGTTTTCAGACAAAATGCTATGGGTGGTAAGAGCATGTGCTTTGCATGTATAAGGTCCCAGGTTCAATCCCTGGCATCTCCACTTCAGGACCTCTGGGGGAGGCCTGGGGGAGGCCTCTGCTGGTGTCTCAGGTAGCACGCTGGATGGTCTCTGCCAGAGACCCTGGAAGAGCTGGCTTTGGACCCGAATTTGAAACCCCTGCTGCCATGTCAGGTTGTGACAATACTGGACTAAGATGGACCATTGGTCTGACTCAGTTAGGCAGTTTAGTTTAAGGTTTTTTTAATCATGGCCACCCATTAGCCATGGATCCAACCACCCATCTGAAGGTGCAGCAGCTGGATGTGTGCTTCTGCAAGCCACGGAGCACCCACACGGAGCCACTCACGGAGCCATGTCAGGAAATATGGAGTGTACCGTGCGAGGCAGGCTAAATGCACAACAGCTGCCTTTAGGTGTTTTCAGATGACCCAAGTCAATGGGGAGGGGTGCCCGCGGCCACCGAGTGGCTTTGCCACAGAGCACCCGCCCATGTGGAATGAGTGGGGAGCAATTCAAATGGACAGCTCCCAGTGTGGCTACCATGGCCACGGAGGCAGCTGTTGGACCTTTGGCCTGCCTCACGCTGTGTACTCCGGATTTCCTAGCAGTGGTCCGTGAGTGACTGCGAGTGGATTCTCCGTGGCTCACAGAGCTCATATCCACTGCCTAATCTTCAGAAGGACAGTCGGATCCATGGCTCATGAATGGCCATGCAGGATAGCATCTCATCTGAAAACACCCTCCGTGGCCATGGTAACCATGCTGGAAGATGCCCGTATGAATTGCTCCCCACACACTCCATATGTGTGGGTGCTCATACTCGGAGAGCTGTTGGTAGAATTGTGAGTTTCCCATCGATTGCTATATATGTTGTTGTCAAACAGAGCAATCCCCTTTTAGGTTTTTGCTGGCGCTAGCATTCAGCACGTGCAAGTCCCATTTACTTTGCAAAACAGGTGGTAGAGTGCGTGCTAAATATAGGTATGGGTACATCAGTGGAGGAGCAGAGCTACTAGTTTTTTGGTCTTAAGACGAGTCTAGACTAGTGAAAAGATGGAGATATGGGTCACAAGGTCAAGAAAAAAATATTTCCAGATGTAAGGGAAGAAGGTACAAAGGCAAGAATGAGGAGTTAGAATAGTAGAACTGGAGATTTGGAAGGAATCTCAAGAGTCATCCAGTTCAACCCACTGCCTTAGAGTTGAATACCTAAAGCGTCTCTAACGGATGCCTGTCCAGTCTTACAAGAACATAAGAAGTGCCATATTGAGTCAGACCAATGGTCCATTCAGCCCAGCATCCTGTCTCTGACAGTAGCCAGTCTCAGTCATTTCAGGAAAATGTCCAACAGGTCATAATGGAGTGATGCATAGCCTGCTGTTTGCTCCCAGCTCCCAACTGTCAGAGGCTGTGTTCTCTTACTTGACTAATAGCCATTTATGGACATATCCTCCAAGAAGATGCTCCTGGCCTTCACAACATCCTCTGATAAAAAGTTCCACAACTTAATTGTGCATTGAACAAAAAAGTACTTCAGTTTTTTTGTTTTAAGCCTGTTTCTGGTTAGTTTCATGGAGTGTTCCCTACTTCTAGTATTATATGAGTGAGTAAATAACAGCTGCCTAATGACTTGTTCCACTCCACTCTTGATTTTATAAACATTATTGAATCTCCTCTAATTTGTCTCTTCTCCAAGCTGAGGAGCTATGACCTATCAAGTCTGTCTTTGTATGGAAGCTGTTCTGTACCCTTGATCTTTGTGGTCCTTCTTAATCTTTTCTTGAAAAGCTTCAGGAAATGAGATTCCACTACTGCCCTAGGCAGCTGGTTCTAGAGTTGAACTGTTCTGCTAGGAAGTTTTACCCAAACCTACCTATGTTGTAATTTGAACCAATGGGGCTTCTTTTTGACCTGTCCTAGGTAGCAATGAAAAACAAATGTTCTTCACCTTTTCATGGCATTGTTTTAGTTATTTGGAAACTGTCGACATGTCCCTCCTTAATCATCTTTTCTGTAGGCTAAACATGCCCAGTTCCTTCAACCTTTCCTCATACAAAGCCCCTTGCACATTTCCAATGTGGACCTACCTCTGCCCAAAGGGCTGGGAAGAGGAAGGCCAGGCAGGAACACGGGGAATCCTAACACACCCTTTGTAAGGAACAGGGCTTGAACCGGTGTCTGGGGAGATGGAGGTGGTGACTGACTCCACAGTGTCACCAGCTCATTCTGGGCAGAGTCCAGTATTGGCAATGAAGGTTGGTGAAGCCACATCACTCCTCGGCCTTGCGCCACACACCACACTTCCTAGTTGGCTGCAGTCACTGCAAGTCTCCTTCCTGCTTTCCCTTTCTTGCTGCCTGTTCCTGGAGCATCCTTTTCCTCCCTGGATTCTTTTTGTACCTGTAGACCAGCTCTTTTCTCCTTGGATACCTGTCTGCGTCTGGACTGGCTTAGCCCTGTTCATTCACTTTCTTTGGACTCAGCCTGATCCTGTTCCTGAACTCATCCTTCTGCCCCTGCTCTGAAAATGGTCCTTCTGCCCTTGTTTGTCTGCCTATCAATTTGCTCCAGCACCTCAGGTGGCTTCTCCACTCCCCCCTGGTCCATATGTTGGACCCAAGCCTACCTTAATGCCCCTGAGTTCTGGACCTCTGATCCCGCACCAACTCACTTGGACCTAAGCCTGCCATGAGTCTCCATGCCCACTTGGTTCCTGATACCCCCTTACACCTCCCTCCCAGTGCTCATTGCTGGAAGGACTTAAAAAGTGATCTAGTCCATTCCACTTCCCTTAATATGGACCAAACTCAACCATGGACCAATTCATGGCAAATGCATTGAACAGATTAGAACCATGTGTAAGAACGTGAGGGCTGGCTCACCTGCCCATAAGTAAACAACCAGAACATTTGCACAACTTTTGCACTTGTGGGAGAGAGCTGCAATAGAAATGCTGGAGCCATGTGTAAAATTATGTACTTCATACACCCCATCATCATAGCATCATCTCACTTCAAAAAAGCACCAAGATGAAGGAGGCAGTTAGAGGTTTCATCTGAACAAACCATGCAAGAAGATGTTTAGGAACGCCTTGGTGCTCAGCTACAGGCAAGACTGTAGTACAAAGGGAGAAGCATGAAGGAGCTGCAGAATAAAATATGAAGTCTTTTCCAATTCCATCACTGACGAGTAAATGGTCTGAAAGGAGAGAGGGACGATTGAAGCATCAGTCTCACTCCATTTCCTCCATAGTGTATTTGTCATTTCTGCTGCTGATTTCAAGAATGAAGAAAGAATTGGCATAAGAAACCTTAAAGGGTGCTAACATCGCTATGTATCTTTTTTTCTTCCTTTCTCCTCTCCCCTCCCCCCCAACAATGTGATTTTATGACCTCTCTGTTCTATTCACCCAGACTAGCCTTTGGGTTGCATATTAAGTAGCAGAGAGTATTTCCTGACTTTCTGCTTGAATGCTTCTAAAATGAAAGCCATGGAGGTTTCTTTGTGAAATACTCTAGATAAGCAATGCCCAGTGTGTGACTCAGAGGCTTAAAATGCAGCCCCTGGCTGTCTGTGCCCGAATCAAGGTCAACTGCAGATTTTCATTGCTGAAGTCCTTGACTAACCAACTACTTTCTAAAGATCAATACTTCTAGAAGCAAATATTATTATGCACCATTGTTTGTTTGTGATATCACTGTTAATGGCTCAATACATATGATCTTCCAGCTTATAGCAAGTTGCCCATGTGACCCTTGACATTGCAACACTGGGCAACCCCCTCCTGGACATTTGTAAATCATTTGACTTCTCCAGGCAGAAGTTCCATTTCACGTATGTGCATAGTGCCAGCCACTTAAAAGTGGCTGAACTCTTGGGTAGAACAGAAATTGGTTCCAGCAAAAATGGGGATGTCTATTGAAAAACTGCCTGACCTCAAATATTTTGAATAGATCAGGTATTAAACGGTACCCATTTAGTTCCAGATGTGAATTGCTGTTTTCCATTACCGAGTTACTGCTTTTCCGCTTTGGACTATTTACCAAATGACCATTTTTTCATCCATTGACTGCTCCATGGCTCCTCTTCTGTGTTGGCATGATAATGAAGATGATGAAACATGGAAATTGAGAAAGACAGTAAACCGGTAACATGGTAGACTCAAATGAGTAGATAAAATGGAAAGTTGGTTACTTGCAGTGCTCGTGCAGTTACTTATTTTATTTATTTATTTATTTATTTATTTTAATAATGGATATCCCCTCTTCTCCTGCTAAAAGCAGCTTGGGAGCTAACAAATATCACAATAAAAATATATAAAATTCAAAAATACAGTAAAATAAGTAATAATAAATAAAGAATATAAAAGCAATGGTGGAGTATACAGATATATCAACAAACAAACCCACCTCTTCCTAACCCTCCACCCCCCACCATCTCCCTCACCAAAGGCCAGGCGGAACAGCCAGGTCTTACATTGATGCCAAAAAGAGGAGAGTTCCGAGGCCACTTGGGCCTCCACCAGAAGAAGAGAACACCCTCTCCCAGGATACCCGGGTGACTTCGAGAAGGGCGCTCCCTGATGACCATAGCAATTGGTTCAGAGCCTGAGGAGTCCCCATGAATTCTTCATTTCCTCCATTGGCAGCAGTGGTGGAAATGCAGAATCCAGGGGCCCTTGTTACTTGTAATGGTAATGGAACTCCCTTCAAACTCCTCCTGAAAACCCGTCTCTTCCACGAAGCTTTCCCTAGCTCTCCATCCCCTCAGTCAGCTCCTTGATTTACTCAGGGCGCCCTTGGCCCCTGTAACTAAGCTTAGTACCCGTGACTTCTCAACTTCATAAATGTATCCCTGTCTCTCCCTCTGTTCCCCCACCTTCGTCTCCCCTCCCTTGTCTCTCCTAGATTGTAAACCCGCTGGGGCAGGGACCTATCATTGTAAAGCACCAGGCATGTTGCTGGTGCTGTATACATAATAATAATTAATAATAATTAATATTAAATAATTACCCAGTATGTCACATAGTCGGGTGCTTGTATCTGTTTGCAGGTACTGATTGAGTAACCAATAGGCTCTGTAAAATTCCAGGTATTACCCACAGGCACAAAATTTGCTACCCGTTTCATCTCTAGTCTTGTGGCGACACTTTGTGTCAGTGGGGTGTGAGTGGCTCCTAGGCTTGCACTGGACCTCTCTACAATTATACATTTCATCCAGAGAGCACAGAAAAGACAGGCCTTCCATTTCCAAAATCTTCTGCATACTGCACACCGGCTAAAAGAGGAACCTATATCCTTTCCAGCTAAAGATCTGGCTGACCTCAGCTGTCTCCACGACAAGGCTTTAAGAAGCCCAAATGGATAAAATCTGAGACCTTGGGATCTGAGGGTGGTTGGTTACTGGAGACAGACCATACAATATAGCAGTGTATTGAGAGAAACTCCCAGATTATGTTACAAAGCAACGAGAGCCCGTCTCTAGGCAGCACCACCAGACTTGGCACATATCTGAGGCTTTAAACCCTAGTCCGTGTCTGGAATGGAGATGCTTCGGTAAATAGTTTACCAGGTGGCTACTTGGCAGACTGCTCTTTTGCATTGTGTCTAACACTGCTGATCGCATGAGTTACCTCTTGCTGATGCTTTCAAATGAAGGATTCTTGGCAACAGCAAATCTGAATTCAGCCTGAAGTAGCCTCATCCACCCCTTCTCCTTTACTACTAACATCCTATTGCTTTCCTTGAAGATGGGGAATCCCCCATCTCAAGAGTGACTATCACTCTCTGTGAGAGCTTGGTTTGGCTGCTAGCATCTGAAATAAATTGCTACACTTAGCCGCAATCATTAAGCAATGGTTTTATTTGAAAACAATCCAGTGCTTTGACTGTTGTTTCAATATTTTGTTTGAGGGAATTGGTTTGTATTGTATACATTCTGCTTCATGTTTCGTCTCCTGATAGACTCAGAACTGCCTCATCTTTATTATTATTATTATTATTATTATTATTATTATTATTTTGTTGTTGTTAAACATTTGATATCCCGCTCTTCCTGCCAAAGGCAGCTTGGGACAGCTTACAGTATAAAAAAAAAACCCAAACACACTCAAAATTAAACAAACAACAGAAACAAAAAACATTTAAAAAGGGGGAGAAGAGGGGAAAGGGGGGGGGGGACATCCCCCTCCCTGGAAAAGAGGATGGAGGGAGAAAAGATACCTCACCCTTACCATCCTCCATAAAAATAAAAACCTACCCTCACCGATCTCCCTTGCCAAAGACTTGGCGGAACAGCCAGGATTTGCATTGGGTGAAAACAGACATGATGCTAACCGCCCTTTAACCACCGTTGGTGGTCATTTATGCATGTTTCAGGGCTCCATAGGGCACCAATACAGTCCTGCAACATGCATAAATAACCACCAAGGGTGGATAGCATCATGTCTGTTTTCACCCATTGATGTCAAAAATAGGAGAGGTCCGTGGCCACCTGGGCCTCTGCTGGGAGGGAGTTCCACAGATTCAGTGTGGCCACTGAGAATGCCCTCTCCATGGTTGCCCCCTGGGATCTCTGGGAGTCTTTGAGAAGGGCCCTCCCGGTTGACTGCAGGGGCTGATTCAGAGCACAGGGAGTGAGGTGATCCCACGGATATATGGGGCCCAAACCATATAGGGCGTTATAGGTAAGAACCAGCTCCTTGAATTGGGCCCGGAAGACTATAGGCAGCCAGTGCAGAGAACAGAGCATTGGTGTAATATGCTCCCGGCGGCCTGTTCTCATAAGGAGGCGGACCACCGCATTCTGTACCAGCTGCAGTCTCTGAACCATCACCATGGGCAGCCCCACGTAGAGCGCGTTGCAATAGTCCAGTCTTGAGGTGATGAAAGCGAGGATGATAGTTGGCAGGTCAGAGTCTGAGATATATGGCTGAAGCCTTTGCACCAGGTGTAATTGGCGGAATGTGCTCCTTGGGACAGCTCCAACCTGGGCATCTAGACGAGGCTGCACATCAAGGAACACTCCCAGGCTCCGAACCTGGGGAACCAGTTTAGGGGGTGAACCCCATGAATGACAGGGGACATCACACCCACCGCCTTCCCCACTAGCATCACCTTCATCTTGTCGGAATTCAACTTCAGTCGGCTGACCCCCATGCAGTTCCTCACAGCTGCCAGACATCAAGTAAGCACCGAGATTGCGGGGTCTGGGTCGGATGAATAAAAGAGATAGAGCTGAGTGTCATTAGCATAGTGATGACAACAAACTCCAGAGCTCCTCACGACCTCGTCCAGCGACTGCATATACACATTGAACAGGAGAGGGGACAGAATGGGACCATGTTGGAGTCTACACGAGAGGTCCCGGGGAGATGAAAAATGGTCCCTGAGCTGATGAGCGGAACCATTTGAGAACAAATCCACCCATCCCAGCACGGTCCCACAGGCGAGTCACTAACATCTCATGGTCAATGGTATCAAAAGCAGCCGACAGATCTAATAGAATCAGCAGGGTCGAGCCACCCTGATCTAATTCATGGTGAAGGTCATCGACCAAGCCACAAGTGCAGTCTCAGTGCCATAGCCCAGATGAAAGCCGGACTGTGAGGGATCTAGAAAACTGAGTTGGTCCAGAAGTTCCTGCAACTGCCGAGCCACTACCCATTCAATAACCTTCCCTAAAAAGGGAAGGTTAGAGACAGGCAGATAACTGGCGAGGGAGTCAACATCCAGAGATGTTTTTTGAGCAGGGGCCACACCACCACCTCTTTAAGTCAGCTCGGCACCGTGCCCTCCCAAAGGGAGGCATTGACCACCCCTGCCAGCAATGGCCCCAGTGTCTCCTGGCTTGCCTTAACAAGCCAGAATGGGCATGGGTCCAGTTCAGAAGAGGTGGCTCTTACCGTCCCAAGAACATCCTCTGCATTAGCGGGCGAGACCCACTGAAACCGATCCCTCAAGGTTGGACAAGGCAGGGCTTCCATAACCTCTGATTCTCCTATTGTAATAAGTGTAGTGATGAAGTCATCTTCTACTAGATGTCTTAAGAGCAAGACAATGGCCCTTTTTAAACAAGATGCACTCACTGATGCCTACTCATGCCCACACAGTGAACATGACTGGGTGTGTCCTGTTTGGAAGCGGGGGCAGGTGATCGTGTGTGTGTGCACTCCCACATAACATGCACCTCCATCCATCCCAGCTGCATGGAGTAACCAGTGAAAGCACCGGTTGCTCCATGCGGGGACAAGCAGGAGGATGCAGGGGGGATGGGTGTGCACCCGTCCCCACAACGGCACACTCACGGATCGCCCCCCCCCCCGCCACAGCCCAGATAAAAAGGACCAATCTAAGTGCCAGCCCATCCATTCCACATGGTTATGGTGCACAGAGTACAAGCAATTGTGAAACCTTACGTGAGTGCAGACTGTTAGTCATTTAATATGTCAAGGCACCAATTTAAACGTGTAGCCCAGTACACTCTAACCACAACTGGAGACTGATAACCTTGGGACCCCAATGAAGATCCATGTGCATGCATGCGTGCATGCTGCAAAAGCAGAACATGTGGATATAAGCCCCAATCCAAGGTCTGCACACACACAAGACAACTACACTTGAAGACAACTACAACTAAAATAGTGTGCATGGAAAGCCCAGGCAAAGTCCCCCAAATTGTGGCCCTGCTGCAGCCAGTAGAGGTAGAAGTGATGTTGAAGTAGCTGCCATGGTGGCACTGGAGTTGGGAGGCGGGAGACTTTCCCATGCTACCATGCACGCTTACTATGTGTGCATGTGCAATTGCAATTTTTGGTCCATGTGCATGCCAGAGGTGTGTATACGGACCTTGGAATGTGACAAAAGTGCACACATGCAATGTGCAAGCCCTGTGCATTCACACTGTGTGCGTTGCACACACTGAGTTTGCTTTGCATTGCACGTGTGTGTGCACCCAGAAAACGGTGTACACAGTCTGCATGCGGACCTTGGGTTGGGACCTTGATTTCCACTTTCAGCTTCACCAAGCAGTAGCCCCCATTTTAAAATAAACCCTGGGAACTTCCCTATTTTAGTTTTTCCTGACAAGGTATGTGTGCCCTGAACAAAGCCAATTTGCTGCTTCAAATGGGAAAGATGCAATTTCAGGAATTAATTAGAAAACCACTTGAGATCATTGGCTGAGCAGCGCTGTGTAAGGGCACAGAATATTGTTACTGTTTGTTCAGCAGGAGGCACCATTTTTATCCACTTACCTATTTTTACCGTAGTAAAACTGTAGAATAAAAATCCAGAACTGTAAATAAATAATAAATATATTTTATCCACCTTTTCTTTAAGTCTAGATCATCATTGCCTAGTGCCCCCTCGCCCCCTTTTTCCCCTTGTAAGAGAGAGCCAGGCAGCTAATTCCAAACCCAATGATGCACTTGGTTTTGGAGAGGCAGGGGGAGAAAAATGGATAGATCAGAAATAAAATTGGATTTTATTTTTGTCCTTTCATGCATTGCGAAGGCTGCCTAAGTTGCACTGTAAGGTAACTTCCTTTATTTTACACTGAACAAATTTAGTGCTGCTACAATATATCCCCATCTAACCTTGATATATAGAGCAGTGAAATGCAAACATTGAGCATAATATTCTCTGTGCGGTCATAAAAAGGGAGGAAGGGGGGAGAGAAAGAGAGATCGGAAAACATAACAGTGAAGGAATTCACTAGGGCAATGCAATCTCATGTAACCCATCCTCGGCTATTGATAAAAACTAAACTTGAAGTCAAACATGCCACAGTATAAAATATTCATGCTTCTTATTGGCGCTGAAGGCTATTGCTGATTTATTTTAGATTTGTGGTAAACGCATAACGATGCTACAGTACTCAACCAGAATAAACCCTAGCAGGGTGTTACATTTTTAACAGACTTCGGTTTCCAAATCATGATTATTGCCATTATTTTTTGAACAAAGGAACAGCTAAGCCTTGCAATGGTATCATCTGAAGCTTTTTCTTTTCTCAGGGATGCTTATCAGCAAGAGGGTTAGACCCTGACACAAAGGAAGGTTCCATTGAAATTGTTAGCATTTAAGTCAGTGGCATGAATGAGATGAGAAGGATTTGAATTACAGGGTATAAACACAAAATGTTCTCACTCAGGGTAAAGATAATTGCCTGGGAAAGCTACTACAGAGTTAGTTTAGGTTAACCAACCAGTGTGAGAACCAGTATGATGTAGTAGATAAGGTGCTGAAGTTGGACCTGGGAGACCAGAGTTCAAATTCCCTTGAATTCACTGCCGTGGAGGTTGGACTGCTGCAGCACAGTAGAGTTCTTTCCCAGCCTAAAGTGCAAGTCACGAGCCGGCCATCTTGCACTGTAGGCTGGGGAGAAGGGGCATGCTGCTGCTTTCGGGATCCTTAGTGAAACTGACCCGAGGAAAGGAAACCTAGTCAATTTCAGCAAGCCTCTACTCAGTGTGGGCTGAACTCTGTTTGACAGGCATCCAACAGGGAACAGGGAACCTCATCTGCATGGGGATAGGGAATTCCCCTGTTCTCCACTGGACAGTTGACAGCTGAGGAACCCAAGCTGAACAGAGGATTGGAGAAATTGACCAGGCTCCCTTTTACTTGTCAATTTCACCAAGCTTCAGTAGTGTGGGGCTGTCCCCAAGGATAGAAAAATGTCTAATTCCATCCCTGCAAACAAGTAACGTGGACATCGTTCTTCACGTCAAAGATTGACAAGATCCGTCAGGACATTGCCTCCAACCCGCCTCCTCCTCCCACTCCCGTAACACCCCCTCCCCCCTCTCTCCTCACATCCTTCCCTCCTGCCTCTCTCGAGGAAATCTCTGCTCTGCTCTCTTCATCCAACCCCTCCACTTGCCCCCTTGACCCGATCCCCTCCCGCCTCCTGACCTCTGTTGCTCCCACTGTCGCTCCCCCTCTTCTACATGTCATCAATCTCTCCCTTTCCACAGGCTCCTACCCCTCTGCCTTCAAGCATGCCACTGTCTTCCCCATCCTCAAAAAGCCCACCCTGGACCCATCTGACCCCTCTAGTTACCGGCCAGTCTCCCTTCTTCCCTTTGCCTCGAAGCTTCTGGAATGTGTCATCTACTCCCGCTGCCTGGACCTCCTCTCCGCCAACTCCTCCCTAGACCCCCTCCAGTCCGGCTTCTGACCCCTCCACTCTACTGAAACTGCCCTCGCCAAAATCACCAATGAGCTACTTGTTGCTAAATCTAAGCGTCACTACTCCATTCTTGTCCTCCTTGACTTCTCTGCTGCCTTTGACACTGTTGACCACTCGCTCCTCTTGGACTCGCCTTACTCTTTGGGCTTCCACGGCTCTGTCCTTGACTGGTTCTCCTCCTACCCCTTTGACCGCTCCTTTAATGTCTCCCTCCCTGAGTCGACCTCCCCCTCCCTTCCCCTTTCGGTTGGGGTCCCCCAAGGTTCTGTCCTTGGCCCTCTCCTCTTCTCTATCTATACCCTGTCCCTTGGCAAAATTATTGCCTCCCACGGACTCCATTACCATCTCTACGCTGATGACACCCAACTCTATCTCTCTACCCCCTCTCTCTCCTCGTCTATCTGCTCACGCCTTGTCGACTGCCTCTCTGATATCTCTGCCTGGATGTCCCGATGGCAACTCAAGCTCAACATGGCCAAGACTGAACTCCTCATCTTTCCTCCCTCCCCTTCCTATC
Source organism: Sphenodon punctatus (assembly GCA_003113815.1). Classification (NCBI taxonomy): domain Eukaryota; kingdom Metazoa; phylum Chordata; class Lepidosauria; order Sphenodontia; family Sphenodontidae; genus Sphenodon; species Sphenodon punctatus. Next base: position 4,501,301 of record QEPC01014446.1, read on the forward strand.
CCTCTAACCTGACCATCTGCATCGATGGAGTCACCATCCATCCTGTTCTCCAAGCCCGTAGCTTGGGCTTCATCTTTGACACGCACCTCTCTTTTAAACCTTACATTGAGTCTGTGGCCAAATCCTGCCGATTTGCTCTCCACAACATTGCCTGCATCCGCCCCTTTCTCTCTATCTCCTCGGCCAAAATCCTTGTTCATGCCATGGTTATCTCTCGCCTCGACTACTGCAACCTCCTACTTGCTGGCCTCCCTCGCTCTCACCTGTCCCCCCTTATCACGATCCAAAACTCCGCTGCGAAGGTCATTCACTCTGCCTGTCGCTTTGACCATGTGCAGCCTCTCCTTCTCTCCCTTCACTGGCTCCCCCTTCCTGAACGTATCCTGTTTAAACTCCTGGTTTTCACGTTCAAATCGCTCCACGACCAAGCTCCCCCTTACCTCTTGGACCTAATTTCCCTACGCACTCCTGCACGCGCTCTCCGCCCTTCCTCTGTCCCCTCCCTCGCTCTCCCTAGTTTCTCCTGCTCGCCTAACTGCCTTCGACCCTTCTCCCTCGCTGCCCCTCATGCCTGGAACTCCCTCCCCGCCCACATCTGCCTTGCCTCCTCCCTCCGCTCCTTCAAATCCCTCCTCAAAACCCACCTTTTCATTGCTGCCTTTCCCAATGTCTGCTAGTCTTTCCCCTTACTCTTACTGTCGGCCCTCCCCTGCTGACTGCTGCCACCAACCTCTCTGTAAACCAAGCCAAGTACACGCACCTGAGACTTCGCATCCGCCTGAATATTTGTTTGTCTTCTCCCCTGTCTCGCCCACTGTCCCCTCTCCCTGTCTCCCCCCCCCCATTTTTGTCTCTTAGATTGTAAGCCACAGGCAGGGACCGCGTCTAATTCTATGTTCTGAACAGCACCAGGCCACACGACTGGCACTATATAAATGTTTATAATAATAATAAATAATTCTTCTCTGAATTAATTGTGTGTGTAAATTGTTGTAACCATGTCAATGAACACAGGCTTCTTTGGGATTCATATTGGCATGATTTAGAGCAGAATTTATGTAGTGGGGGTTCCTCATGGGCCCATTCCCTTACATTAAGACCACTTTCCCATGACCTGCTATAGCGCCGCGGGAGCTTGCACTATTCAAATATAACGTAGCTCCCATCTTGTGGGAAATGCAGAAGTGAGGCTTTCATGCGGGCAGGCAAGCGCAACGGACAGGGTAGTGAAATCCTATTCTGTCCATTGCGCTAGCCTGCATGTGTGAGAGCCACACTTTTGCATTTTTCACGAGACAGGAGCTGCGCTAGATTGGAATAGAGCAAGGTCCCATGGCGCCAGAGCAGCTTGTGGGAAAGTGGCCTGAGTCTGTGCACTCTAGGCAGGTTCAGAGAAACTTCAAAGTATATGCTTAACTTTAACCTCATGAACTGTCTCATTGACTTTGAAGGTACTCTTCATGTGCTTAAAGGTAAGCATTGCTTAAACGTTTTACTATCTCAGGCTAGAGGCAGTAGTTCTGAAACTTTTTTTAACCATACCTCCCCTTCCACTTGACTGCCCCCAACACGCACACGCACACACGCATATCTAGCTCCCTCCCTCCATTCCTCTCCTCTATTCTGCCTGCCTATTACCTCCTCTTTCTCTCCCTCTTGTTCTTTCACTCCCCCCCAGCCCATTCTTTGGAGATTTCGCAAGGTTCAGTGAGTGTGTGGACCTATGTATTTGTCAACTGAGGTCCTCCTCACACCCCTTTCAGAACACCCTCTATGTTCCCCCTGGGGTCCAGTTTGAGAACATAAGAAATGAAGCATACAATGGCTTGCAGAATCAAACCTCCTCAGAGGGTGAAAAGGGGAACCAATGTGGAACAGATAATGGGTGTGCTTTAGGAGTAGAGCTGAAATGGGTAACTCATTTGCTCTTTGCAGGCTAATGTCTCAAGTACTCAACAGGACTAGCTGATCTCTGATAGGGTACTTGAATACCTGGAAAATCAGTAATTTCTGGTACAGTCCCCCTACTCCACCCCCAGTTACTGATCAGTAAATCAGGATGGAAGACAAACACACACAAAAATCGGAACGGAAAGTCAACGTTTTGAGATATCAGGTACCTGAATTCAGTCCCAATTAGGTACCAGTCAGTACCTGATTTCTTTGAGTCAATTTGGGTACTGGAAGTTCAACTGGTATACCATTTTTGTGTGTACTTGCTTCAGTTCTATTTAGGAGACATATGCTTAATAAAATCTGGCTGGCAACAACATTTAGAAAGTATATCCCTATTTAGTCCTGTCTTCTGATACCAGAATGGAGTAACATGATGACTGGAAGGCAGCTCATCCTATTCCAAATGTGTTTAGCCCTTCACTTTGTCTTGCATATCCTTTGTACTTATATGTGCAGCATTGCACACTTACGATGCATGGGATCATCAGAGCCTAGCACAACAGAGCCACAAGTGGGGCTTTTGGGAGCAACCATCATACAAATAATAGGGATAATAATGGACAACTTATACTGCACACAACTGGAACCCGTGATTTATTAGTGTCAGCTAATGTTCAATAAAACACCATTCAGGTTTGTATTTCTCCAGTTGGTATTTGACTGTGCCTGCATTTCTTCCTCTTTAATGGCCATATTGAGAGTGATGTGCTCGGTTAATTCATTTCATTGCACTATATTTCAGGGTTGGATTTAGGCATGCGTTTACCAAATTTGTCTCGTAAAAAGGTAGGTCACGTGATAAGATCACTCCACCAGGCGACAGATATACTAGTAAATTTGCCAGTCCCAAATTACTATCAATCTTTAGTTATTTCCATGAGCAAGGCAGTGGCACTAATTTCTTGGGGGTGAAAATGGGGATAGTTAGGTCTACAGGCTAATAACTTTAAAATAAATACATAAATAAAAAAGACAATAAATCCCCATGAAATCTTACCAGGCATGGATGCATTTTAATAAGTAAAGATATATTTAATCTTTATGATTTTAAAAAACCTAGTGAGAGACATTTGAATATACCTCAGTAACACAATTATGATCATAAAGTTTCTCGCATGATTCTCTTTAGGGGTGTGCACAAAAAGATTAATTAATATATTAAGATTTAGATAGATAGATAGATAGATAGATAGATAATACATGTGTCAGAGCACCCGTAGAGCACACCTGAAGCCCTGCAACATGTATAATAAAACGTAACAACCATTTTATCAGTGCTAGTGTCTCTGTGAAAAGGGCCTATGTTTTGTGATTTTAACAGAAGTTGCAAATTTTCTTAAGTCACTTGCAGGTGTTGCCTGTGTTTAAATTATAGAGGTTTTACTAGATGCAGATATCTGCTTTTTGGAGCATTTGTACAGAGAGTGAAGAAGATAGGAGGAGGTGGGCAGAGCAGAGGAGGAGCAGGTTCCAGAAGCACCAGCACAGGCTTCAGTTACTGACAACTCAAAGTCTGTGAGGGCATCAATGGGGGAGAGAAGCTGCAGAGTTCTGATTTTATGAGCACTTGCTGTGAGGTTAAAGACTGAAGCAAACACACAGAGCACCGAGCCAGCCTCCAAGCCACACAAGATCTAGCCATGGTGGGGAATGTGCAGCTTGTCAGAATCTTAGCAAGTGGAAGCCTGGGAAGCATCTCCAAATAATTAACCTATACAAGGATTCTCTTATGTTTGCCACAGTGGTACAAGATCAGTTTGTGATGCTAAATGGCCAGCAGAAATGTCAATCATGCATCCTTATTCTGCTCTGTCCACCTCAACTCCCCTGCTTGTTACTGGGAAGTTGAAAGCATCTGCTTAGGAAAGAGCCAATAAGGAATTTTCTTATGTCCTCTCCTGCAGGATGTGTTGGGGATGCTGACTTGCCAGCCTGGATGCATCAATCATACTTATTTATTGTTGGACTGCTTCCTTCTCCCCTCTGCCTTGCTGCCTGAAGTCACAGCTATGTCCTGGATTTTTTGATTTTGTCCCAAAATGTTCAGTAGTATTTGCACAATTTCCGTTAAAATAACAAACTTCAATTGCTTATAAAATTGGAGTCCACTATTTATGAAGTATGGCAGGATGATTCCTTGGGTGAGGGGTACAGTCTGTCCAAATTTCATCCAAATTGGATGGGAAGCAAATAATTTACAGCTACATGGGAGGCATACACACAACAACTCTAGGTTTTTCAAGGACAGCTGGGCTTATTTTTGGCATGTATTCAAACCTGCATTTCGGCTGAGCGCAAACACAGATTCAGTTGCTTAGAGCTGAACTGGGTAGTGGGCTTTATATGTGCAGGGGGTATTTGTATTTTGGGGGCCCTTCAATGAACCTGAATAAGATCAATGATGGAGAATCGGCAAGTTCTCTAAGTAGCCTGTTCTACTGCCTGACTAATGTTACAGTTAGGAGTTTGTGCCTGATGTTCACTCTCAATCTCCCTTTCTGCATTTGTCCCCATTGCATCTTGTCCTCATCTCCATAGCAAGAGAGTACTATTGTTCTCCATATTTTTTATGGCAGCCCTTCAAAAGATTGGAGATTATCCTTCCTTGGTCTTCCTTTCTCCAAGCTGAACGTACCCATATCCTTCAATCTCTCCTCATATAGTCATGCCACGCTGTAGCTCGCGCATGCTAAATAGTGAGCAGCGGGTTGCTAGGCAACCCAAAGGAAGCACCAGGGACAACACCCCAGCTGTAGGCAACAGAGAAGCGGTCGGCCAAGCACAGCCCCTGCAGAAACTTGCTGCAGGGCCACCAGACTTAGCCCCGCCCAGGCACAGCATGAGACTGGCGGGGCAGCGTAGGATGCTAGGGGGTGGAGCGATGACTCCAACCTAAGTGCCCACACCTGGCCTGTTAGTATAAAGGTACCGGCAGGGCAGCAGATCCCTGCCGGTAACTATACCTTGATCCTTGTGCCTTGTTACTGTTTGTTCCCCCCTCTGTAACTCCTTGCTTGTGTGCTTGTCTCCCCACTCCCTCTCCAGTGTTATTGATCGAGTTGGGTGAGTGTGTCTTGACTGACTGCCTAGTTTTTCCCTCACTTTCCTTATTCCCTTCCCCCCCCCCCAATCCCTGAGTGCTGGTCCTGTCCTCTTTCCCTTCCCCCTTTCCTTCCCTTCCTCCCCTCGTCACTCCTTTTGGAAACCTGGGATCCTCCACACCAGTCTTTTCACAGTGCCCTGGAACCCTTGGAGTTTGTGAGTAGTGTTATTCTTGTTTCTCCTTACCTGTCCTTGTACCTTGTGCATATCCCTCCTCTCCTTCCCTGTGATGATCCGGGTTGCTCTCAGTCATTGAGAGAAAGCCCAAACAAGACCCTGAGGGAATTACCTACTTTGTGGTATTGCCAGAGAGTTGGAAACCTAGTCAAGGACTTAACCCTACTACTCCTTTCCTTCCTCTTCTACCCCACCCCCCCTAACACATATGAGTTGTATTCTAAACCTTTTATCATCTTTGTGGGTCTCCTCTCCAACTGTTCTATGTCCTTCTTAATGGAACTCCCCAAACTGAATGCTGTACTCCAGCTGAGGCCTAACTATTTATTTATTTATTTATTTATTTATATTTATGGGCCACCCCCTCATGCCTACGGCATCCCGGGGCAACTCAAAACAAGTAAAACAACAATAAAACACATCAAAACATCAGATATAAATAATTAAAAAAGAAAACCCCTCCCCACCGCCACCCCAAAATTCCCCCCCTGTCTACTACCCAACCCTCCCCTCCAAAGGCCTGGGTGAACAGCCAGGTCTTACAGGCTCGGTGAAAAGCCAGCAGACACGCGGCCAGGCGAGCTTCCTCTGGGAGGGAGGTCCAGAGTCGCAGCCCGGCCACCGAGAACACCCTCTCCATTGTGGCCCCCCATTTAACATGAGGGACCTCCAAGAAGGCACCCCCAGCAGACGGCAAGGGTCACCCTGAGGCACAGAAGGCAAGGTGGTCCCCAAGGTAGGAGGGGACCAGACAGTGTAGGGCTTTATAGATCAACACCAACACCTTGAATCTGGCTCGGTACGCTATAGGCAGCCAGTGCAGAGTGTGGACCACAGTTGTTATATGCTCCCGCCGCCTCGTCCCTGTAAGGAGACAGGCTGTCACATTCTCCACCAGCTGCAGCCTCCGAACTAGAACCAAGGGAAGCCCCACGTAGAGCGCGTTGCAGTAGTCTAGCCTTGAGGTAATAAAGGCGTGAATAAGAGTGGCCAGGTCAGGCCTGGAAAGGTATGGGCGCAGCCTCCGTACCAGATACAGCTGGTGAAAGGTGGCTTTAGCCACCGCCCCCAACTGCCGATCCAGATGGAGGCCCGGATCCAAAACCACCCCCAGACCTCAAACCTGCTGGACTATGGGAGGGCAGACCCCACCACCACCACCACCAGAGTGTCCGGCACCTCCCTCACCCTACCCACCACCATCACCTCCATCTTATCAGGATTGAGCTTCAGTCTGCTCTGCCGCATCCAATCTGCCACAGTCTCCAAACATTGGGAAAGCAACGAGACAGCAGGTCCTGGGTTGGTCGAAAACGAGAGGTACAGCTGAGTATCATCAGCATATTGGTGACATCGCACCCCGAACCTTCTCACGATCTCCCCCAGGGGCTGCATATATACATTAAATAGTAATGGAGACAGAATCGAACCCTGCGGAATGCCGCAGGTCAAGGCCGGGAGCATGATGTTTCAGCTCCCAACACCACCCGCTGGCTTCTCCCCGAGAGGAATGAGCAGAACCACCCAAGGACAGTCCCGTCCAGACCCCCCCAGGTCTCGCAGCCATCTCAGAAGCATCCCATGGTCAATGGTGTCAAAAGCAGCTGAGAGATCTAGCAGGATCAAGAATGTAGAACATCCTACATCCATCTCCCAACGGAGATCATCCACCAAAGCCACCATCGCTGTCTCAGTACCATAGCCGGGGCAGAACCCAGACTGAAAAGGGTTCAGGAAACCAATGCCGTCCAGATGCACCTGGAGCTGCAGAGTCACTGCCTGTTCAATAACCTTCCCTAAAAAGGGAAGATTAGAGACAGGACGGAAACTTGCGAGTGCGTCCACATCCATCTAAGGCTTCTTCAGCGGGGGGCGCACCACAGCCTCCTTGAGACTGGGTGATAACCTCCCCTGCCAAAGGGACGCATTAACCACCCTCTCCAGAACCAACCCCGGTATCTCCCTGGAAGCTTTTACCAACCAGGATGGGCACGGATCTAATTCACAACTTGTGGCTCGAACAGACCCCAAGACATCCACCAAGATGAGTTGAGTCATACAATGTCTTTCCACTCATGTAAGGGCTATGTAGTAGGTGGAGTTGGAGCTGAAGCATGGGTCAGAACCAGGGAAGCAGTTAGCACAAATGTTAGCAGGTGGTGGCAGGCAAAGGCATAATCTAGTTGGAACACAGGTCAAGCCATGGAAGCATCAAGAACACCAGTGAAATGAGGAGCGTTAACAGGCTGGGAGAATGAGGTGGCAAGAGGTAGTGCAACAGTGGGACAAGGAAGGATAAAGGGAGTGAGTTGGTTAGCCGCTGTCTTCCTGACGACATCTGCTTATAAGGGGAAAAGGGAGGAAGTGCTCTGGACTTCCTGTCCTGGTCAGGGGAGCCTGGAGCTGGCTGTGACTGGCCGAGGCCACAGTCTCCATGGCAGAGGAGCAGGTGCTACTTTTGGCCCAGAACTGCTGTGGTTAGTAGGGATGGGACTCCAGGACGAATTTTGGTTTAATTGTTTCCGGTTTAGGTTCTCCTTGTTTTTCGGATCTAATTTTAGTTTCATTTTTTCCAGGTTCACCCCCCCTTCCCCATTTGTTTCTCATTGACTTCAATGGATTTTCTCCCATTGAAGTCAATGAGAACAAACTAGAAAAAAAATCAATGTTAAAAACAAAACAAAACACCGGAAACGAAAAAGAACTGCAATTTTGGTTTACAGTTTTAAAACCAAAATGGCCATTTTGGGGCCGTTTTGGTTCCCGTTTCTGGCCACGTGACCAGTATGTCATAAATATTCAAATTAAGCCCCGATCACCTCATGAATATGCATGATCTAAGCCCTTCCCACCTCATTAGTATTCAAGTACCCATATACTACTTGTCTGAAACTGAAATTCCAACCGCAGTCGTTAGTGGAGCCCTCATCAGCTGGAGCAGGTGGTGCCTGTGGACCGGTGCAGATGAAGCTAGAGGATCCCACACCTGCAGACACTGCCTGCTGGCCAGCATGACTGCAGGTGACAGTGCAATACATTTAATACTTCTGTTGATGCATCCTAAGATGGTATTCACCTTCTTTGCAACAGCAGCACACTACTGACTCATGTGCCATTAGAGAGCCACAACTACTCCTAGTTCTTTCTCTGCCATAAAGGAATACTCAAAATTGGATGCTCAAAAGAGAGCACATGGATATTCGTTATTGTTACCTGATATTATTTGGGTAGGGTATTTTCAGTGGGTTTACCCATTTTTAAAATCGGTACTTGTTAGCTCATGTTACTAATGTAAGGGCTAATTCAGACGTGCGTTTAAATTGCACAGCAGCAGCGGCGGCATCGGGCGATTTAAAGCACCGTGCACTTCCGGGTTGGTGTGAATTCACCGACCGCGCACATTTCAGCCTAAAACCGCACTCCAACAGTTCGCGTTAGGCTGAATTGGTGCATTCACACCAACCCGGAAGTGCGCCGTGCTTTAAATCGCATGATGCCGCCGCCGTGGCTGTGCGATTTAAACGCACATCTGAATGAGCCCAAAGATTTTCTTTCTCTCAGCCAGTATTTCTGAGATCTACGAGTTTATTATTTGCTACCTTAGTACTTTCCTCTTTTTTTTTTTTTTTTTTTACTGTTTGAGGAACTACAGCAAATTTGCTGTCAACATGGTATGTAGGGTACCACTTGGGAGGAATAAGGGTCTGGACTGGGAGGCAGGCCAGTTGTGCTTTCTTCCCAGCTTTGCTGCGTGACCTTGAGAGAAACAGTATTCTCCTATCTCACTGGGCTCCTGTACAGTTTGTGCTGTGTCCGGGTACAGCCGTGAGAACTGCATCCTAGTGAAATCTTTAAAAGAAAGTATGGTTATAGTGATCTGGATAAAGTTTGAATCTGCACCATTCAGAACCTATAACAAAGCTCTCCAATAGTTTCCAGCCCCCAAAGTGTCCGAACTTATGAGCAGGGCTTCAAAATCATGAGATTGAAGCAGATAACAAAAATGAGATTCTTTTATTTGCCTTCTAGTTTCTTTGACTCTAAGGCACCCACGCCCGCACACCCAGTGGCGGGAGGGGCGTCTGTGCAAATGCTGTGGCGATGGGTGGGGGGATGGGTGAGCATCAGTGCAAACAGCATGGACAGTGGGTGGGAGTGTGCGCTCCCACACAACACCCACCTCTACCCATCACCCACCCACAGAGCCATCCGGCAAACCAGAGGATGGTGGGTGTGTGCCCATGGAAATCACCCTACATCCACCTCCAACCACCGTCGGTGCACACCCATCCCCCCCCCCCCCCACCGCGTCCATGCAAAAATGCCTCTGGTTTGCTGAATGGCTCCATGAGTGGGTGATGTGTGGAGCTGTGCAGGAGTACGCACCCCCCCCCACCGCCCGTGTTGCTTGCATGGATTCACACCCATCCCCCCACTGCCACAGCATTTGCATGGATGCCCCCACACACACACACCTGGGGAAGGGGGGGTGCATCCGTGCAGAAACAGCCTAAGAAAGTTGTATTCATGTTTTCAAGTTTTTCCACAGTATACCTTCCTCTTTTAAAAATGTGATGTCATTTCATGACTCCAGGATATTGGGCATTATGAACATTCTGAAATATTGTTCAATTAATGATGAAATAATCCGGGTTTTTTTTCTTTCAGATTTATATGCCACCCTTTGCATTAAGGCTCAGGGCAGTGTACAGCCAATAAAAACATCTAAAAAATTTCCTTAACCCCACATAACCCTTTCCCTAATGCCCCGTGTCGCCCTGTCCCTTCCTGTCAAATGCCTGGCCAGTCAAAAATGTCTTGCATTGTTTCCGAAAGATGTGCAGGCTCATGCTTATTCATTTGCCTTTTAAAGGCTTCATTAAAAAAAAAAAAGTTTTAATTTTCTGTCACCTCTATTTTACTGCTCGGTTTTTGGCCTAAAATCATAAGGATTGAAGTAGCATGAAAACGCTTTCTGCATTTGTCCTAAGAAAGTAGGAAGGATAAAAGTCCTATAGAAAATGATAAACAATCCACAGTGGCTGAGTTTGTTCTTTGGTGGGTTTTTTAGAATTATCCTGTAGTGTTTGAGAGAGAGAGAGAGAGAGAGAGATATTGGGATGATTAAACAACCTATAGAAAGGAGATCTTCATTAAATTCCAGAGCTTTTAAATGTAATTTCTATAGTAATCTATTGGTCTGATGCCAACCAAATTACTGAATATATTTTTTGTTTTATTTACTTATTTATTGCAGTCTAATATTTACATATTTCAAGAGATTGGAAGGATTTATCCAAAACAAATTTCTTAACCTTTAGAGACCCTTTAATCGCTCCCAGCATTCCGCCACCCAAGAACTGCAATTGTTTGGGGTTTTTTTAGACCAGGAAGCCTGCAGAGTCTCCCCAGGCAGCAGATGGGGAAACATTTTCTTCAGGAAGCCTCCAAAAGCACATCTGATCCGCTAACTGAAACAGATTTGATACAACAGGCATCATAACAATCCCTTTCTCTTTTGCGCCAACCCCCCCCCCCCCCTTGCTAGCTTCTCTGCTTCCTATATAGCATAACCCCTGTACCGGTGTTTTTATAGTGAGCCCCGTTAGGTGACTTAGGTGTGGGCAGGTTTGGAGGTGAAGAAAGCCACTGCTGAGTCAGGGCTGAAGTGGAGCCCTGAAGGATTATTAGGCTTGAGCTGGGAGAAGCTTAGAGCCAGAATCAGGGCATGACAAAGTTTGTAGCCAGGAACGGAAGAGAATGTGGAGGAGGTCAGTGGTCAAAGGTCAGTGCCCAGGAACAATCAGAGCAGAGCATGAGTGCTGGGATGACAGTCTGAGAAGAGTTGGGGTTCGTGCATTGCTGTCAGCCATGGCGTTGGGCAGCTCTGAGGGTTGCAGACCTTGGGCAGTCTTAAGTACTAGACCGAAAGCCTTCAGAAACGTATCAGGAAACCAGGTACTCCCATGCCCTTCCATATGGGGCTGCTATACAACTGGCTGCTGCACTGCTTCCACTGTGCAGACTGGCCTATGGTCTAATCTCTGGCTGGTCGGTGTGACTTCCTTGGGCTCATTCACATGGGCTCATTCCCAGACCATTTTTAAGACTGACTTGTACTACTTTAAAGTCAATTCATTTTACTAGGGCTGAAATGAATACTAACATTTTTATTTGTGAGTATTTCCGAGTTTCCAAGGACCGATTCCAAGTGTTAGCTCAGTTCTCGGTAAAATAAAACCAAGTACAGAGTATTTCCCAAGTACCCTTATATATAGGGACAAGGAAAGCCCCATATATTGCTCATTTGAGGATTTTCTGAGTACCGAGTACCAGGCCGATTCCTTGGCTACCTCAGTACTTGGTAAAACCGAGTCGAATACTGAGATACTTGGTAAAAAACGAGTCATTTTGAATACCAAGTTTCAGCACTACTGTTTACTTGAATGCAAACTGCCTATTGTTATGCTCCTCCTCCTCAGATAGGGAAGCAGGAAGTAGCCTGCTTTCCTATCTGAGGGAGAGGGTTTGACAGCACTGCTTATGGAACCTCTGGTGTTAAGAAGGACACTGCTGTCTGCTTGTCTTGTTTGTTTGTATACTGCAAACTCCACAGGAAGGAACTCCCGGAGCTTGAGTATTTGAACAAGGAGTAGCCTGCTTTGGTAGATAACTAAGTCCTAGATCACAATAGTAGTAAGTGGTAGGCGCTTTCAACGCACTTAAGGAGGACAGTTTGTGCAGTCAACTCAGCAATGGGAAGGGAGCATACACAGGTATTTTCCACCTTCTAGTCCAGTTGGAGAGTGAGTTGCTATTCATGGAAGCACTATCCTGTTCTTTCTTTCGTTGAACAGTTTGACTTTCCTCATGTCAGTACAGGCCTGTTATATGAGGAATACCTCGTAGTATCACTGAGGGACATGCCACTGCTTGTGCGACATTACACATCGGATATTTTGTTTCAAATGAAACAAATGATGGCACAGAACTCTGAACTCTTTATGTGCAGGCTTTGACTGATACACAGCTCTATATGTTGCTTTACCAAACCACAATAGCCTTTGTTTACACTTGCAGAGATATCTGTTCCAGTCTCCTAGTTTATGCTTCCTTTAAATATAGCGGGGTAGTCTTAAGCTTCTGGTAGTCTAAGCTTCCAGGACTTGATTCGAGGGGGTTTCGGCTACTGCAGCTGCTGCCTCGTGGAAATGCTATAGGTCTCTTATGCTGCAAGATGCTAATTATGATTCTCTAGGGGCAATTTCTCACAGGCTACATAATGCCACATCATGTGTCTTTCCCTTGCGAGTGACACAGTGTTGCTCCATCCTAAGCTTCTCTGTCTGAGGGAGAGGGTTTGACAGCACTGCTTATGGAACCTCTGGTGTTGAGATGCCAGTAACTTGATGAAGCATTTTTGTGTATTTACTAAAGCAATTTAGTTTTCCCAGAGGATTTGTTGGGGTTATTATCAGCATATTTTATTCATTTCACTAGGGGAATGCCTTTAAATCCATTCACTTAAACTTGTGCAAAAAGGCTGTGCAGAATCTTGGGCTGCGGTCCTCAATGTACTTGTGCTGTCGAAAGTGCATTCCGGATCGCAAACTTAATTAACTAGGCTTATTATGATATATCTTAGGTCAGTTAAGAAAAAGGGTTTAAACTGTATGTGAATAAGCCATTTTTAGACTGATAGGGTTTTGGACAGATAGGGATTTGGAGCAAGGCCCTTACCTAAAATATGAAGTAGTACGAACGGCTCTCTCCTGTAGATCACAGCTGCAATCCACAAAACGTGCTGGGTGATGGGATGAGGCAGCATAGAAGCTGCCTTTGATGTGTGTAGACAGACACATTAGCTGTTTGTGAAAAGTTCCCAAGGAAGGGGAAATTCCAACACACCTCCTGCTATTCTGCCTTTTATTGTCTAATACATAATGGATAGGCATAGTTCATTCACAGCCAGGGAAGGGGCCATTTATTTTAGAATTGGAAAAAGTTCAGAGAAGGGCAATAAGGTTGATAGAAGGAATGAATTGACTTCCATACGAGAAGAGGCTCAGCAGGTTAAGGCTTCTGTTTAGCTTGGAGAATAAGTGGGTAAGGTCCCCCTTAAAAATGATGACATTTATAAAATCATGAGCAGTGTGGAAAAAGCAAATAGGAAACTGTTGCTTGCCCTTTCTCACAATAAAAGAACAAGTGCAAACTCTCTGAAGTGAAATGGCGGCAGATTTAAAACCAAAAAAAGGAAGTACTTTTTCACTCAGTGGACAATACAGTTGTGGAACTTGTTGCTAGATGAGGCAGTGAAAGCCAGCACCATAACCAGCCTCAAATGGGAACTAGATAAATACTTAGAGGATAGAGCCATAAATGCCTACTAGCTGGAGCTTAATAGGGATGGGTGAACGCGGTTCGGCAGTTCAGAGTTCGGCCCCAACTCGGCCTGTTTGGACGACCGAACACGAACACGAACATGAACGTACTAAGAAAACCGAACACCGAACGGTGAAATGGTCGAACAGTTCGGTCAGTTCAGATCGCGTTCGGGTGAGTTCAGGTGGCAAAAAAAGGTTCACTGGAAGGTCAAACATGACAGGGAGATGTCAGTCACTGAGGAGCAGAATTCCAGGCACCAGGGGTGGAGAGACTTGCAAGAAAAGAAACTAATTATCTGCCTCCCCCCTTCCCAACACCTTCTGAGCTAGTCACTGTTCCTGAACAGCAGGCGTTGAGTAGGACTTTTAGATTGCTTTAAGTTTCATTTCAGTTTTGTAATGAAATGAAACTTAAACCATAAACTGAAACCTTGTGTTATGCACTGTACAGACTCATTGAGTATGTAATGTATGTATTTCACTACAGACTCCTCTTCTGTTTGTGATTCCCCCATCCCATATATATATATATATGAATATGGATAGATAGATAGATAGATAGATAGATAGTAGAGAGTTCTAGGAGTTAGCTTAGTGATAGAGATAGCGTTAGTGACTTAGTTTTAGTGTTTGTAGGAGTAGGTCTGTGTACTTATTAGATAATCCATTTAGTTCATAGCATTTAGAATAGTTAATAGCAGTTAGATTTAGTGTAGATAGATATATATAATATTAGATACAAAAATAAATTAAAAAACCCATATAAAAACAAAAAAAAGAAATAAAAAAAAAAAGAAAACCATATAAAACCCATTAAAAAACCAAAAAACCATATAAAAAACAAAAAAACACCCATAACAACGTTTCCCGAATGGCCGAACCGAACAGCCGAACAGCCTGTTTGGACAACCGAACTGAACACCCGAACTCGGCGAACTCGGCAAACGCAGCCGAACTGAATGGCCGAACCGAACGCAGCCAAACCGAACGGACGAACTGAACGCAGACGAACCGAACGGCCGAACCCAAACCGCAATCTGTTCTTCCATCCCTAGAGCTTAAGCTCCTCGTTATTGGTACTGAGAGTGGTTAGCAGAAGATGGGTCACACCTCCATGACATGTATTTGTACTTCTCTTGTGCTACTGTAGCAGACCAGTGTCGGAGACAGGGTGCTGGGATCAACAGACCATCAGTCTAACCTAGTATGGCACTTATGATGTTCTTATGTTTTTTGCACAGTCCTAAGGCATCACTGGAAGCAAGGCATTTGCTGAGATCCCTGTGATGGGGAAACGTACAGGCATTCCTGCTGTTTTTGTCATTTTCCATTATCTTCCCCATGTTGAATAGGACTGCCGTTGGCCGGTCCCAAGACCCAAATGTGCCCTGTACACATTTGGGGGGGGTGGAGGGGCTGTGGAGATGAAAAACTTTCTAGCTAAGCATTGGAGAAGTGCTGGAAATTGTCATAAAAGTGCTAGAAAAATGTCATAAAACTGGCATCAAATTCAGGAAAGTGACCAAAAGAATTCCAGAAATTGACATAAAGTGATTAAAAAGTCCTGGAAAGTGATGAAAATTATGGAAAAAATAGAGGAGGTATAGAATCTCAGGAAACTGATAAAGTACCAACAGACACTCACAAGCACTCCCAAAAGGTCAGTATTTCCCTGCAGAATGGGAAACGAATGGCGTATTTCCATAGAATGGAAATGGAGATGCTGCTCTCATCTCAGTCCTACATACTGGACAGGATTATTTAACCCTTGAGGTTTTGACAATTCTATGACTGTCATTCAAAAATAACAATCACAAAGGGCAGAGTTAAAGTGGCATATGAGGCACCTAACCTTATCTTTTCATTTTCTGAAAAGATTGCTTCATTTCTGTTTAAATTTCACTGTACTCTTATCTTCTGGAAAAGGTTCAAAGTAATGCCACTCTGCTAGAGCTGACAGAAAGTACCCACCGAATCAGGTAACCTGGTAAAATTCCGGTAACGGTAATGTGGTACCCGATTATGACCTGATCGGGTACCTGTTGTCCCAAAATGTTGACTTTTAGTCCTGGAATGTCAACTTTTGGTACCGATCTTTCAATATTTTTGTTGCTATACTGACTCCCAATATCATTTTATCAGATTTCTGTTATGTTCTGGCAATTTTACCTCAACCTCTGGTCCTGGAAGACAACTTCCTGTTCCAATATTTTTAGCACCTCCTCTCCCCTTCCCCTTCATTTTTCTTCTTAAAAAGACTTATGTATTTTCCATCTCAGAAAATGAACTTTCTTATCGCAGAAAGTCAACTTCTGGTCCCAGGAAACTACTTCCAGTCCCTTTTTAAAATGTTCATGTCAGTTTTTCAGTTTTCCAACTCGATATACTGATGAGTATACCAATATGCTGAGTGGGAATCAGTGAATTAAAAAAAAAAATGGTATCGGAAGTACCCAATTTTTTCTGGTATTTGGGTACCCAATGTGGTACCTGAAAAAGCAGGTATTACCTACCGGTACTTTACTACCCATTTCAGTGCTACTCTCTGCCTTAACTAATAATTTTAACCAAAGAGAGAGGTTTTTGTTTTTAAATGGGACTTAATCAAACAACAGCAAATTTGTGTGTAGACACCCTCTCAGATGAGTAAATTATTTTAATATGAATAAATTATGTAAATATATATTCATTCATAATATGGTAGCACCCACCTGTCTTAATCAGGATTAGGGGCCATTTCTGCTAGGCATAGGCCCTTTTAAAAAGGGGCCATGCTGGGGTGCTGGTTGATGTGGAGACAAGGGGGTATGGGACGGGTGTACACGAGCGTACTCCTATCCCCCCCACATCCCCACACATGGAGCAACCAGCATGGTTGCCAGTTGCTCTGTGAGCGGTTGATGGGTGGAGGTGGGTGGACATGTGTATTTCATGGGAGTGCGCATGCGTACCTAGCCGCTGCCGCGGTACACATAGGACTCACCAACACATGCCCCTGCAGATCCCTGCATGGGTGCGTCTCATGTAAAAAGGGCCATAGAATGGAAACTATGGTGCATACTCCAAAGAAGTTAGTTTGGAATTTAATAAACTAAGCTCTATCACCCGTAGCCAGTGCCCAGTGCATGGAACACAAATGATAAAAGCTGTGTTTTTATTGTTTTAATTAGAGATTATTATTATTATTTTTAAAGTATGGCCCCCTCTGGGTCCTTCAGCAGTAAAAGGCCTATTATTTTTTCCTCCTTGTTTATTTCCTGTTTCAGAAGCAGATTAAATGGTTTTATTGCTGATTTGCTTGCAGCCGCTCCACTCCCTGGCTGCAACCCATTAGCAACCTGGCAAGGAGTGCTGACAGGAAGGTGAAGAGATTTACACCCTATGATTTCTGTGTTAGCAGGGACAAAGCCACACGTGGGATTGTCGGTGAATAATAATATTTAAAGGTAATATTTCCTTTGCCCCTGCAAAGGTGTATTGTTGCTGAAATTAGCAGTTCCGCTTAGCGTGAATGATAGGTAGCTGTGTTGAAAGGAAATTCAAACCCATGCAGACCTAGGAACAAAATAGCAACAGTTGAATCGCTTCAAGCACACACTGTGTTTTTTCCCCAGATAAGGAGATGCTGACAGGCACCATTAAGCCCTACCTGTTTATTTAAATATATGCATTTTGGCCTGAAATACTAATGACTGCCATTTAGTCTCACAGACCTGAACAGCTCCCAAATTAGTAGGATCATTCAAATTTGAAG
The DNA here is from genome assembly GCA_003113815.1 of Sphenodon punctatus. Classification (NCBI taxonomy): domain Eukaryota; kingdom Metazoa; phylum Chordata; class Lepidosauria; order Sphenodontia; family Sphenodontidae; genus Sphenodon; species Sphenodon punctatus. The sequence continues at coordinate 4,518,677 of QEPC01014446.1, forward strand.
TTTAAATTCATATTTTGCCTCTTCTGGTCCAAAACAAATTCCTTAAACGCTTTCTCCTGGATCGATGGTCAAGGAAAAATTTGGCTTTGGTAATGAACTTGGGATCTTTCTGAGGCACCATCTAAATAACTCAATCTCGGTATTTTGTTTGTCTTGAATGTCTCCCCGGAGGGGAACCATTCAAGACACAAGGGCTTTATGCTGCTGCTGCTGCTGCTGCTGCATTGAATCAGAAAGCAAAACCAGCAAAGACAAAGTCAAACTGACCAGAAAAGCAGTCAATTTCCACAGAAAATTCCTTTGCGGCATAAATACTTAGCTAGAAAAATAGATTCTATTCTGCCTGATCAAGCTGAGAGAAATGCAACAAGTAAACAATCAGTATAAATGTTGGCAAGGAAATTGAGATTTTAAAGTTCCTACGGTTTTAATTATCTGAAATTAAGGGATGGGGGAGGGGGAGTCTTTTAAAAGCAGGGCCTTACAATTTACCGTGCTCAGGTTGAAGATAAAATGTGGGGACACTTGAGGGCACCCTCCATTAGGGTGGCCATACCACCCCTTTAAAAGAGGACACTTATAAAAAATACATGGTGCCGGGCTGCACTGGAACCAGTGCAGCCCTGCAACATGAATTTTTCATATGCATATTTTAAAAGGGTGGTATGGCCACCCTACCCTCCATGGGGCCCTACATTCATGTTTGGGGACCTGTTGGAAGGAATGCCCCCCCATGTCTTGCCCTGGTGAAAATAGAGCCCACTTTGGGGGGCCCAGAAAGAGGGAGGCCTGGGGCGGCTGTCCCAGGTCACCCTGTGGAAAGGCTGGCCCTGTTTGAAATCCTAAAACTAAATTATTTCCTTGACTGAGACAGAACGTGTGCAGCATCATCCAGCCTCAAGTGAAAGAAAATCATGGGTCTGGTTTCATATCCTTCCTTGAAATCTACACCTTGCAGTGATGGGAAGGTTTGCTTCAGTGACCTCTAGAGCAGTGCTGGTGGGAGTTTTAATTCCTAGTGGAGGAACCATGTTGTACGGGTCAAACGGTAGGAAACCAAAGAAGACGCACATGCTGACCAGAGATGATTATTATTATTACTATTAGCAAACATTTATATAGCACCAGCAATGTACCTTGTGCTTTACAAAGTAATGGAATAGACACAGTCCCTGTCCTAGGGCTTACAATCTGAGAGATGGGGGTGGGGGGAGACGAAGGAAGG
>QEPC01014446.1:4520107-4552297 GCA_003113815.1 Sphenodon punctatus
GTGGGCAGGGAGGGAGTTCCAGGTGTGGGGGGCAGCTAGGGAGAAGGGACGAAGGCAGTTAGGGGAGATGGGGGGGCATGGGAGGATGTGAGAGGGGACAGAGGAGCGAAGTTCACAGACTGGAGTACGGAGGGAAATTAGTGCAGAGAGGTAGGGGGGAGCAAGGTTGTGAAAAGCTTTATAGGTGAAGGCTAGGAGCTTGTGCAGGATTCGTTCAGGAAGGGGGAGCCAGTGAAAAGAGGAGAGGAGGGGCTGCACATGGTTGAAGCAACGGGCAAGGTGGATGACCCTGGCAGCAGACTTTTGGATGGAGATAAGGGGAGAAAGGGGAGAGCGGCGGGGGGTGGGGGGGAAGTGAGAAGGAGGTTACAGTAATCGAGGCAAGAGATGACCAGATCATGAACAAGTGTTTTGGCAGAGGAAACAGAGGGAAAAGGGCAAATCTTAGTAATGTTCTGGAGGGAGAAGTGACAGGATTTGGCAACAGAGTCGATGTAGGGTTTAAAAGAAAGGGCTGAGTCAAGGATGAAGCCTAAGCTACAGGCTTGAGGGACTGGAAGGATGGTGACCCCATCGATGAGGATCGACAGGGAAGAGGGAGAGGAAGGATGAGAGGGGAAGATAAGAAGTTCAGATAAAGGAAGATAGCTAAATACCTTGGAGAGTAAATGCCTCGGGAAATTGCTAGGTAGATAATGTACTCATCACAGAACATAGATCAAGTGCTGAGATTCACCAGAGAGATCAATAGCTCCTTTTATTTAGTCTTCCAGAAAAAGAAAGTATCTGGTATAGTTAAGCAGCTGGGACATGGCGAAGTCCTGGCAGGGCCAGGGCCAAGGCAACAGGTATGACTGGAGATTTTGAACAAGCAGGGTCATAGCCAGGATAATGGAGACTGAAGAACAGTGCAAGGTGTAAGGCAGGATCGGAGACCAAGATGTCACGTTTTGCGTTTTTTCTCATAAATTACAAAGGGAAAGTGAGCCATGTAGCTTAGCTGAACTAGTCAAACTAAATTGGGCTGCACTTTTCCCCCAAATTGTATATTATGAGTTTACACTTCACTTTGTTGTCCAGCTAGCAAAGGAAGTATTGTAATAATGACAATACATTTATAATAAGGGAACATGAGATTTTTGGATTATAAAAATATATGCAAAGTTTGCTTAAATATTAATAGAAAGCATCAGTATCTTAGATTGAATGATATGATGGCCAATCAAAGTTACATGAACTTAAAACATTTCTATCTTAAGAAAAAGCTTGTAAAAGCTTAACATTTGCACAATTCATTGGCTCAAAGATATCAAGAAGTTATATCTTACATACAGTCCAGATCCATCTCTTTGCCATAAAGATGTTGAATGAGAAAGAAACCCAATAATATTTAGGATCTCAGTCTACAGAAAGCCAGGCTGTCTCTCTCTTTTGAAGAGCAGCCTGTTAGGAGGATCACATTACTTGAATAATGTCATATTGACATCAGATACACGTCAGTCAGTAAGGAGATACACTGGATTCTAATTGGTTCTTGTAAAGAGACCAATAAAAGTTTTGACTTTCCTCAAGCTCTGAAATGAAGAGAGGCTTTGTATTTTTTATCAGAGATATTTGTCAGATAAAGAGAGAAAATCCAGACCTTTCAATATTTATCTCAACCATAAATTTAATAAATATGTTGGCTGGAAAGAACTAACAAATCCTCCTAGGCTGGCTTGGTCAGAGAGGGTCAGCTAGAGATTTAGCTAAGGGACCTCTTTCTACTGCTCGGGGACTCTCTTTATTACTTTAGCTTAGACCAGAGGGATAGCTGGAGATAGCTTGTTTTATGGCTTGATTATTTGGTGGTTTCCCTAGTAGCAGCCAAATGTCATTTGGGAAGTTTAGAAAAAACACAAAGGAATGTGCTTGGAAGGGGCCCTATTTGATCAGTCACAGAAGCTGATTTTTAAAATCATTGATGTAAGTCACAATTTAGCTTACATTAAAACAGAAAGTTAACATATAAAGACTCTAAGTTAATACATTTAAACACAAATAGCCCAAATATCTTAGGTTTATAATTGAAAATACATGACAAAGAGCCAGGGCCCAAGGTCAGAGCTGGAAGAGCAGCCTGAACTTGGGGGGAAAGGATGTGGAGGCAAGAGCTGAGAGTCAGGGTAAAGACTCGGAACAAACTGGGGGAGGAAAAAGGAAATGTATAGACAGTCTGGGTCAGGAGCATGGTGGGGGCTGGAGAACAGGCTGGAAACAGAACTAGTCCTGGGACCAGGGTGTTGAGCAACTCTAAGCCGTTTTTAGACGAGCGCGTGGTGTGCTCGCGCGGGGTTTCAAAAACCCCGCAAGGAGAGATTAGACGAGACGCCGCCGGCAATCGCGGCATGACACGGCAACGTGCATTCTTTTCAAGCCGTGAACTGACGGGGAGTCTGATCGAGGTAGGTCATTCGCCGCTTGAAAAGAATGCGTGTCACCATATCATGCGCACAATTGCCGGCGGCGTCTCGCCTAATCTCTCCTTGCCGGGTTTTTGAAACCCCACGTGAGCGCACCGCGCGCTCGTCTAAAAACAGCCTAACAGGTGCAGTTCTGAAACAGCCTCACAAGTTGCCATGGTAGACTAGTGGGTAAGATTACAGACTTGGGCCTGGAAAAGCAGGTTTCAAATCCTATTTTAACCATGAGCTCCCTGGGTGACTTTGGGCAAGTGACTGGTTCTTGACCTCAGTTCCGCATCCATCAAATGGGAAGAATAATGACCTACCTCATGGAGTTGTCATGAGGGAGAACAAGATAAGGATTGTAAAGCATTGTGAGAGATACACAGAGGCTCTGGCCCCTTTAAGAGACTCAGCGCCAGTGCAGTTGAGGCTCAAGCAAAGGCGCAGGTGCCTAATTGGAGTGCACCGGTGAGGGGCATGGCAGTAGCCAACCCTAGGGAGACAGCTCAGAAAAGGGGACAGCTGTCATGAAGGTAGGAGGAGCCAGAGGGTGAGCTCCTGCGAGACCAACTAGCTAGAGGCAACTGGCAGGAAGAACCCTGAGAGAGCCAGAGCCGGGGAACCTAGCTACAGGGGCTTCAGGGAGCAGCTGAACTAAGGGTAGGCCAGAGAAGGCTTGACTCTGGAGGGCTAATCAGGGGTTTGCTGGGCTTTGGGGAGCCTATACTCCCCAAAGAAATATAGACACTGGACCCCCGAGAGAGCGAGCGATTGTATGGGTGATGAGACTTATGGTGGAGATGAGAGCAAATAAAGAGACTTTTGAGCTGGTACCCTGGAGATGGTGATTTATTGGGCCCCGATCCAATGAGACTTACAGTTGGGAGAGCCTCACCCTGCTACAAGCATGTTGGACCCTGACTGTGTTATATAAGTGATAAATCATAAAGCCCTTGGCTGGGAGCTGGAGCCTCCAACACTCAATCAGGAACTGGTTATTTCCTTTCTCCAGCTAGGACTGCTCAAACACTGCCTAGTAGATGCAGTTTAGTGGAACGTGATCAGCTCTGTGCCATGGCCACATCCATAGACCCTGACCATGAGGTGTGTGCATGCGGGGGCTGAGCACACGTGTTGCATGCGGGGGGGCGCGCACTCAGTGGTTTACCTAGGGTAGTAAAATCCTTGCGCCGACCTTGCACAGAGCAGGTATTTTCTGAAGGTCCACGTTTATTGTTTGTTCTATGACCTCTTGGTTCTTTAAGCATAAGTGTAAATCTGCCTTGTGTAGCCTTAAGGCAAAGGTTCCTAAACTGTGGTTTAAAAATCTGGTGGGTTCATTTCCTCTGCAGATGAGGTTGTGATTCTGACTGGATATTTGATATAGTTTGTTGCTGTCTGGAGTCACAACAGGTGCATAGCTAGATGGAAATGGGCCCTAGTGCAAAAGAAGGAATGGGTCCCCTGCTGGGGGACTCCTCTCCAGAGTGCATATACATTCTGCGTGCATGTGACCTCCCCACCCCCCAATTTGTCAGCCTTGGTATGGCTACATTTCCTGCATCTCTTATAGTTACATCCCTGAGTCATCAAATTATTCCCCCCTCACCCCACTGAAACCAAGCTCTGCCACTGGACATTGTGAACCTGTGCTTTCCCAACCCTGTCTCCTATGTTCCCCTATCTGTTGCCTCATAAGAACATAAAAAGTGCTACACCAGATCAGACCAGTAGTCCATCTAGCCCAGCATCCTGTCTCCAACAGCGGCCAGCTCCAGTAGCTCAAGAGAAGTACATATACAGGTCATGGAGGTGTGACCCATCACCTGCTAAGCACGCTCAACTACCAATAGCCAGGAGCTTAAGCCCCAACTAATAGGCATTTATGGCTCTATCCTTTGCAAATTTATCTAATTTCCATTTTAAGCTCGTTATGCTGCTGGCTTTCACAGCCTTCTCCGGCAACGAGTTCCACAAGTGTACTGTCCGCTGCATGAAAAAGTACTTCCTTTTGTTCATTTTAAAACTGCTGCCATTTAACTTCAGAGCGTGTTCCCTTGTTCGCTTATTGTGAGAGAGGGCAAACAACTGTTTCCTACTTACTTTCTCCATGCTACTCTTGATTTTATAGATTTCTATTGTATCCCACTCTTAGTCGCCGCTTCTCCAAGCTAAACAACCCTAACCTGTTGAGTCTCTCCTCGTATGGAATTCGATTTATCCCTTCTGTCATCCTTGTTCCTCTTCTTTTTTCCAGTTCTATTATATCTTTCTTGAAATGGGGCAACTGGAATGACACAACCCCCCGCCCCCGGTCTCTTCTAGATTGTAAGCCCCTCTGGACAGAGACCTGGCTTTGATTTATGATTGTACTGTGACTGGTACTTTGCTGACACTATATAATAATAATAATAATAATAATAATAATAATAATAATAATAGGATTACAATTTAGTCTCAAAGTGGAGTCATGTAAGCAAAAACGTTTGTCAAAACATGCAGACTTCTGGATATGTTCACAAATCATGTCTCCCAAGTATGATTCTTAGAGCCACCTAGGGAAGACGTTGGTGGCAAATATGTCAAAATCTGTTCACCAGTTAAATAAGTTACTACCTAAGGCAAATTGCAGAAGAGACTGTCACAGTTACTCTAGGACAAGGGGGGGGGGGGGGGAGAGAGAGAGAAAAAATCCTTTAAACAGTTTGATCCTACAGAAATGAATCCAAATGATTTGTTTGGCACAGAGCTGGAGATGGATCTGGTTGAATACATTTTAAGCTTCTGTTGCCCTTTTGGCAGAAAACAATATCACTCACACTGTGATGGCAAAAAAATGAGGCGTTTGCTAAGGGAACATCAGAAAAGAATATTAAGTTAATACTTTTTTGGCATGTGTTCAGTTAATAGTGAGCAAGAATGGGTATCCGTTAAAATGAAAAGATAATATAATTTTAAAAAATTGACAGTGTCTAAAAGTAATTGCTCACCATGGGCAGATGGCTCTAGAGTTTTGTTGGCAAAAAATATATATTAAATACTTTTCATATGAGGGAATGCAGCAGGTATAATCGGAGGTCTCAAAATACTTCTCATTACCAGAGTCTGTACTCTGTGCTCAACAGGACACAGATATTAGGGGAGTGCATGTTGTTTTCGCTATATTTATTTATTTATTTATTTCAATTGATTTTTACCCCGCCCCTCCTGCCATGCAACCCGGGGTGGCTTACAACATATAAAATACTAAAAACAATTTAAAACATTTATGACAATAATAAAATATTAAAACAGGGCTAATCACAACTAATAAAAACAAATCCAAATAGGGTGGGGGGGGTTAAAAAAGCCCTCCCCCTCCCCTCCCACCTTCTCCAAAGGCCTGGGTGAACAGCCAGGTTTTGCAACATTGCCGGAATATCAACAGGCTGGGGGCCAGTATATCAATAACAAAAATGAAATTTGTCGCTTTCATTATCGTTATTGCAATAACAAAAATGACAAAAAATAACAAAATCATCGATGACGAAATTGTTATTTTATTTGTATTTAATTTATTGATTTAAAATTTATATCCCGCCACCCGGGGTGGCAAACAACATTCAATAAAAACAATCTAAAAACAAAATATTGATTTTGTTATTGCCTAGCAGCCTGGCAAGTGGTTTTTTGGAGGGAAATGTGTCGAGGGGAGGATGGAGCAGACATCACAGAGCCAGAAACGTTGAACTCTTGAACTGGGTCTGTGATGGGAGAGAAAGGAGTTGATGGATGTAATTGCTGGCCAATGAGCAGCGCAAGCAGGTCCCAGGCAGTTGAAATGCACCCTGTGATTGCTCAACTCTATCTCTGTGCTCCCTCTCTCTCTCCTTCTATTCAAGCTCGCCTCACCAGCTGTCTCTCTGATATCTCTACCTGGAAGTCTCAACTCAAACTCAACCTGGCTAAAACTGAACTCCTTATCTTCCCCCCTCATCCTTCCTCTTCCCTGTCATCCTTATCGACGGGGTCACCATCCTTCCCGTCCCCCAAGCATGTAGCTTAGGCTTCAACTTTGAGTCGCCCCTTTCTTTTAAACCCTACATCAACTCTGTTACCAAATCCTGTCACTTCTCCCTCCATAACATTACTAAGATTCGCCCTTTTCTCTCTGCCTCCTCTGCCAAAATTCTTGTTCATGCCCTGGTCATCTCTCGCCTTGATTACTGTAACCTCCTTTTCACTGGCCTCCCGCGCTCTCCCCTTTCTCCCCTTATCTCCATCCAAAACGCTGCTGCCAATGATGCTGCCACGTGCAGCTCCTTCTCTCCTCTCTTCACTGACTCTCCCTTTCTGAACGAATCCTGCAGAAGCTCCTAGTCTTCACCTATAAAGCTCTTCACAACCTTTTCCCCGCCCTACCTCTCTGAGCTAATTTCCCTCCGTACTCCAGTCCGTGAACTCCGCTCCTCCTCTGTCCCCTCTCTCACCCTCCCATGCCTCCCCTGCTCCCCTAATTGCCTTCTCCCTAGCTGCCCCCCATGCCTGGAACTCCCTCCCTGCTCACATCCGCCGCACCCCCTCCCTTCATACCTTCAAATCCCTCTTCAAGACCCACCTCTTCCGCTCTGCCCTCCCTGACTCCTCGCTCCCCTCTCCTAACTCCTGCTGATACCCTTCATCCAGTACAATCTGTTATGTGAGGTCTGTGTACTCATATCCTCACCACATGGACCAGCCAGACATCATTCTCGCTGTAACCAAGCCAAGCACGTTCACCTGAGACCTCACATCTTCACGAATATTACACCCCTTGTCTCTTCCTCTGTTCCTCTTCCTTCGTCTCCCCCCGCTCACTATGTCTCTCAGATTGTAAGCCCTAGGGTAGGGACCGTATCTATTCCATTACTTCGTAAAGCGCCAGGTACATTGCTTGCACTATATAAATGCTTGCTAATAATAATCAATCATCATCATCATCATCATCATCTCTGAGTTTTCCCCTGTCTTTCTCCCCCTATCCATATACTATATAGATATTAGTTGTAAATATATAGATTAGATATTTAGATAGTAGGCTGTTTTATTATATATATTAGGATTATAGGATAGGAATATTGTGTGTATACCAATAGATACCAAAACCAAAATCTTTGTTTGAAATCAGGAATGATAATGAAAAACAACATTTTGTTATTAACAAAAATGAAAACAGCACATTTTAATAACAAAAACAACGAAAAATGAAAAACTACATGGGGCCCTGGTGCACACCCCAATAGACGTCTTAATTAGAGTGCAACCTACCCCAGTACTGGGAGTTTTTTAACAGCTCAAAACTATCAACACAACATATACCTCAGCCCAAGCTATCTCTTTAGGATTGGAAGTCCTCATAATTTCCCTTCAGGACCTCCTCTAGCCCCAAAAGACTATTCCACGAACACTATGGCCGCTTTTACACATGACAGAAATGGGTTCTTATAAGTGTTCGAGCTAACACTGGCTGTTATAAATGCTGGTGTTTCATAATGTGTGAACTCACTATTCTAGAATGCTCTAGAATATTGCGTTCACACATTAGAAAACTCCAGCTTTTATAACACCCAGTACTTTTTCGAACACTTATAGGAACCCATTTTTGTCATGTGTAAAAACAGCCTTTATCTCGGGGGGGGCAAAGTTCCCAAACACAAGAATTGCATATCAAAATTTTCATGTCACTGGGGTCTATCTCAAGCCTCGTGGATCCTGTGTGTACTTACGTGTGTGCGCATGAGCGTGTAAACCACGCACACTGCCATTGCTGGCACATAGTTCTGGGTGGGGCAGTGGCGGTGCGCCCCCTAGAGATATATGGGGCAATGCCCCTCCTGGCCATGGCCCCCTAGGAGCCACCGGCGGACTCGATGCCTGCTCCCCCGAACCCCAGCTGACACTTAAAAACAACAACAAACAAACGGCACCACGGTGAATGTGCGGAGCCAACTCAAAGAACCTTGTTTAGCAAGGTAGCAACTTTCGCCTCCCAACAAGGTTCTTCGATGTGGCTCCGACATTCTCACCGGTTGTCTGCGCGTGCGCACAGACACAACCGGTGACTCCCCCCCTCTCCTCCTGAAGGCTTCATAAGGAAGCCTTGGGAGGACAAAAGGGAGGCGTTTTCTCCCTTTATGTGGAATGGGCGGCTAGAAACGCCATCCATCCCGCATAAAGGGAACCCTGCAGTGAAATAGTGCCGCAGGGGTCACAGTTTCATTACAGGGATAGCCCAGGACTAAAAGTCTTACCCGGACACTGCACACAGGCGACCAGGCCAGAGTGCGCCTGCACAGCAGCGACCAGGCCCCCCGCACAGCCGACTCGACTGTGCGGGGGGGGGGGGGGAGAAGCGNNAGCTGCTGCGCAGGCTGCTCTAGTGCTCTTAGGCTCTTCCCCTCCCTTCGAGAAGAAGCCAGCGCGCCAGCCTTCTGAGATCATGCTGCGCTGCAGCACTGGTGAGTAAATGGGGATGGGGGGACAGACTAGGGATGAATTGGGGGGACAGACTGGGGGGGACAGGCTGGGGATAGATGGGGGGGACAGACTGGGGTGGGACAGACTGGGGATGGATGGGGGAGGGACAGACAGGATGGATTGGGGGGGACAGAGTGGGGATGGATTGGGGGAGGGGTGCTTGCTCTGTGTTTGCATGATGACAAAATGGTCTCTCTACTCATGCTTGGGTGGGGAGAAGGAAAGCAGCAGCAATGTATCAATGAATGCATTGCTGCTTTCCTTCTCCCCTCCCATCATGAGTAGAGAGACCATTTTGTAAATTTGTGGTTCCACTGGTCATCGTGGCTACCCTTTTTAAAAAAATGTTCCCTTCGCTGTTTCACTGCTGCTCTCTGCTGCTGGAAAGTAGTTTGTGTGGACAGGCATTTGGCTGCCGGGGATAAGATGTGGCTGCTGGGGATGCTGGTCTGGACTAGGGGCCTGCTTTGGTGGGAAGGCAGCCCCAAAAGGGACCAAACTGTTTTTTTAAAAGGGACCTGTGAGCTTGAACAGGCAGTTTGTTGGTGAAGCTACTAGGGATGCTGGTCTGGATGTGTCTGATTTGGTGACAATGCATCCCTGAAACTGCCCAATTTTTTTTTTTAAAAGGCCTGGGGGCTTGCACAGACGTTTGGCTGCTGGGGATGCCTTTGGAGGCTTGTGGGAATGGTTTGGTTTATGTGTGGTTTTATGGTTTTTATATATCTGTGCATGATGATAGGGTCTTGGGAAAAGCTTTGTGTCCTGTGGATTTTTGCTAAAACTGCTTGTAAGTGAGGTTTAAGATTGTCCTCCTGCTTTTTAAACCTGGCAGAGGAGGTGAATACGACCTGCCTAACTGAAATTGCTGGATTAAGTAATGTAATGTCCATCCAGTGTTAACCCTGGGAACTCCTTGCTGTTGGGTTATGCCACCTACCTTTGCCCTGGCTCCGCCCCTAGGCTCGCCATTCTTACTGCCCCTCCAACCTCAAAACCCACCAGCCGCCCCTGGCGTGGAGGATCCACATGGTTTGGGATTGGCCCCACTGAGAGAAACAAGATGTACTACATCAGTTGTGGCTTCCCTGATCGCAGCAACAGGGCAGTGCAGCTTCCACTAAATCTCTTCCACTTACCTCAGAGCTCTGGCTCCTAGGTGGTCTGGTGGGTTCAGGCAGCAGCAGTAGCAGCACAGGGCATACTCCCATGTCCCCCATGAAACTTGGGTGGCCAAAATGCTGACTTGGTTTCTCTTGCTTTTGAGGCAGCCCCTTCAGGTGAGAGCCACAGCACAGGTGTCTCAAGAGCCTCATGTGCTTCCCCTGCCACCATTTGCCCATCTCTGTTATCACATCTCTCAAGTGCCCTAGATTTGCCAGGACATCCCTGCTTTAAAATATCAGATTTGTCCCATTGATGGCTTGCAAATTGCTGTCTTTCATACCTCCCTTCTTAGAGACTCTGCAGCAGTTTTCCATGACTGCCGGACAGATAACAAAGGAGGTGTTAATTCAGGGATATCCTTGAAAATCCAGGACACTTGCGAGGTATGTCTGTTATGTCTAGTTGGATATAACCGGCCCCACTACTAGGCTGACCTGGTAGCATGTATCTAGAGGGTTAGTGCACAATTTTATTTAACACTGGAGTCTAGAAGTGCCTTATTTATTTGCTGTGTACTATTAGGGTCTTCATCCTTCATGAGGGCTACTCAGTCACAGTGTATACAATTCTTTAGGTGGATAAGTCTTCGCAGGGCTTAGTCCTCAGTCTTTTGCCTTGTCACAATTCAGTTTATAGCTTCAAAACCCTAAAGCTCTATCAAGCTGTGCCCATGACCCTCTGATTAGCTCAGTTTTCCCTCCACTGGATTAACATAGGACTGGTTCCGTTTTCGTGAGACAGTCCAGTGAAAATGGAATGGCTGTCGGAATTTTGGTCAGAATTCTGATTGACCTATTTGCGCCTGTGCAAAATGACCAACACTGAAATGGTGACTGTAGGGTAGACTTGGATTGAAACAACTGTTCCATTTTTGCTGACATTTCTACGGAAACTGAACAGTTGTTTAATATTTTGACTGGATTTCCAATTGGAAAAGTTTGCGATTGGAGCCCTGTTTGAAATATGTTGTTGTTTGTTTTTAATGGGTATTTGGGGGGTATTTTTAATGGGTATTTATTTTGTGTGTGGGCAGCACCATTGCACATGTGCATTAGTCCCCCCCACCCCTTTAAATCATCTTGTTTGATTGAAAATTGGAACTGGGTGGAAATCGGACTTCAGCCCTAGTGAAGGACAGTAACCATATTGTGCAGAATGCCAGGATTTTTCTTCCCATCACTCCAATTCGACTGATTGAAACACCCAGTTCCATAGAAAACAGAAACCGGGCAGACTTCTGGTTGTAGCCCTAGCTTGGCACTTTCTCCACTTTCTAGTTTGTGTTTTGAAATGGAGCTGATATGATTGCTTCATCAGTACTCCTCATTCCTTCTGAGTTTCCCTGTCTGTAGGCTCCTTCTGCTTTAAACGAAACATCTTCTCTTTCTTCCATTCACTGCCCACTGTCACAGCATGACCTAATTTGTTCCCTGGGAAATTATAAGCACTTAAGTTTTAAATGTGTAAATTGCAAATGTATAAAGTATCCTATTAAATTGCATTATGCCGAACACCTTGAAAACTTGGTGAATCATTCTAGCTGGCTTGGTGAACAGACTTGGAATCACTCTCCTCAAGTGGTGAGGTAACTTCCCTGCCTTTCCATTATGAAAGCATTTCTAAATGTATATCATTAATGTCAGTTTTCTCCCTGTAGGTTCTCCTAAATCAAAAATCTAAATTACATGAATTTACTAGAAACTTTCCATCAACATTATTACCTCCACTGGGGTGTGCTATCTATAAATTCACGAGATGGAATTTGCAACAGTGGGGAAAAAAAAGGGAACTGTTTAGACAATGCAGCTGTAAATTAACCTTCTTTGAAAATTACTTTTATTTAACCATATGCTAAACCATGAGCTGCTGTGCTCTAAAGGTGCTGCTATATATTACTTCAATGTGCTGAATAGCCAATCTAGCCAATAACCCCAATCCTAAAGACACTTGCACATGAGAGAGTCTCATTAATCAATGGGACTTGCTCATGCACAAGTGTGTTTAGGATTGGGGCCACGGTTTCCAATCTTTAGTTTCAATCTGGAATTAAACCAAGAATTTAGGGCCCTTCCTTTCACCAAGAAGTAATTGTTGGCAGTTTCCTGCCTGGCATACGTCCAGTGTTTAATGGTGTTCAAGAGCGATGGACAGGAAGTAAGAGGAACAGTGTAGTTCAATAGAAAATACTCTATTAGCAATTTGGACCAGAAACTGAATTTAATGCATGCATTCTTGGGAGAAAAACATGCCATTGGATCTTTGATGGCCATCAGAGTCCTGGGGTTCAGCTTTACATCTTTTCTGAAAGGGACAGCATTTCCAAACATATAGAACCACCGTGCTTTATATCAGGGATAGGAAACCTCAGGCCCACGGGCCAAATGTGGCCTACAGCTAATTTTTATTTGGCCCGTGAATCAAATTTCTACCACCCAAGCACTGAGAGACTGACCTCAGGAAAAAGAAGCAGATATTGGGGCATGTGCAGAAGGATAGGGGCCAGATCAATGGCACCTGGGCTGACCATACCACAGGGTGACCTGGGGGAAACCTCCCTGGGCCCCACTCTTTCTGGGAGACCCACAGTGGTCCCTGTTTTCACTGGGATGGTGTGGAGGCACTACAGTCTCTTACTGGGGCCCCAAATATGACCACATTTAGGGTCCCATGGAGGGTGCCACAACAGAGGGCATCCTCCATTTTATCTTACCCCATGACTCCACAAATTTCTCTCTCTGTCCTCCCTGCCAAAACCCTTCTTCATGCCCTGGTCATCTCTCGCCTCAATTACTGTAACCTTCTTCTCACTGACCTCCCCCACTCTCACCTTTCTCCCTTTATCTCCATGCGAAACTCTGCTGCCAGGGTCATCCACCTCGTCCGTTGCTTTGACCACGTGCAGCCCCTCCTCTCCTCTCTTCACTGGCTCCCCCTTCCTAAACGAATCCTGCACAAGTTCCTAGTCTTCACCTATAAAGCTCTTCAGAACCGTGCTCCCTCTACCTCTCTGCACTAATTTTCCTCCGTACTCCAGTCCGTGAACTTCGCTCCTCCGCTGTCCCCTCTCACACCTCCCCTGCTCCTCTAACCGCCTTTGTCCCTTTTCCCTAGCTGTCCCCCATGCCTTGAACTCCCTCCCATCCCACATCTGCCTTACCCCCTCCCTTCATACCTTCAAATCCCTCCTCTAAACCCACCTCTTCTGCTCTGCCCTCCCTGACTCCTCACTCCCCTGACCTATTTCCTGCTGATACCTTCCATTCAGTCGGTCTGTGTACTCACATACTCACCACATGAACCAGCCAGCCATCATTCTCGATGTAACCAAGCCAAGCATGTGCACCTGGGACCTCACATCTTCATGAATGTTACACCCCTTGTCTCTCCCTCTGTTCCCCTTCATTCGTCTCCCCCCACCCCCTATGTCTCTGAGATTGTAAGCCCTAGGGCAGGGGCTGTGTCTATTCCATAACTTTGTAAAGCACCAGGTACATTGCTTGCGCTATATAAATGCTTGCTATAGTAATAACAATAATTAATACATTTTATTTGTTTAGTTTAACAATTTTATACCACGCCCCTCCTGCCAAGGCAGGTCAGGGTGGCTTACAATGAATAAAAAACAATAATAAGTATAAAACATCATAAAACATTGGAGGGTGTAAAACCCAATGCCCACAGCCCACCTTAACCCACTTCCCCCACCCTACCCATCTCACTCGCCAAAAGCCTGGTGGAACAGCCAGGTCTTACATCTCTGTCAGAAGGCGGGGAGGTCCAGGGCCATCCAGGCCTCTGCCGGGCAGGAGTTCCATAGGCTTGGTCTGGCCTTTGAGAATGCCTTCTCCATCGTCGCCCCCCAGGATACCTGGGGGACTTCGAGAAAGGCGCCCCCGGCTGGCCACAGGGGCCGATCCAGAGCCCAGGGGGTGAGGCGGTCCCACAGTTAGGTAGGGCCTAGGCCGCTTAGGGCTTTATAGGTAAATACCAACACCTTGAATCGGTCCTGGAAGACTATAGGCAGGCAGTGCAGAGAATGGAGCACTGGTGTAATATGCTCCCGGCAACCCGTCCTCGCAAGGTGGGCCACCGCATTCTGCACCAGTTGCAGTCTCTAAACCATCACCATGAGTAGCCCCACATACAGTGCGTTACAGTAGTCGAGTCTTGAGGTGATGAAAGCATGGATGATAGTGGGTAGGTCGGTGTCTGAGCTGTATGGCCGAAGCCGCCGCACCAGATGTAATTGACAAAAAGCACTCCTCACCACAACCCCCACTTGGACATCCACCTGGACATTATCTTTATAATGAAGATAAAGTAAATAATATGAGGAAAGAAAGGTAGAAAATAAACAAGGGTAGACAATTAGAAAGGTTTAGGGACTATTTTACTTTTCAGATTCACTATTGCTTTCCCCTCCACCCCCACCCCCTTGGAGCTATATAAACCTAATAGAAGGAAATAACTCCTTTTCATTATCTTGGTCCCTTACCCTTTAGCTATTGTGTGAATTGAAAGTGGGGGAAAAAGGTTCTGCCTTCATGTTAAGTAACCTTGCAGACTTTAATTTGAAACAAACAAAGCATTTAAAGCAGCTCTCCTCTGGGGAATTGTACAGAGTGTTACTAAATAGTTGAATATTTAATAGCTAAGCATGCTACACAAACCCCAAGGTCTGTCCCCCAAATGATAAGCCTATTTTATTAAATGAACTTTAATTACTTAATAATTAGACTTTCTGTAGGGAAAGATGGGGATCTTGATAGTCTGCCAACCATGCTGTAGGGCAAATCAGACTTGCGTGCCATTTTCAGATTAGGATTTAAAAGCAGGCGTGTGTACAGCACTCAAGAGACAGGAAAGATGGTCTTCCCTGTCGGCACCAAGGCATGTTATGAGCCTGAACTGTATAGTTTATTTGTCCTCTGTTGCCTTAAAACTAATGTAGCACAGAAAGAGAGATAAGCAACTGCAGACTAACTAGACTAAATAGATCAAACACATGGTCATGGTGGTTATGTTTATATAGGTATAGATAAATATTTTATATATCGATAGCCCCATGATAATTTCCAAATTATGTGATTAGTTGTAGACCTTTGAGTTTGCTCTGCTAATCAGTCTCATTAAATCTACCTCAGTTCTGAGTAGGGCTGAACCAAATAGTAAAAAAATAAAATAAATTGCAAGTATTTCTGAAGATCAAGCCCAAGTATTCAGCCAGCCCTCGGTAACACAGGTGAATACTCAGTACTTGGTACTCAATAAAATATTTGGTATTTTACCAAGTATTTTTCTGAGTTCCAAGTCCCCTTATATAGGAGCAGGAAAAGCCCCTATAAGAGGATTTATTTATTTTATTTATTTCAATTTTTACCCCACCATTCCCCAAAATCTCAGGGTAGCTATATGCCCCTGGCTCCCCTTCCTGCCCATTATCTGTTCCCTCTGCCCCCTTCCCTGCCACCCTTTCCCCTTTCCCTCTTTCCTCAGTCGAGGCGTTACCTTACCGAGTACTGTAACAAGTACCGAGCTGATTCCTTGGTTACTTGGTACTTGGTAAAGCCAAGTCAAGTACCAGGATACTTAGTAAAAATGGAGTAATTCCAAATACCAAGTTTCATTCCTAGTTCTGAACAGTGTCTAGTCGGTGAATAGATATGTGTGTATGAAGGCAGAGGTGGTGGCTGTCCTGACCTGGGTTGGGTCAGGGTACCATCCTACCACCTTAATGGCTTGGGTAGGGTGAGGAGCACAACAGATTTGTGGGCAGCCATCCCCGCCTCCTACTCCAAGCACCTCACCCCTGTCATGACAGACAGTCATGACAGCCAATGAGGCACAGCCATTGCAGCCCCCGGCCCGTGATGGGTATGCTGCACCCGAACAGACATGCTAGCCCACTATAGCCTGCTTTGGCTTGCATGGGCAGCCCTTAGCCCAGGCTGTGATCTTGGAGATTGTCTGGAGGTAGCAGCCTGGGCTAGCTACCAACACTCCCTGGGGCAATCCCGGCCCAACATCTGGCAGTTCACGTTTACACGTGCCAGTGGGGGCTGGGGCCAAGGTGGGCCAAAGTCACATCTCTTTTTACCTAGAGAGAGAGAGAAGCCTAGTGAATGAGGCATTGAACTTAGTCCTGGGAGACAAAGGATTGTGCTCTAAAATACTTGAGGGATTCTGGCTATATTTGAGACTTGCTCTTGGAACCTCACCCTACTGGCTATCTGTGCTGTTTGTGGATCCCAACATTGTGTCTTAAGTCAGTGGGTAATTGGACCTTCGCTGTGGTGGACCCCTCAGTGGAACTCACTCCCCCCTAGATGTTTGTCTTAGTTCCTCCCTCCTCCAGTAAGATCGGTTCAGCTATGGAAGAAATTGCTTAGGGGAGGTTGTAGACTGTCCATTGCTAGAGCTTTTCAAACAGAGGTTGGAGTGCCATCTGTGGGAGAAAGTTGTAGCTGTAGACTTCTTGCACCAAAACAGGAGGTTGGACTAGATGACCTTCAAGGTAACTTCCAATGTTGTGATTGTATATTATTATTGAAAATTGACCTGCATATTTTAATCATTCATTCATTCATTCATTTCTCCCCCCTCCCAAAAAAAAAAAGCTTACAGAAAAGAAAAAAACGTTACCCATTGTGGCAACTTTGGTTAGCCATGCGGACTCCTGAGGACATATGCACTGCTTGTGAGAACTGTTGTTGTTTGTTTCCAGTATTTGAACAAAGGCAATATCAACGTTTTATTTTATACGTCTAAACTTCCCTGATGTTCCCTTTTTCCTGCAGAAGCGCATGCCAACACTGGTATAGATGCAGCTTTTGGCAGCTTTTGGCAGCTTGCTTTCTACATTCATGTTGCTTTTAACTTTAATTTTTTATTAAAAAAGCTAAAATGCCATCGTCTAATGTTTCCGCTTTTCATGTTCGCAGCAGCTTTGCTGTGGGTGAAGAGCTGTTAAATTCTGAGTCTCTGCCAACGCACTCATTTGAACGCTGGCAGATTTTGTGAGGGTGCATCCTAATGGTGGGTTTTTTTCCCCCACGTGTGCTATGGAATTACAAGTAGCCCAGCCAGCGAATTCAGCCACAATCATCAAATTGCATGCTCTGGAATTGTTCCTTTGAAGTCAAATGCACTGAGCCAATGTAAGTGGCTTGAGGGTCAAAGCCTTGATGATGTTTAGTGCCACCACTGTTCAAAAAAGGGTACTTTCTAAATAAGTCAATCACAGCAATCAGTATGATTGCAAAATAGAAGAAATAAAGGAGAATGTTGTGTTCCATGAACTCTTTCTAACAAGAATCCTCTCAGAAAGTGTTATTTAACATTATTCAAATTCACCATGGAGTTGAGAGGCACAACGGGTGCCCTAAATTCCTTTCCTCCAGCCTCATCGGATTTGAGAACAACATAATCTCTAAAGTACTTTATCCTCCTAACACTCTTTTGAAGTAGCAGAGTATTATCCAGTTTTATTAATAAGGCTCCTACCTCGAGCTGAAATGAGTACCCACAATACCTGTCAAATTTCCAGGACCTAAGTTGACTTAAAACAAAAACAAAAAATTGGGTAAGAATTAGTAGCTTATTTAGACCCAGTTCACATACCCGATGTCCTGGAATGCTGACTTCCAGTCTCAGAATATTGACTACAGTCCTGATTTTTTAGTTTTCTTTCCCAATTTACTGATTGGTAACCAGAAAATAAAAAAAATCAGTACCAGGAATAATCAGTTTTTTCAGGTATCTGGGTATCCAATCAGTGATGGGGTAACCCATACAATACCTACCACACTACTAAAAAATGCAGGTATTGTGCATAGGTACCAAATTAGATACCCATTTCAGCTCTACCCCACCTGATCCCGTAAGACAAATAATCTAGCAACGAACAATTATGACAAATGACAATTCTATTTTCCTATTATTTCTGCCTTGTCAAACATTGATGGCCTGATCTGATGCCCTCTGTAGTTAATGGTAATATTTGCCTTGACTTCTGGGTGCCGGATCTGGTACTTAATGAACCCAATCAGATTTGGATAATGGCCCTGTTTAAATGGGCCGTGCTGGGGTGGGGGTTTTTGGTGTGCATGCTGGTGCTGGGGGGGTGATGGTGGGGGCGGGTGTATATAGGAGCACACTGATGCACCCCCATCCCCCACGCATGCTGGTCGCCGGTTGTCACCAGTTGCTCCATGCATGGGTGGAGGTGTTTGCGGGAGCGTGCCTGTACGCCCACCCACCCACCGCCGCTGCTGCCACTGTACAAACAGGATTCATCCATGCACACACACGGGGTCCTTCATGGGCATACGGGGGTGGAGGGGTCTCGTGTAAAAAGGGTCTTAGTTTCCTTCTCATGCTCTGTTTACCTTCATCTCACAGTACTCTTTTTCTGCGCTGTGTACCCAATTACTGGTACAAAATCTTTTATTGAAAATTACATCTGATGGCACAAGCTGTTGACACTCCATAAGTCTGTGAAGTTCTGCTGCGGGGCACATAAGAGCAGGGGACGTACATATTTGAAAGACATGAAGCCTGGCTTTGGGAGATGGTTAAAACATTCTCAGGAAAAGCTAAACAGAGCAGAGTTCAGTCAAATAGCTTTGCCATTATGTAACTTTGTGATCATTAACTTCAGATAGGGCACTGACTAGCTGCGGGCTACTAAAGAGTCAGAGTTAAAACTGTGGCCGTCTGTTACTTGCAGGGGAAATTCTTCCCAAGCTCTGTCCCATGTATGGGGCCTGAGCTTCAGTTTTCTCAAAACAGCTTCACAATATGCAGGTTTTCCTCTCTCACTTTATTTACAGCATTCCGTATCACTAAGACAAATTTGAAACAAAATTCCAAAGAACAGTTTTTCCGTGCAAACCCAGGGCTTAATTTGTGGGGGGAATTGCCAGGATTCCACCCAGTAATTAGGGCAGGGACCGTGTCTATTCCATTACTTTGTAAAGCGCAGGTACATTGCTGGCGCCATATAAGTGCTTATTAATAATAATAATAATAATAATAATAATTAATTAGTAATAACAAAACTTCAAAGGGTTGAGCTATGGTGGAGCCCCAGAAAATGTTCCCAGTACGAGTGTACACCCCAAAATAGAAAGATCAGGAAAAAGTCAGTATTGGCCATTTTAGAGTTGGAAACAAAAGCAACAGCAACAACAAATAACTTCTGGGTGGTCTATTTGGCTTTCATTAATGACCTTCCTGCCCCACTTCCTGCACTGGTCATTATATAGATTAAATCACAAGGACCACTGTTCAGCAGTAAAGAGGCAGTGTGGTACTGGGAAGGCTGGGTGGTTAGTTGGAGACTAGGGTTCAGTTCTTTGCTTTCAGATGGCATGTAGAGCCACTCCCAGTAGATAGCATCCCTGTGGTATACTAGGGCTGAGGCTGCGTTCTCACCTGTGGTGGCGGTGACGGCAGCAGGAGGGGTGAGAGAAGACGTGGCAGCGCGGAGGAGCCGGCCGATGGGAAAAGAGCCGCTGCGAAAGGGGATCTGCCGTGGCTTCTCTCGTGCATGTTCCTGACCTGTTCTGCAGGGAAATAAAATGCCAACCTTTGGGGAGAGCAATGTTTAAGTTTTGCTTCTTTATGCATTTTGGATCTCTTTTTGGCTTTAGATTTGTTGGTTTCAGATCTTTCTCTACCACTGAAGTCAATGGTAAAAAAAAAAACATGGCACAATTACAAAAAACCCGAAACAACATCAATGTAAGAGAACAAGAACTGCTCGGGTAGGTCGTACGCAGCTGGGGGGGGGGGTTCGTTGCTATCAATATGCCAATGACATATCTGTCATTTTCATCTGACCCAGACCTTGCTGTCTTGTGGTGTCTCGGTACTGGCCATTATGGGGGAATTGGATGAGGCTGAGCCGATTGAAGCTCACCCTTGGCTCCATCGGTGTGGAGCCAAGGGGTGCTCCTGGATCTGCAGCTACACCTGGATTTCCAGGTATTGCCTGTGGGCAGGGGTGCCTTTCACCAATTACATCTGGTGAAAAGGCTCTCCCCATACGTCTTGGACTCCGATCCCAGAGCTATCATCCATACATTTGTCACCTCAAGGTTGGACTATTTCAATGCTCTCTATGGGTATTTTCAGACATCACGTGGTCCCGATTCACCACAGTGGATCCCCGGCACGGGTGAACCGAACAAACACCCCCTGTGGTCAAAAAAAGCCCTGGACAGACGTGATGGGACTGGGACCACGGTAGGGAATCGGGCCGACAGATCATGGCCCGGGGCAGTGCAACAGACGTTATGCCGATCCCGGCCCAGGCCATGGTAAAAGCACCCGGAAGGTGCCGGGGTGGTTCGTCCCGGCTGCTGCCGTGTGCCCTTTAAATCTCCCTCCCCGGCCTGTGTTGTCGCTCGTTGCCTGGCAGCGACGCTGCATGCTTTGTCCCAGCTGGGAATCATTTCCTTTGATTCCCACCGATGGTTGCCGGCCAGACGTTACTTTTTGTTGGTTCCCATCGGAAATCTCTTTGACCACGCTTTCGGGGATTGTCCGGCGGGAACCCCGGAAGTGTGGTTGAAATTGACCCCATGTGGGTATTGACCGTGGTGAACATCTGGCAGCCGCTGAACAGACGTTCAGGGTGCTTTGGCCCCGCAGCGGGATTGACTGTGGTTCACTGTGGTTGAGTGTGATTTCGTAACATCTGAAAATACCCTAAGTGGGGCTGCCCATGGTGACGGTTTGGAAGTTGCAGCTAGTGCAGAATTCAGAGGACCGTCTCCTTACTGGAGCGGGCTGCAGGGAGCATATAACACCTATGCTCCAAGCACTGCACTGGCTGCCTATTGTTTTCTGAGTCCAATTCAAGGTGCTGGTATTGCTCTATAAAGTCCTTCATGACCTAGGCCCTGCTTATCTGAGCGATCGTCTCATCCCCTGGGCAGCTCCTGCGGTCATGTGGAGATGCCCTCCTGGAAGTCCTGCATTATCGGCGGGTTTGGACGGCCAGGAGGGTGTTCTTGGCAGCTGTACCATCGCTCTGGAATTCCCTCCTGGTGGAGGTTCGTTTCAGTCCAAACCTTCTCACTTTCTAATGAAACTGTAAGACCTGGTTCTTATGCCAGGCATTTGGCAGGGGAGGGTGGATGGGTTAGTTCGGTTTGGGGGGAGGGTATCTTAATTTTATGTTTGGTGTTTTAGTGTGGTTTTAATTTGTACTGTTATTTTTATATATTTGTAATTATATTTATATTCTGATTCTTGTTTTATTGTTTTTAATTTGCAAGCCACCCCGAGTTGCTTTTTTGAGATGGGTGGGGTAGAAATATAAATATAAAGAACCAAAGAAATCCAAAATTTCAGGTTAGTCCAATACGGCCATTTTCGGGCAATTTGGGTTCTATCTGAAACCAAAATTCCCATCCCTACTTGCTATGTTCATCAGTACTTCCAGTCTCCAGTGATTCCATGCTTCTGCCGTTATCAGTATTGGTGCCTTTTATTTCCCTGTAGAACAGGAAAACTTGTGCTTGTCTCAGCCCTAGTATGTCACAGGGATGCTATCTACTGGAAGTGGCTCTACAGGTCATCTGAAAGCATTGACTACACAAGCCTGTCATTTCCCATCAATTTTGTCACTTTGTAGCATTATTTTGTCACTTTGTGGCATTTTCCCATAATCTTTTTATTACTTTTCGTCACTTTCCTGACAGTTTTATGGCACTTTAACGTCAGTTTCCAACACGTCCCCCGGCACTTAACCAGCACTTTTGCAGTTCCATAGTCCCTGCGGGTGTGCACAAGGTGCGCATGGGACTTGGGATTAGCCCTAAACTTATGAAAAATAAGTTAAACTTGTGAAAAATAACGACAAATGGCAAAACTAGCAGAAAAACTGGTAAATTTCCACGTCACGCAAATGAGTGTGAATGACCTGTTTCTGACAGAAACAGCATTCACTGTGGTTTATCATTTCAGGCCTGTGGCTTACTAGCCAGCCAGGCCCTTAAATGGACAAACACTAACTTAACCCCAGCTGGCTCCCTAGAGGCTGCACCCCTGTAAGGACGTGTTCCAGGCCCCGGGGACTTAACCCTTCAGACACTTAGACCACATTCACACATAGAAGACTAAACCGATTTATTAAAGCTGAACAAAATATTCAGACTTTAGTAACTCACTTGGGCATCGTTCATGCTTCTAAACTGATTTAGTACTTCTGCCATCTGGCTCCAGTGACCATGTTGTAAAAATGCATGAAATGAATCCTATCCCTTTCTGCTTTGCCTACAAAGCATTCTGGGACAAATTCCATAGAGTTCACACTCACAGCAGAAGAGATGCTCTGCACTGCAGCCTGGGTTTGATTTGTATACCATGTTCACCAACCAAACACAAAAAGGGTTCACCTCACAGGGTAATTCAGTGTTGAAACTGAAGGGCAGTATCTACTTCTCATTTTCCAGAGCACGCACCTTGCCTTCTGATCCTGAGTATCATAACTTGATGTGTAAAAAATACCGAGGTACAAGCGAGTTAATTAATTATTATTCTAATTTAGCTGTATGCATGAATGAGGCCTTAAGGTGACCTGCTACAGGTTGTCCTGAAATGACACATTGCGGCAAGTGCTGTTTCCGTTTAAAATAGATAATTTGCCTTCATTCATGTGATGTGAAAAGTTACCAACTTTTCCGCTGTTTCCGTCATTGGTCGTTATTTTTCACAAGTTGAACAGACTTGCTCAGGGCCGAGCATTCCAAAGCCCATGTGCAACCTGTGTGCACCTCCTGGAGCTTCGGAGATGCAAAAGTGCCGGAGAAGTGCTGGAAAATGGCTGTAAAATGCCAAAAAGTGCTGTAAAACTGTCATAAAAGTTGAAGGAAGTGACAAAAATGACACCCCCCCCCCCAAAAAAAAATTGCTGGAAAGTGATGAAAAATGCCAGAACGTGACAAAATGACGAGAAATGATGAAAAATCACAGGTACCAATATTGACAATGGAGGAAGCATGTAGTTACTGGAAACTGACAAAGTACCGACGAACACTCACAAGCTCTCCTCAAAGATCGGTATTTCCCTGCATCACGGGACCACTTGCTCTCGTCTCAGACCTAGCTACAGGTGGGAATCTCATTGGTTCTCAACATTCACAGGGATCACTATTCTGAGAAGCACAAAATCAGGTGTCAAAGGCCAATTGCTTAAATTGTTAAATGCAGGTGAAGAGTATTCCTGCCCCCTTCAGTATTATGGATCCTTACTTTCTCCCCATTAATCAAAGAATTATAGAATTTTCAAAGGGACCATAATTCTATGATGATAGCCACAATTCTGGATGCTTTTGGTGTCTGAAAAGCAGTCTCTACTGACATGGTTCTGGTAACTATTATTTACTTGTGTTTATGAGCACATGCTGCTTATAGGCTGCTAAACTGTAGTGTAGGCAGCTTCTTGGCTTTTTCTGAATATTTTCTTGTTTGTTACACCAGTACTAGCTGCTTGTTAAAAAGTCACCTGTACTCCTGTGTGAGGACCTTGGCTTCTAGTAACATTTAATTATCATTGTGTGAACTTGGAGAGGTCCTTTGTGGAGCTGTGTTTCAGCTGGGTGGAAAACTTATTCAAAACCATTCTGCAATCTGAATTAAACACCCGAGGCATGACAATGAATATCAAAACTGATTTTCAGGTTGCATTATTAATAACTGTGCACCTAATCCTACAGTCCTTATTTCCATCAGTAGCCCTGAGTCACATGACCAGCCCTACTGCAGTTAATAGGAACGTATTCAGAAAAGAAATCATGATTAATGGGAAGAATGGACTGTTGGGATCAGAATGTAACATTCAGTGCAAATCATTACTAGGGGGGGGTGTGGTGTAGCAGGGAGCAGTCCTGTGGGGCTGCTGCCCCTTTAAGAAGGGGGTTGTGTGGGCCAGCCACAGGGCTGAGCGCACACAGGGGTGTGACAGAGCCAGCTCCAGAGCTGGGGATCAGCCTATGGTGAGCACAGGCTAAGAAACCCTGGGACAGAGTGGGCAGGTTTGTGGCCCTTTAAGGCTGAGTAGACAAAGCCTGGCCATGCCCACTCTGCCTGTACATAAGGAGAGCAAGGCAGCGAGGAAGAGAGTCTCTGCCAGATAGCCGAAGGAGCAACATCTCCCTGAACAAACCTTCCTGATCTATGCTATTCACTGGGTGCTGGAGAACCAGAGGGACCCAGGCAAGTGGGGGAGGCTTTGCCCAGGAGGCAGCCTCTTGCCTGGGGAAGGCTTGGCCAGAGCCTGGGGCTTGGAGGCCTGGCAAGATGGACCAGGGGGGTTGATATTGTGGTGCTCCTGAGCTTGTGAGAGATGGGCCTGGGCCTGCAGGGTGGAGGCGACTGAGCTGGCAGCCCCAGGTACACTGGACACGGGATGTGTCTAATAAAGGACTGTGGACTAATACCCTCTGGACTGTGTGGTGTGTCCTGAGAGGGTACCCCCTTCCTTCAAGAGGGGGTTTCAGCCGAGGCTCGAGGCTGAAACAGCAAAGCAATGGGGTGAGCTAATTCCCCCAGAGTGTAAGATAGACCGTGTCTGTCTTATTTTTTGTAAATTTCCAGGTACATCACTGGTGCCATATAAATGCTAATTAAAATAATAATAATAATAATAATAATTAATAATTAATAAAGAAATACAATTCTATAAGCAGCTGGATTATATTATTTTGCACAAATCTTCATATACATTCTTAGGTTTAACTTCTTTTCCTCATATTTAATGTAGATGAAACTTGGCACGTGTATACCCCTTCCCATATTTACTATTTCTGCCAACTGTCAGAAGGATTGGATAAAGGGTCCTGGTGGTATAAGCAATTAACTTATAAATGTATGTCTGACTGTAACATCTTTGTAGTCCAACCAGTGTACATGAAATTTTGCAGTGTACATGAAATTTGCAATTCCTCCCTGCTCCAAATCCAAAAGCTGTAACTTGATCCAAAGAGCGACTGGGGCAATTCCTCCCTGCTCTACATCCAAGGAAGTCAGAGACAATCAGAGTCATACAAAATTCCAAACATGCGAAAACAGTTAGCACAGATAAATTGGAGCACTTGTGGAAACCCCATTTTACTTCGCAGAAGCATTGCTGTAAGCCCCAAACCATAACTAAAGCACTCACCCAAATCCAAGGAGTCACAAAGGGCTGTAATGCAGTCTTAAGAGAAGCAGGAACGTTGTTTCTCTGCTTTACTACTGACAACAGTTACACTGAAAATAAGTGATCCATTCTTGCAATTAACTAATAACCTGATTGCCTAAACAAGGCTCTGACTTCCTTGTATGTAGAGCAGGGAGGAATTGTCCCCATTCCTCTTTGGATCAAATTACAGCTTTTGCTGATACTTTGACTCCTTGGATTTGGAACACGGGTCCCAGTCTGCTTTGAATCCATTTGGAAACATTGAGATTTTGCTGTCATTAGCTCCTGATATCTGTATGGTTCTTTGGTTTGTGCCCTGTTTGTTTATATTGTCTCACTCTTGCTGGTATATAAATGTATCTTGTTTAAAACTCCTTTTGAAGTATTTGCCCTTTTGGTGTATTTTACAATTTGTGCCTCCGTTTGGAATGGTATATATTTATTCCTAGTTGTCACTTTTACTGTTCCTTAATACCTTGTTGCTTGTGTATGTGGAAATGGAGCAGGCCCCAGTTGTGTCGCTCCAGAACATCCTGCGGAGTGGGACTGGGACAGCCGAACCTAGGAGCTGCTGCCCGTCTACTTGGTGGTCCCACTCTGCAGTTCTGCTTTTGGCTAGCTGTTGCCTCTTTCAACACCACAGAGTTGCGGGAGCCAACCTAGAGATTCAGTCCATCTGTCCGCAACTTTACGGTGAGGGGGGAAGTGGACTTACTGCATTGCTGAGGGTACTGTTTTACTTCGGGGTTTGTGGTTTCTGCATTTCTGAGCCAATCACTGTGCGAATAGCCCATCCCTTAACCTCCCCCCAGTCCCTCTTAACTGCCACTCCAGTGCCTACAATCAGAATTGTTGTTCTGTATTGTTCCCTTTGCTTTGACCAATCTGCAACTAGATTGCAGATTCGTAAAGGAATCTGCTTACCAGCCAATGAGTGACAAGGATGCAAAAGATGGTGTGTGAGAAATGTGGTATTGCATCAGTATTACCTCTTGGGATTTAAAATGGATGGAAAAGCGGTAAATGGGATCTCGGTGAGTGTAAAGTCAGTAAATCAAGAAACAAAATGTTGGTGAAGACATTACCGAGTACCAAAAGGTTTTCGATTTGACTGAGGTGGTATTGAGAACTGAAATTCTGACATGATTTCCCATTTTGGAGAAATCTTGTTTCAGCAAACGTTTCCTAAAAAGGAGCACAGTGTGTGTTTCTCCATAGCAGTAGGCATTAACCCTGAAAAATACCCATCTTCTTAGATAGGCAGAGTTGAAAACAATTTAAAAGTTCACTCCATAAAATTCAAAGGCTTCCCTTTTCTAGTTGTCTATGCAGAAGTTCCTATGAATGTCGTTTCCCCTCAGACAGAATAATCTATGAGTCTTTTTGCTGCTGGGCTCTTCAAAAAGTTGTAGGTTTCCTACTGTGGCAAAGTTTTGGTTATGTCTAGCTGTGAACTTGACAACTTTGGTTCTTTTGTATATATTGTATTTTGATTTTATTCTTTGTAAGTGAGAAGTATTTAAGAAGAGTTGGATAAATACAGTAGGAATCATGCCTAGAGTTTAAAACACAGACCTGGGAGGCATGAGATAAAGGTGTCTGCTCTTAACCCTGACACGTTTGCTGTAACTTGGGGCATATAATGTAGTTTACTTCAGTTCTCCCATTTGAAAAGAGTGAATAAGAATGTTTATATACAAAGACGGGAAGAGCGAGGCAGTGGGACAGAGAAATAATTGTGGTCACTTGGAAGGGAGTTGTTACAAAAAAGCCATTAACATTTGAAACACAATGAGAGGAAAACAAAAAATCAAATGTTCAACACCAATAGCAGTTTAGCATGGAGATATACAGCCCAGCCTAACACTTGGGGGTGAGAGGCTGTAGGAAAGAAGGTTGTAGGTGGAAAGATAATTAGCATTTCAGATCATTTAAATACAATGAAGAGAAAACAGCAGAAACAGGTGTAAATAATAGGCCGTCTGTTACTAAACCTTGCACACCACCCAAAACGGTGCATGTGTGCTATTTGTGCACGACCCTATGCACAATCCCTATTTAGTTAATACGTTTAGGTTCAGGCCCATAATCTTTATTTAGTCCATTGTTCTTTGTATCCAAAAGTGTTATAGTTCTATGGAGCTCTGGCACTGGAGCCCTTGCTCCGACCATTCATCAGCCACATCTGCCGGGCCCTGCCGACCACATAGCCAGCAACGAGGGCTTTCAGGAAGTACCTCCTAGGCTAATTAACCCCTTTACTGGGTATCGGGAAATTGGGTATTAAGGCTAGAAGACTCCTGGATCAGGTATTGGGACTTTTACAGCTCACCTTACCATAAGCACCTATAGAACATATATGTGAAAATGAGTAAGGGAGGATGGAGACAACATTTCTTACCACACCTGTGTCCATTGCTTTGTGTTCTTTCTGCTCCAAGAACAAAAGGGAACATTTAGCTTTGTATGCTGTTAACACGTGACCCTGTTCCACAAGTGATCACGGGAGGGAGGGGGGTCCCAAGAGGGGAGATGTCAAGCTGAGTCTCAAGTTTGGGCAATTTTGAAAAAAGGGTCCACGTGTGTTCGGGATCAAGTCTGAGGTTGTGGCACACTACACCCTGTGGGGATACTCCTCCTCAGAGATAAGACAGAAACGGGGGTGGGTTATTTGAAATAAGGGGGCTCCTAGCCTGTTGGCCTTTTGTTAAGCCTGTAAGACCTGGCTGTTCACCCGGACCTTTGGGGGTTGGAGGAAATAAGGGTGGGGTTTTTTTACCAGTGGTTTTACCACCTCGTTGTTGTTCTTATTGTTTTAGTAATCCCTTTTATGTATTGCTGTTATATATTGTTTTAAAATGTCTTGTGAGCCGCCCTGAGCTGCTGTAGGGAGCGGGATACAAATCACTAAATAAAATAAATATAAAATAAAATATTTATTTATTAAGGATTAACAAATAACAAAGAAAAAGGGGGAGGGCAAAACACACACACGCACACTCACAGGCTAATTCAGGACACCATTAAATGATTTACAAAGACAAGCATCCGGTCTGGCTGGCTAAATGAACATAAGCGGTGGAGGGGAAAGTGAAAGTAGCAAGGAGAACGAAAGGGAGGAAGAGCTCAAGGAAACGGGGGGAAGGAAGTAGGGGCTGAGAGTTACCTATCCTTTCCTGTTGCCAAAGGGGACAGGCACCCCACGGATCCAGCGATGATCAGGGAGAAGAGGGGAGGGCAGACCGTGGTCTGGGCGATCCCCTCAGGGTAGTCACGGGCAGAGAAGTCTGCACTCGGCCACATCCAAGAGTAGCTCACTTACCCGGGGGAGACAGGGAGCAGTTATAGAGGGTTGCGCAAAGGATCTGGGAGCAGGTGCAGTAGGTACTTGAAAGTGACAAAGGGATTTTTGAGGGACAAGAGGAAAGTTCCAAATATAAACATGGGTTCCAAGGAGTCTCCAAAGGAACAAGAAAGTATCAATCACAGGGTTGGGGGGAATTTCTAAAGACACGGGAAGGGAACAATCTTGGACATTCAGGTGGGTAGAAGGATCCAGGCGAGTTTTTAGAAAACATGGAGCATTAATGACCTTTTGTGTCTATACTTAAGTCATAATCTTATACCTTGAAGGCTGTTGCTAGTTAGGAGTTTCTCAGAGGCACCAGGGAAAGTTTATCAAAAAGGGAGGATGCCCTTGACTCAATTGCTCTGTAGTTACAATACTCAGGTCTCCTCCTAGGGCTCTTTTAGACGAGATGGAAATGGCGGCTGAGCCCTTTATCAGCCGCCATTGTTGACGCTCATCTAAATCCCCAGCTTGTTCTAACGCCGGAACTCCGCCGCGTGAAGCCGGCCTGGCGATCCTGCCCCCTTCAAGGCGGATCGCTGCTGTGCCAGCTTCACGCCGCACTTCTGGGTTCCTTCCCAGATTGCGCACGCGCAGAAGGGCGCGCATGCGCACATACACTCTACGCCGTGTCTGATGCTCTTCTGAACATCAGACATGGCGTAGAGGGGACGGCGGGTGCCCGATGGCGGTATTGAACGATCCTGCTTGTGAGTGGGATCGTTTAAAAGCGCCCCTAGACTCCCTTTCTAAGGCCAGACTGGTTTTGCAAGAGGGGCTTATCTTTACTTCCTAGACTTCAACCCAGCCTGACTCTGAACGCTTGACCTCTTGACCTGGACTCCTTAATTCTCCTGTGCACTCCTTGAACTGTGTTCCACGGGATGCTGCTTTGCCCAGCGGAGGGGTGTGTGTGTGTCTGTCATTTTGTGGGGGAAAGCATCACTGGTAACAATGCCTAGAATAGGAAGGCTTTCTTAATTATGATGAATCCTCTTCTCCCAGAGGATGTGTCAGTCATACAACTTGATGTGCTGTGTGGTGGAAAAATTCCCTTGGAGGGGAAGCTGTTGTTATAACAGAAGTTTTAAAATCAAATCTCGGTTCAATGCAGCTTTCCTTTGGAGTTTTACTTTGTTCTGAGTAGTTCGTCTTGTAATGCAATTTTTATAATCCTTTGCCGAAGTTATGCCAGAGGTTATTTGTAAGCAAGGTTGCTATTTGTTAGGCTTTTATGTCAATAGCATATCTTCTTTTTTCTCCCTTGTTTAAAAGTCTCGTTTAATGACATACCTGCACTCACTCAGTAATCATTGCAGCTTCAAAGTACTTGTCTGAACATCACAGATTCTTTAGAATGGGTGATTAAACAAATCCACATCAACGTGGAAAGAACAAGAAATTTACATTTTCTGCAGCTAAATTGTTGTTTGTTTCCCCCCGCCCCCTTCTGCTTGCAGGACCATTGCGGTTTTTATCCCAGACGGAATCTGTCACGGCTTTCACAGGAGACACGGTGGTGTTAAAGTGCGAAGTCGTCGGAGAGCCAATGCCTACAGTACACTGGCAGAAGAACCAAGAAGACCTCATCCTGAGTCTTAGTGACACCCGAGTGGCCGTTTTACCCTCTGGAGCTTTACAAATCAGTAGAATTCAAGTAGGGGACAATGGGATCTATCGATGCCTAGCAAAAAATCCGGCAAGCTCAAGAACTGGAAATGAAGCCGAGGTCAGGGTTTTGGCAGGTGAGAGACTTACATTTTTTACACTGCCCTCCTAGGTGGCCTCACTAGTGGCTCATGTTGTTTCCTCCTCTTATTATGCAGCTGCAGCTCCTGTGAGAAGCATCCAAGGTAGTTCATTCCCCTTCTTCCAGATCTTTCTCCCAGTTTCCAAGTTCTTCTCTAAAGAACCTGCAGACCTTTCTAAGCAAGTGTCTGCAGAGAAGTACAGCTGAGATTGTATGATCAGTCAAAACTCTATAGGCCACAGGAACAGATACAGTATTGTTGGGAATGTTGTGTTTCTACACCTATATACGTAAGGAGGTCTCTGCACATATTGTTGTGTGTATATTTTTGGCCTATTAAGTTCACAACTTCTCCTGTACTCTTCCATCCCTACTGTCTAGCTTCCCTTTTTCTAGAAATATTAACAGTATAATTCAGCAACAAGAAAGAACTTGGCAAAAGGTATTCCATGGTCCACTGGTTCCTTCCAGTTCTGTATTTCGAAAGGTACAATTCTAAAAAGACATTGTTGACCATATCATTCTAAATGACTTTTGGAGAATGTTTTTTTACTGGAGGAGAAACAGTGCAATTCTTGGGCAGCCAAAACCAATTAGCTCTCGTGTCTTCGTTACAAGTGTCAGATCTTTTAGATTGCTTTGACTGGCAGAGTATATGGAATTTCTGAATGTTCAGCCTGCTCCACATCTTTGGTTTAGATACATATACACAAAATGCTTAGGATAGAAAACTGCAGGAGATTTAAGGCCTATTTTCCCATTTCATCTCTGTCTGTGTTACATTTTGCATTCTGTTGCCTTGAAACTGTGGGGAGAATGGACAGAAATATTGATATGATGAATCCTTTATCCTCAAATATTGTTTTTTCTGTTTCTAAATGAACGGCTAGAGCAGTAATGTCACCCCTGACACAGTCACTTGCAAACAAAAAGAATACAAATAAAGATACAGCTGTAAACTCATACCCAGAATTGTTCTTGTGAGCTGAACGATGATGCTGTAAAGACTGAGACAAGACTAGGTATAATCATGTTGGACTCCATCAGAATGAGAGTGAAAACAAGTAGTTCTGTGCAGCAGGAAGCACACAAATTATTGAAGCCTGTTTTTCTAAAGGCGGTGAGCTGTGCTCACTTAAAGGTGTTGATTGGAGTGCAGTCCTCAATGTAAGTCATTGAGACTTATTTGACTACAAAAGAGTTCATGCCTGCCCTTCTACTGCACCTTTTCTTATGGAATGTTGTATCCAGTCCACACTTTCCCCTTGAGGTTTCTGCCCATCTACCATCCATCTGTTTGGGATGTTGTAGCTGTAGTTGACCCTCGAGGTCCCTTCTAACTCTACGATTCAACACAATGGGATCCCAAGGGCTGATTTTATCCAGTTACAAAGAGGACTTACCTATGAGTGTGCACATGCGGATAGCTCATTTGTTTGGTATTTTAATTAAACCGGCATTTTAGCTAATTTGTTTAGGCTACTATGCATGCTCAATAGCACCAAATTGAAGAAAACAAAACAAAGAAAGGACAGAACCAATAGCAGAAGCGGATATCTGGTGAAGTGGGGCTGAATATCAGTCAGATCCAAATCCAAGCCAGCAAATTGTTAGATATAGTACTTGATGTGGATATTGGTTTCAGCTCTTATTAGGGGTGTGCATTTTGTTTTCGTTATTATGATAATAAAAATGAAAATTTAGATTTTTGTTTTTGTTATTGTAATAACTAAAACGTCAAAAAATTGAAAACAAAACGGAAACAATTTTTTGTTTTTGAAATAATGGG
>QEPC01014446.1:4568503-4594942 GCA_003113815.1 Sphenodon punctatus
CTATAGAAATGTTTATAATAATAATAATAATTCTAAGCTTTAACAAAAGGGTTGCATGGCAATGACCCCACAACTCTCGAGCTTTCTTCCCCTACAAGTTCGCCGAAGCCTGAGCAATCTCTGAAGGCAATGTGAGACCTATTGTTTTGGCTGGCCTTTTAGCAGGCAGTGATAGGGTTCGGAGAGTGGTGGTGAGAATGGTTT
Source organism: Sphenodon punctatus (assembly GCA_003113815.1). Lineage (NCBI taxonomy): Eukaryota > Metazoa > Chordata > Lepidosauria > Sphenodontia > Sphenodontidae > Sphenodon > Sphenodon punctatus. The sequence continues at coordinate 4,568,708 of QEPC01014446.1, forward strand.
AATGGGAATTTCTATATGGTTTTATTGGCTTTTATATTTTTGTATATTGCGAGTATCCCTGAACCCACAGAAAAGGATGGAATATAAATCTAAATAAATAAATACAATAATAATGTCCTTTATTTCAGTACTGACTGTAAATAGTCATTATACCCATAAAGTGTTATTTTCTTCCCACAGACATAGGATAAAATTTGAACAATAGAAGCACAGTCTGTGATGCACACTGGATATAATGAAATGCTGTTCACTATTGTCCAACCAATAAGTCTACACACAGGCATCACTGTGTATTACATGAGAGTAGACGAAAGGGATAATAAACACAGATGTAGGCGCATACATAGACAATATGTCACTTTTAGTATTGAAATGTATTTATCAAATGTTTCAGTATTGGTATTTAAGTGAATAATCAGGAATAACAGCGCTATAAGAACAGTGACTAATAGCTATCAAGAAACTGCTGACTTTTCCCTATCTGCTCAAAACTCCTTGGCTTGTCGCCAGATTAGGTGTTTCTTCTTTTATTAAATAAATTCAGGTTCCTGTGATTAATGTGGATTGGTAGGGTTGGAGTTTTTTTTTACTTGAGATATTCGAAGCACAGACTCGGGTCAGGAAGGGACTTAGTTGTATCTTGTAATTTGCCTCTGAATATATTTGAAAACGGAGATTGGTATTTGAAAAACCCAGAGCACCTTCTGAACTTTGTGAGTTCTAACCAGATTGAGGATGAAGATATTGCCAGCAGGTGGACAAAAGGTTAGCTGATAAATTTGGGGCTACAGAGAGTGGACTCCTTTTCTCTTCATGTTAAATCAATTTGGGACTTTGATGCTTGGAAGCAAATAAAAAAAGAAAATATAGCTTTAGACTGGCCTTTACTTTCCGATTGCAAGACTGTCCATGGTGTGTCTACAACTTTAGCAGTGGAAAATGTGGTGTGCTAAATAATAATCATAATGAAAAACTCCCAATAAAATAAAACATAAAAAAGAAACAATTCAGATCTTGAATGTGGCTGAGAAGTGCCCAGCAGAGGGGCATGTGTGTGCTTGCAAATTTGGCATAAAGCTTGTCTTTGCATTTCTCACGGGTGAGAGCCAGTGTGTTGTAGTGGATAAGGTGCTGGACTTGGACCTTGGGGACCAGGGTTCAGATCTTATCAGTGAACTCACTGGGTGGCCTTGGGCATGTCACTTCCTCTCAATCTCAAGTTCCCATCTGTAAAATGGGAATGTGGGTGTGTGTCTGTCTTTCCTGGTGTGTTCCCCTTGTCCATATTAGATTGTAAGGGATCTGGGCAGGGATCTCTCTCTGAACATCTGTGACTGTAAAGTGCTACATATGCTTTGTAGCACTATAGGAATGATAAAGTAGTAGTAATAGTTCTCCATTACCAGGCATACTGTGTACAAGCCCTTGCACACTCTGGAAAATACTAAGATTTACTTGTTGCTACATATACATACATATATAATTCATAGGCTGACACTGCTGTCCAGTATTCATTGGGTAGAACCTGTATCCCTTTGGTTGCCATGATCTTCCATAATCAAGCTCTTAGTGTTATGTGACACAGGTGACATTTTCCACTTGATATAGTCCAGAATTGAGATGGTGCAAAAGTGTGTTAATGTCATCTTAACTCCGCTGCCCTCCCCATCTCCCAAACAATGTCATTTGCAAAAGTGCCCAATTTAGTTAGAGGAATGATGGGCCGACACCTGTGATCTTTGCATCATCAGAAGCTGCAAGAAGCTAGCCAGCTCCCTGGGGTTGCGGCAGCAAAAGCATGCTCAGAAATCCTGAAATTCAAGCAAATCTCCAGCAATCTTTTTCTCTTTCGTCACCAAACCATTACATAGCACACATTCCATGCCATTCTTGGCCTTGCAGGAGGCTCTGCATCCAGGCTTTCAGCTATCTCCCCAAGTCAGCACTTTGGAGGCCTCCCAGTGGCCAGTCAGCTCTGCCTGAGGTCTTCTCTCTAGAGCTGAAACAAAACAAAAAAATCACTGCAAGTGGAAACAGCTCTTTCTCCTTCATTCGTCTGAGGAGGAAAAGCTACCAGAATTTTCAACATTTCCCCTGATTTTTCACTGTTTTCCACCACTTTTGATAATTTATAGTATTAGCAGTATGTTTTGGTAATTTCTGGTATTACTGGAAATTACTGAAAAATTATGGGACATTGCAGGTGTCGAAACCAATGGGTCCTGAAGCAAAAAGTACCAACAAGATAATACCAGTTTTCTTAGGTTTAATCGAATCTATCTCACACCTCAATTGCTACTTGATAAGGTCAGATGCTTGTAAGAAAACCTTTTGCATTGAATGGCAGAGAACAAAGGATCATCAAAGAGCATCAGAAGTGGCAAGAATTTTGATTAACACTCAGGCTGTGGGATTGTGGCAATGACCACTCTAAAATGTGGATGGACCCTAGAGATTTCAAAAAAAAGTTGTTTTTTTTAAAAAAAAAGTCTATCATTCATAAATATTTCCACCCTCTCATTATTGAAAACCCAAAGTCTGAGCTCATGCAAAACAGGTGGGAATAAGACCCATCCCTCCCAGCCTCAAGTTCCAACCATTATTTTGCTAATTGTTTGATATTGCAAATACTACTGAAAGGACAACGTCTTGATACATGTCAGTGAAAGCTTTTACCTCCTTATTGCTCATCCAATTCTGTCTGCAGGGCATCCTATAGCTTTGTTAAGCCAGGCCTGAATATCCATCAAGGTTAGAAAAAGGGAAAAGAACTCCAAACAAGTTACCACATTGTGATTATACACTTTAATGCATTCTGTATATTGAGAGATCAGTATCACTTTAATGACAGACTTCTCTATCATTCTTCACACATAACCCTTGCTTTCTCAGTAGGATTAACTGTGCAGCCTCTAGGCATGTCAGTGGGATCAGGTCAGGGAATTGGGTTGGCTTTGCCTTACTGACAGGAAAAAGCAAAATTGGGTTTTAGTCGGTATGAATCTTTATCTCTTTTAATCGAATTTAGAAATGTGACTATGAGCACGTATAGACGTTCCATCACATCAGTGTCATATTAAAGGAATCTCCATTCCACAGTTTGCAATAAAAATGCTTCTGGAAATAATATATTAAAACTGTACTGGCCCGATATACAGTGTTAAGAAAATATGTTCAACAAAATTCACAAATATGATATGATAATCTTCTTTCAGATCAACAGAATATGTTACGGCACAAAGTCGTTCAGCATAGTAAGATGCTGGGAACTGCATACTAGCAATATAGGTCATTATACCAGTAACCACACTATTCCCCTCTATTTCATAGTACTGTGCAACATAGGTCTAAGTGACGAATCAATGGGCCCAATACACGGGCTGCATTCTCACCAAACTTGTATCATGAGTGCACTGATGCAGGATACACACACATACCATGCATTTGGTGTGCACACATTCTGCACTTGATGTGTGCTATGTTCATGAGTGGGCCTTGAATTGACCCCTTTCTCTTCTGTCAAATGCTGCCCAAATGCTTCCAGTTTCTTTAGAACTGGAAGAGGCACAATCTGTATAATGTTCTTGTTCTTAGTGCTTGGTATAAGAAAAAAAAATAATCAAGAGAATTTGCGTTCCACTTATTTTGGTTCCATTGATTAGAGATTAAACACACCCCAAACTCCTCTTAATAACCTACAATGCTGATATAAAACATACCCCTGATTTTAATTAAAGGAATAACAATTCCCCCTTTTCCCTTCGGTTTGTGAATTTAACAGTGCTAATTTAGGTAATTTCAAATGCAGATGAATAGAAAAAGAAAGCTGTAATGGTAATTACCGAGCATTATATGTTAATAGTAGAGAAAAAAAATCTCCATTATATGTGTTGATATAAGCACTTTTTTCCATTTTGAATCATCTCGTGATATGAAGCTACTGGTGGTAATTGCTCTTAGAAGCATTGTCATCTTGTTGATGGAAGAAGGCAGAGACAGAATTATTGGTTTAAATGGTCAAAAACTCCTCATTAAATGGAAAGAATCAGTCTGGAGAGAAACCTACCCTTTATACTACAGGTCTAGTGCTAATTATTGCCAGGCCTTGAGGAATAGGGGCTGGCCTGCTGCCGCCCTGCCTCAGTCTTCCTTTGGCCCTGCTGTCTCCTCCCAGTCATGACCTGGCCACACCCCAAATTCTGTCTTTCTGTGCTCTGCCCTGCCTCCCAGCTTATGGTTGGCTGCCAGTGGTATATAGGGCATGCTGGCAGCAACAGGAAGTTGGGCAGAACAATTTGTGCCCTGGCCAGCTCAGCACAGTCCCACTTAGGGCTGAAACGAGATTTTGCTCTTCTTGAAAATCTCATCCAGAGCAGGTTTCTCGACAAGTTTTTCTCATCTTGAGAGATTCTTGAGAACCTCAAAATAGCCAAAAAATGATCTGTGCATACGCAAAAATGGCCACCAGGGCTGTTCTCCACATTCACGGCCATTTACGCATGTACAGATCATTTGGGGGTATTTTTGAGATTCTCGAATTTCTTGCGAGAACTCGAGTTTCTCATGAGTATTTATTTATTTATTTATAATTATATCTGTGTGCCGCCCCCTCCTGCTACAAGCATCTTGGGGCGGCTAACAACATTTAAAAACATATAATAAAATCCATTAAAATCAAAGTTTTTAACTCCACATTAAAATAACTCAACACTAGAACAATAAAACCCCACCCTAAACCAACCCATCCCATCTCCCTCAGCAAAGGCCCGGCAGAACAGCTAGGTCTTACACTGTCTACAGAAAGAGGGGAGGTCAACGGCCAGGCTCAGATGCCACTCGCTGTTTGGAGATTCAGCCATCGTGCCTTAAGTCGGTCGGTGATCAGACCTTCACTGTGGTGGGCCCCTCAGTGTTGAACTTCCTCCCTCCAGATGTTCTGAAAATCTTGCTGTGTAATCCATGTCTGTGGATTATACGGGAGACAAACCAAGTTGATGAATAGAAACGGTGGGGTATTTTGAGTAGGCATGGCTATTCAGGTCAGGCCCTAGGCAGACTATCTATGCACACCCAACAGAAGGAAGTGGTGGTGGGGTGTGTGTGTGTATCTGAATGCTGAAATAAATTATCTATGTAGTTAGTTCCAGAGTCTGTTGCAGGGATGGTATTATTTTTTATGATAAAGAAAGATTTAAGCCTTATTCTGATGTTACAAGACAATGAGAGATACCGCATACCAGCTTCAAAAGTATTATCTAAATGGACAGTAACCTTTCAGCATTCAGATGTGATATGTGGTGATGAGTGATAGCTACTACTACGCAGTAGTACCCACCCATTCTTGAGGTTATGTGGTTAGTGTCTGGTATGTAGCATATGCTGCCATGAAGTATCATTACATTTGATGCTTGATTACAGAAATCTCATATCCATAAACCTCTAGCCACCCCACTTCTCTATGCTTCCTGCTTGTGTTTTTGCTTAAATGTTATAAAGGAACATGCTCTTCAGGAACTCAGAATTACAGCAGCATGCTTCTGTACTCTAAGCAAGGGTTGGTGAGAGAAAATATACCACGTGATAGCTACTTCTAGTAGGTAACAGGATCAAAACAAACAAGACATTAGCCCACATTAGCCCCCACCAGGTGGGTTTTCACTTACCTGTTTGATAGGTGGTCACTAGATGTTTGCTCCCACCGGCCACCCACCCACCAAGGAGCCCCCACTCATGACGGGTTCTTGGAGAATATTAAGTCTGCCATGTGGGCTAATGCTGGTTAATACGGGCACACGTGTGCCCACGTGGCTGCCTCCCATCTATTAGGGTGCACATAGTCTCTGCCCACATACAGGTCTACCAGGACTATAGAGTCCTGGGCGCAGCACCTACAGTGGTCCGGGGAGCAAACACTCTGTCCTCACTCTCATTGGTAATTTGAATTTTTACTTTCACTTCTGGAGTAGTCCAACAGGATGCTCCAAACAGCAAAAAGGAAAAAGAAAACAGAAGAATGATGCAGTGAGGGAGGGGTGGTGAGCGGGGTTTCATTTTCCTGTCGTGTTCCAGCACCTTTCGTTAATTTCCGGACTTTCAGGGACTTTATTACCTCTGTTTGTTAGGCTAGACACACCAAAAGGGAGTGACGTGGCAAGCACAAGGTCCAACCATCTTTAATTTCCCCAACTAACTGGACCAACTACCTATTTACAGCTGGGTGTATTGCAGGAAGCCATCCGGTGTGAGACCAGGCAAGACTTGAATCCACAGACTTCAAAAACATAGTCAAGTGCCTTAACCACTCAGCCACCATTGCCGGTTTTAAATGGATCCGGCTTGGAGGCGGGTCCATGTGCGCTCGATGGAGCACACACAGACTTTTGGTAAGTTGGGGGGACATCAGACGGGCCGGGATGGGTGTGCGGTCATGTGCCCGCACCCACGCACCACCCCTTCATGCCCCTGCATGGAGCAACAGCAAAAACCCTGGGTTGTTCTGTGCGGGGGCATGGATGGGCGGTGCGTGGGTCATGGGACTGTACCTCTACTCACACCACCTTCCGACAGGCCCCCAGGTCTGTGGGGGATGGGTCTAGGTGGATGGGTGTGTCTTGTCTAAAAGTGTCCCATGTCTCTTATATGGCACATATTTGAAATTATCACATCTGAACAGCACCAGAAAGAGGCAGAGTCAAACCAATATAGATAGGGAAAGATCAATGAAGCTGCTGCTGAAAATCTGAGTGAACTAGATCAGAATAATAGGCTTGCCTTTTTGTCTGAGCTCTCAGTATGTAATAACGAAGCACACAGTCATCCCTTCTGTATCTTTGTATGGGGATCACTATGTTCTGGGAGACTATCCAGATGCTCTAGTTGAGCATGGATTTATGTGGAATTTGAAGATGGGCTCTTTTACAAGTGGTGTTACATGGGCTACACTTCTCAGTTTTGCTGGCTAGTCGATAGTGAGACCATGGACCTTTTCAGAGAAGACACTCTCCACCCACTACCCACCCACCCACTATACATGTTGCAGGGCTGCAGTGTTGCTCTATGGGTGCCCTGTAACATGTATAGTGAGCTGGAGGTGGGGAGTGTCTTGTCTGAAAACGCTCCATGGGTTGCCTATGTTGGATTCTCACAGGCCTTAGTCTTCTGGAATGTAAGCATTAGGTCAAGCCCTGAAGAGGAGGATTCTGAAAGTATAAGAAGCTTTTGATCACCTCCGTGCCTGGCACAGTTGAATATGAGTCTGATCCTCAATTCATATTGTCACTGTAGCTTCCCATCTTTCATTTTTCTTTGCTCTTTATCAACTATAAATATGGTAAGCACAAGTGAAAAATGTAAAGGAAAATATTGGGCTAAAATTAGAAAAAGAACTTTCTTCCTTTTGAAGCATCTTTAAACAAAAATGTGAGCAAAAATTAGTGCCTATAAAATAGTTCGATTCCACCCCACAGCACTTAAAAATAAAGTATGGCTATACTCTCACCTTGTGTAAAATTGCATAGCTCCAGAGACTTCAGTGGAACTACTATTGATGTTAGTTGAGGATCTGTCCCTTCTCCTGCTTCTCTCACAATCCACCCATCCCACAAGGCATTTCCTGATCAATGTATGAATAAACTGTTGGCTCAGACAGGCTTCTTCCCATGGGATACACAGGAATATATAACACTCTGATGTGCTGTGTCTTTGCAAGGCCAGACCTGCAGAATTTGAAACTAAAATTAACATTTTTCTGTCCATACTAGGGATTAGCATATGCAAATGCATTTAGTTCATTTATTTCTGCTTGTATTCTTCCTGTCCTTCCCTGAACACTCCTAAATAAAATCCAATTAAAATGCTAAACACTATCCCTACCAAATAAAACCCTGGCCAAATAAGTAAATCTTGCACTGCTTCCAGAAAATGTGCAGGCTCATGATTTGGTGGCTCTCCCAGGGAAGGGAGTGCCAAAGTTGTGGAGCAGCCACTGAAAATGCCTCTCTAGGCATATGAACCTGGCACAATGATGGAACTTGCAAGAGGCCGCCACTAGTTTACCTTAGGGAGCATGATGGAATATAAGGGAGCAGGAGAGGAGGTCCTTTATGGTGAAAACAAATGAGACCGTAGCTCTTTTAGCCTAGGACTCACTTGCTTGTCAGTTAAATCCCTGCCAAATGTTTGCCTGCTATGAGCTCTGGGTGGGTGGATGGCTGCTATGGAATGTGTCATTGGGAGAAGGTCGGTGACACAGCCTGCACTAAGTCTCAGCCAGCCAGCCTAAATTGGGCTAACCTGGGCCCTCCTGTTGATTTATTCCTGCCCAGACCCCTGTGAGGTGGGGTCCCAGGATCAGACCTGGAGAAGTACGCTCAGCCGGCCCACTGAACAGCTGACTGAGGGACCTAGAGGAATGTGCTGATTGGAGAGGACTTGGAGGAGCACACTGAACTGGCCCGCCAAACAGCTGATGGGGGGGGCTGGAGAAGGGTGCTGAGCTGGCCCACCAAACAGCTGATTAGGGTGGGGGGGTTGGAGGAGAGTGCTCAGCCAGCCCACTAAACAGCTGATATGGGGGATTCTGGAGCAGCTCTCTCAGCCAGTCTGCCAAAAGTTGATCGGGGGCCTAGAGGAGTGCGCTTCTTCAGGCCCCCCAATAGGCTTTTGGTGGAACAGGTGCATGCACCAAACAGCTGATGGAGGGCCCCAAGGAGCACCCTACCCCCCCCCCCCCNCTCTTCCCAGGCTGCGATCCTGCTGAACAGCATGGATCTGGAAGTCCTGTCTCATGTGGACAGCTCCTCGAGCTGACCTGTGGCATGGGGGGACCTCTGATGGCAGCACTGTCTACTGATTTGAGGAGTGGAGGTTGTAGTGGTCTTCCTGGGGGTGGGCTGGGGAGCTGTTGAGCCGCTGTCTAATTTGTTTTCACCTTTAGATATATAGAATCCAAGAAGTTTAGGAATTTATAGGCCAAACTCAGCAACTTGAATTGTGTCCAGAATGTTTTTGAAAGCCAGTGCAGACTTTGCAATATTGGTGTGATGTGCTGCTGGCAATACCCCCCATCAGAAAACATTTACAGGGTTTATGCCAGATTTAATAGCCTCAGATAGCTGATCAATTCACATTATTAAACACTCAATATACGAAGTTTCCGAATTTGCTTCTTGAAAGTTAAGTGAAAGAAATGAGCTACTTCCTAATCCCCCCCAACCCCGTTCCAAACCTGACTGTGGGCACAACAACAGGAGAGAGTTGCAGGCATAGGGATTACCATGGAAAAAGAGGCAAATACATTTCAGGTCCGGTGACTGGATCCTGTGCAGACTCGGGGATTTCCCTGAGTCACAGCCTAGGCTAGCCCCTACCACTGTCAGGATCCAGCCATGAAAAACATCTGGCAGACACCTTTCAATGTGAAGGTGGCCCCCAGTTCAAACCGTGTTAAAGCGGGTTAAACCGTGCCACTGTCATGTTTTGAAAACACTGTGTTATGGAGAGACCATGAAACCAAGAAGGCTGTAATTATTTATTTCTAGCCCTTTGCATAAGACTACAAATTTATGTGTTTTTTAAAAATAAATAAATAAATAAATAAATAAATAAAATGTTTTACCTTATATATGCTAGATATGACCATGAAATCATGATTACTTAGCTATCCCTAATGACATACTGTTGGACAGTTAGCATACAATTAATTGTAATTCCTGTGTTCATGGTCATATGATGTTAGGCCATGGATGTAGAGATTTCAAGGTTATCATGTTTTGAACAGTTTTCTGCATAACAGGCCACAGAATTTCCTCCAGCAATTCTTGCATCAAACCCAAAGACATGTGGTTTGGCATGACCTGTCAGTCTTAGCTGGGATATAGTGTGTAGGAGCTACAGGTCAGGCAGTGCATATAAAATAAATAAAATCGTTAGCTACACTCTTGGGAGAACAAAGACAATTTTCTGTAGACTTGATCCAGAGAAATATTGAGCAGCTGTGCCTACTATTAACATCAGTAGTAGCTGCTGGAGTCAGTATTCCTGTGCAGAGTGATATGGAAACCTATCCATGTACACATCATACAATCAAAGGACAAAGAGATGGAACAGATTTATCAAGACTTGTAGTTCATCCTTTTGGCAGGTCGTAAATTTTCTCAGCTCTGCTCTCAAGTGATTTAGCTTCCATGTAAAGTTATACATTTTAAATTATTGATCTTGCTCATGCAGTGTGAATGTAGGACTGTATCTTATCTTATTCCAACTCTTTTCAGCCCTTTGACTTTTTCCTAGCCACCCTTTCCATTTGCCTCACCACTCATTAAAACTGAGGCAGTGCCTCTGAACATCCCTCAGTAAATGGCCCTTAGGAGCCTCCCTTGACCAAAAAGTGTTTATTGGGCCCAACTCCTTTTCCTCAGTTCACACTCTCCATTTTTCTAAACTGTTAATAATTTTGCCTCTTCCATTCTTTTGAACTTTTCTATTCCTTTCTTATCCCTCATATTTATTGATCTGCTTATCTCTTCCTCCAATATTGTTGCTGCCTTGATTCCACCATTTCCGCAGCATTCACAAGGTCCAGCTATAACTGTGCTTGAACAGAATCCTATTGCGTGTGTATAAGAAGATGACATCACTTCATCTTCAAGCAACTCCGTTGGCTTCCATTCCCTTCCCATTCTTGCTCTGCTCTATGGCCGTTTTTACATGGACGCCCCACCCCCCGTTTGGTGTTCGGGCAGGTATGCGGGGTGGGTGGGAGGGGTGTCCATGTAAACACCCGGTGGTGGGTGGGATGAGTGTCCACTTGGTGTTCGTCCGTGTGAACGCTGGGGGTGGTGGTGTGTGTGTGGTTTGCATGCACGCTCCCGCGCAACACCCACCTCCACCCATCACACACTCACCTACACCCACGGAGCCCTCTGGAACACCGGAGGAAGCTCTGTGGGTGTAGGTGAGGGTAGATGGGTGTAGGTGGTGGTGGGTGTCTGTGTAAAGGAATACTCACCCACCTCCACCCACCATAGCAAAACACCTATCCTCCCACCCACTTCCATCCGTGGCCCTTTTCACACAGACACTCTAACACTGATAAAATGGGTGTTACATTTATTATACTTGTTGCAGGGCTGCAGGTGTGCTCTATGGGTGCCTTGCAACATGTATAATAAAATGTAACAACCATTTTATCAGTGTTAGAGTGTCTGTGTGAAAAGGGCCTGTGTAAAAATAACCTATTAGGCTTCCATTCCATGAGTGAAATCCTGGCTGTATTGAAATTCATAGCAAAACTGGCTTTATTGGAGTTTGGATTTAATCCTTTGACCCTTTTTAGCTCCTCACTCCTTTTTCATTTTCACTTTCCTACAAATATCTGAAGATCAGAATCTCCCATATATAATGTTGATAGACTGTTCCCTGTTGAACTGTTCCAAAAACAAAGAGTATGATTACTGTAGGATAACAATCTCTTTTCCTTTTCATAGATCCAGGTTTGCACAGACAACAATTTTTCCTGCAGAGACCATCAAATGTGGTAGTTGTTGAAGGAAAAGACGCCGTTCTTGAGTGTTGTGTTTCTGGCTTCCCCCCCCCAACTTTCATGTGGCTGCGAGGAGATGAAATGATCCCAGTCAGGTATTTCATGTTCTGATCTCTAATGAATGGTATTTCCTGGGCTTGAAGTAGAGCTCAAATGAGAACCCGCAAAAATGGGCATGCCCATTGAAATTGCAGTACTTGATTTGACCCGGTCGATCTAAATACTGTTCTTCATACCCTGATTTTTCATCTTCTGGTTCTGGATTTCTGATTGCCATCCTAATTTTTCTGAGTTTCAGTCCTGATCTCCAGCAAGAAAACAGTAATTGGTAACTGGGAATGGAAACTCAGTATTTTGGGGTAATCATGCACCCAATTGGTAACCAGGTGCCAATTCAGGTATATGATATATTATTCAAAAATGTGTGTATTGCCCTCCGGTAGTAACTGTGCTACCCATTTCAGCTTTAGATGAAAGCAAAGGTAAAGCATTGACAAATATATTAAGTGCTGCCATTTTGATGCAGCTTTGAGGATCCTTCCAGAATCATGTAGACAAATTGGAGAAGAATCAGGAGAGAGCAACTAAGATGCTAAAGGGGCTGGAAGACATGCCATACGAGGAAAGGTTTAAAGAACTGGGTATATTTAGCCTAGAGACAAGTAGGAATGGGGATATGGATGCATTTTTTGATTTGGATTAATTATGGATTCGGATTTTAAAAGATCAGATTAATTACGGATTTGGATTTAAAAATTTCCATTAAATACAGATTTGGATTTATGGAATCAGATTTTCCCATTGAAATCAATCAATGGGGAAATTATTCCATTGAAGTCAATAGGAACCCGATCTGTATGCCTATCCCTAGCCCCGGGACAGTGGGTCTGACCTTTCCTCACACCCATTATACGGGGACCCGGAGTTGTAGTTACTGGCTTCAGAGGGCTTGCGCTTGAAGCTCTGCTGATGCTACGTGATTGGCTGCGTCAGGCACGCGTGCCATGGCGTACTCCTTGCTCCAGATCGTGCATGCTCAAATAACTGCTGGAGCCTTTTTGCTCATGGGCAAGATGACTGTCACTCTTAACCAAAAGAACAGTGGCCAACATGATGGAATACATTACCACCTTTTTGGCTAAGGGCAGCAGCAATTTTGCGCATGACCCAAACAGCCCCTGTGGCTGTTACGCACATTCATGATCTGGAGGAGGGAGCATGCTGCAGCAAGGGAGCCTCCCAGAGGAACGGCAGTAGCAGAGTCGCTTCAATCAAGCCTTCCAAGGCCGGTAAGTACCACTCTGGAGCCCTGGGAAATGGGGGTGGGGGAAAATCGGGATTGGTAAATCCAGATCCATAACTGGCAGGGGTTGTTGTGTTTTGGTGCGGATTAATATGTAACGGCTTGTTGCAGATGAATCCAAATTCATAACACCCGTCTCTAGAGAAAAGTAGACTGTGGGGGAATGATAAAAGTTGTCAAATATATAAAGGGATTCCATAAACAGATAGTGGGCATTTGTTCTCTACTGTTACAGAAGACAGAAATATAGAACAAGAGGGAATGTGCTTAAATTGAAGACATATCTAGATTTAAGTTAGACATTAAGAAAAAAGACTTCCTACTTACAACAACAGTTGAGCAGTGGAACAAAGTGCTCAGGGAGGCTGTGTAATTACTCCCCTTGGATGTTTTCAAAACTTGGTTTGACGAACATCTCTCTGTGAGCTTGTCGGTAGAGGATATTCTGCCTTGGAGCAAGGGGTTGGACTAGAAGTGAGTGATGATGAGAAGAATATTGAGGTCCCTCCCAAACCTACTGTTCTCTGATTCTATATCAAACTTTAATCCTTAGAAATAGAAATAGAAGGGTACAGACGCCTCTCATCTTTTTTCATTGATGGACTATTGGTGTGCATCTGAGGGTAGAAACATCTCTCTTATAGAAGGCCATTTAAATCAGGTAGAATGTCATTCAAATGCTAATTACTATGTTGAAACAAAAAACATTTTTGGTTCAGAGCTAGACTGCTGTGGAGATTATAGACTGGCACAGACCCCAAAAGCTTTCCTTCTAGCTTGGAGGTATTAGTTTAATGTAAACGTTCACATATGTTGTTAATATTACAGGTCCAAAAAGTATTCATTATTGGCTGGAAGCAACTTACTGATTTCTAATGTGACGGACGATGATTCTGGCACGTACACTTGTGTGGTTACCTACAAGAATGAGAACAGTAGTGCTTCAGCGGAGCTAACTGTGTTGGGTGAGTAAGACTTCCATGTACTGTTGTAGGCAGAGTGTATTTTCTTCCTAAGAATAATAATAATAATTAACTCTTGTATAGATTCTTCTATTTAAATTTCCAAGTGCTTTACTTTGAGCTGGTGGGATTCACAGTCTACTTTGAACTTTCCAAACACCAATTAACCACTATGTAAATTAAATCATTTTGTCCTGTGGAAGAATATTAAACTGTAAAACTTGCTACAGTATCCTCATTCCTGCATAACATCCTCTGAAATTTGCCTTCACCTCTTCTAACAGTGGTTCCTCTTCTAGTAGTGGTTAACATTGGTTTCTCTTGACAAGTTTGGCTTCTTACATGGATGTAACGTTGCCATTTTCTGTTCAAAGCAGAAGTGCAAATTCAGAATAGAAATAAGGTACACATATGCTTTTGAATAGATTGGGCAATTAATAATTGTAGAAATCAATCCCAGGATGTGATAGATTCTCAGTTAGTTGCAGTTTTTAAAGGAAGTGCTCTGCTTAAGCGGGAAAATGTGTTTGAAACGAGATGTGCATGAATGATGGGGTAAAATTCAGTGACCTGTATTATACAAGACGTCTGAGTAGATGGTCATAATGTTCCTTTCGGGTCTTAAAATCCAAGAATTTATTTTATTGTGCAATCTTATTTTTGCATTCTGTACATCTCTCTCACGAACCGCCCCCCCCGCCCACATTTCTATTTTTCTTTTCTCATGTGGTTTCATATCAGTGCGTCAAGCTTAGAGCTGAAACCTGATATTCAAAATTACTCCGTTTTTACCAAGTGTCTTGGTATTTGACTCAGTTTTACCAAGGAATACTCGGTATTCAAGGATTTACAAGGATTTACCCAAGTACCGGTACTCAATCCAGTACTTGGTACTTGGGTAAATCCTTGGATGGTAAACATACAGGGCTTTTTCTGCAACATATGGGCCTTTTTCTGGTTCTATATAAGGGAACTCGGTAATCAGTACTCTGAAAATACTCGTTGTTTTTTTTCTTCACATGCCTGTAAATTCTACGTTTAGTGTAACGGTACTAAACGAGATGTGCCTATAAATTCTGCATTTTGTGCAATGATACAGGGCGGTAAAAAACAATATGTTGCCTCACATTTGTCAACATTAACCCCTGATTCACCTGCTCATCTACTCAGTGCCTGCCAGATGTTCACCCCAGGGCCACTCCTCATGTCAGGAAATATGGAGCATACTGTGCGGGCACACTCAGATAACCCTGGACTAGCAGGCACCTGCAGGGCCAGGTCTCATTTGTTAGGTTCCCCCGCAACCCCGGATTCACCAGAACCATAGAGGTCCCTCTCAGCAGACAGCTGGCTAATAGAGGGAAGTGCGGAAATGCCCAGACTCTCAGGGGGCTGAATTTGTACTCCCCTCTCCCAGTCAGCTGTAAGGTCCCATGGCATGCGAGCACTGGCTCCACTGGAAAGCGGGGGTCACGGCTAGGGCTGAAATGAGAATCTGGTGTGTTCTCGTGAGAACGTGTGAAATGCTCACAAAAGTGAGCGAGATCTCGACCAAAACTACCCAATATCAACTTTCCAGTTTCCCACATCCAACCCCCCTAACAATCCTACCCCAAAATCAACCATCACAACCCACCCCTATCCCCGCCTACTAAATGCTTTTTCAGGGGGTGTTACCCTCGCGCGGCACTGGCAGTCTCAGCCCAGCCGTATCACCCCTCTGTGGCAGCCACGGAGCCCCCGCCCCCGGGTTTGCCATGCCTTACGTTGCCCCTGCCGGCGTCCCCAACGGGGCGCCGGTCCTTGTCCACGTCCCCCTCATCAGCATACAGCGTGGGGATTCCCCCAGCCCTGCCGTGACGCTCAGAACGCTTGTGAGCGCGCACGGGGCAGGACCTAGAGAATAAAGCCTAACGCCGCGTTGTCAGCAGCGCTGGTGATTCAGAGAGACCGGCCCCCCCTTTGTGCAGAACAAGTGTTACTGAGAGAGCTTGGAGCGACTGAGTAGATGAGTATTTTGCCCCGTGCGCCTGAACCTTTCCCTGCGACCTTCCCCTGGACTGCGTGGTGCAAATTGGTGAGTGAGAGCGAGCATGGATGTGTGTGTGAATCCCCTTCCCCCCTCCCTCCCTGGGTTCCTTCTGTCCGGTGTGAGCGCCCCTCCTTCCTAGTGTGTGGGTCCCCTTCACCAGACCCTTTCACGGGTTGCTCCCACACGGCATACCATTCCCCCATTTTTGGACCTTGGGTGTGTGAGTGAGTGGACCTTGGGGCTGCCTTGGTTTCCCTGCTCCCATGTGCCCTAGAGGTCTGTTCTCTTTGAGTAGAGGTAAAGACCACCATTCTATCCTGATGGGCGTTCTTTCCCAGTTAGTGTTAAACGGAGCAGAGGTGGCCCCAGGCACGTGTGGGTGTGTGGTGCAAGTCCCTTACCCCCACCCCCGGTTACAGGGGGATGGGTAAAGCCTTACCCCTCCTACAGGGAAATGGAGTACCGTAACGTTGGAACGAGAATGTCTCCCTGTGACCCCTTGTCGTATGAACAAGGCTGGCAGATGGTATCCACATGAAGGCACTCCTGGATGATTGCAGGGGGTGCAATGGGGGATGGAATGACAGGCTGTCTTTCAGATAAGTGGAGCCTAGGGGGAGGAGAACCATTCCTTGGGATCCAGCCACCTCTGCAGAGAGAGAATTGCGAGAGCCACACAGATCCTCGGAGGGTGGGTTGGGCTGGGCTACGCACGGCCTGCGATCCCCACACCTCTTTCCCACCAGGAAAGATGACCAGTGGCTTCTTTCCTAGCTTTGACCGCCCTTTCCATTGGAGCCAGTGCTAGCATGCGCCAGCAACTGACAGCCAGCTGGGCATGGGGGAGGAGCGGGGAGGGAGCGATCACGCTGTCCCCATGTGTGCTAGCACCCTTTTTGGCGGCAGCTGAAAGCACATGAATTGTGGGCAGGTGTTTGCCCATTTTTCGTGCTCCCTGTGCTGTCCACAAAGGTTGTGGCTGTGTGTGGGCTCCTTGGTGGTGGGGGCAGGGCCTGGTGAGGTCCTGTCCCACGAGTTAACACCCGTTAAAGCAACAATCATTACAGAAATTGGAATTAAAGAAGTACTGAAATCCCAAGTAAATTAGAAAGGGGTGTTGCTTTTCCTACCACTTGCTCAGCAAGGAATATGGAGTGATTTTCCTCTCCTAGCATCCTCATACTAAGCATTTTCCGTGTTTCAGATGTTCGGTCTTCCCAGTTAACCAGTAAATATTATTTGAGAACTTGTGGACTAAGTGTCTCTGAGTTCATTCCCCTAGTGATGTCAGATCTTAATGGAATCAGAATTTTACTTCAGTGACATTTCTAGAAATTTGGGGAACAATTCTGAACTACATTAGGGTTCAATAAGATTTAAGGAACTACGCAGATAATACTTACTCAAACAATAGCATAATTTCAATGTGCTATTCATTTTGCATTCTGGCTTTAAAGCTTATGCATAAAAATACTTTCATTAGTGAACAGAGACCTAATTTGGATTATAGGATATTCAGTGCTTGTATAACAATATCCTTTTATCAACCCAGTAATATAGCAGGATAGTAATTACATATGGTGAAGGCTGCTGTTGGCACATTAATGCCATGCAACGTTTCAAAGATAATTTTTTTAAAAAAAAAATGTGTTTATTGTTGTCAAAGTTCACCTTAACTAGTTAATGTAAAAAAAGATGTTTTCATTTTGTGAGGAATCAAATATTGAAATGGAACCTAACCTCTTAGATAAAGTGTTTATTTAGCTTTACCAGAAACCATTAGAAACCTAGTATGAAATTGCATAGATCTGAGGGTTATGCAAGCATAGATTAGCAACAGTCGGTTACATGAACCTTATTTTATTCCCCTATGTAATCTACCTGTGGTAGAGGCACTGCCTGACATTTCCAAAATTGGCTAGGTGATTCAGACATCTGATTCCCTTTTAAACTAATAGGAAC
The DNA here is from genome assembly GCA_003113815.1 of Sphenodon punctatus. NCBI lineage: Eukaryota > Metazoa > Chordata > Lepidosauria > Sphenodontia > Sphenodontidae > Sphenodon > Sphenodon punctatus. The sequence goes on from QEPC01014446.1 coordinate 4,586,509, forward strand.
TAGCATCCAAAACTCTGATAAAGCATGGAAAATGGTAGTCTCTTTTGTTATTTTCTCACTAAAGCATCATTTATGTGACTACGGGTGAAAACAGACATGATGCTAACCACCCTTTAACCACCCTTGGTGGTTAATTATGCATGTTACAGGGCTGTATTGGTGCCCTATGCAGCCCTGAAACATGCATAAATGACCACCAAGGGTGGTTAAAGGGTGGTTAGCGTCATGTCTGTTTTCACCCTACATCTAAATAACTTGCAAAGGTATTCAAACATACATTACATAGACATTCACTGTAAGGATATTTTCATGCCCATAAGCCTATAGGAAGAGGAATATATAACAGTGGGAATGAATGAGGGGTATATAAGTACTTGGGGGCTGATCCAAGCTGTGTGCACAACACACTCCTGGTATGCTGAGTGTGTACAGTGCACACACCATGCGTGCAGTGTGTATGTGCATTGCAAACACACCTTGAATCGGGGCCTTTGAGAGAATTAAAGAGTGGTACATCCTTATCATTGGGTAAAAACAAATGTGATAGTAGACTGGTTTGGACAGCTGTGGCATATTTGTGCACAGACCCTGCATGTATGTGTGTGCAGGTGCCACCAGATGTTCAACCCAGGGTACCCCAGGCCATGCTGGTGGCTAGCCCAGACTATGATTCCAGAGACCCAGGCTAGGGTCTGCTCCAATCATGCCAAAGTGGGCCTCTCCAGAGCTGCATGTGTGTTTCTGGGCTAGTCTGCTGGTGCGCGGCCAGTGTTCACCACGACGACCTGTCATGGCAGGGTCGACCAGCTGCATGTTCCCCATTCTCCCCACCCTGGGTTGTGCGGCCGTGAGTGTGTTTGTTTTGTGCTCCAGTCCAGCGTGCACCCTGGCTGCCTGTCCGGAGTCAGTCAGGGACGTGGCAGCCTGACATCACATGTGATTTCACCCATACTTACATCACCAATTCAGTGAACATCAACAATCTGACTGGTGGTGTACAAACATTATCATTAGACAAAGAAGTGGATGCTCTAAACTAACTAGTCATTGCACTGACATATTTGTAAAATGTTAATGAATGAAAAAATGAATAGAAATGCATAATACGAGAATCCATAGTTGCTGTTGCACTTATATCTTTCCTGCATGTGTGTCTATTTGTGTGTTCTACTAATGGTTAGTACACACAGGGGCCAGATGGAGCTTCATAGGTCTGGTGTGGAGGTGGGTCGAAACAACTGTCCTGTTTTTGCAGAAGATTTCCATGAAAATAGAACAGTTGCCCCGTTTTTCAACTGGGATTTTTTGCCCTAGTGGTGATCTTCATAACTAGAGCTGAAACAGGTAGTGAAAAAATTATCCACAGTTACTATCTGGTATTCTGGATAGGTTGCCAGCTATTTGGTAGCTATCCAGTAACCACAGGGGTTAACCACTAAACCAGAGTACCAGATGTTACTGTTTACTGATTACTGTTTACAAATTACTGCTTACTGATTACCACATTTCCATTTACTGCATTTTACCCCATAACCAAAGAAGTCCAGATAGAGAGAAGGAATAAAATAAAAAGATGTCAAACAGTAATTAATTAGTAATGTGGTATATGGTACTACAGTAAACAGCAGTTGGCAAATGGTAATTCGGTAAATGGTAATTTGGTAATCCGGTTAAACAGATAGCTGGCAGATATCAAATGGATGCCACAATCTTCAGCCAGATACTGAATAGTAGTGGATACTCGTTTCAGCTCTACCCATAGCCCATGAGTGCCATGCCGGATCCACCTCTCAGTTCCTCCCTCAATTCCATTAAAAAGCACCTTAAAACATATTTGTTTTCTAGGTGCTTTTAGGATCCACAGGTCGTGCACTCATTGTACTTTGCCCTCCCTTTTTGCCTGGCCCATTTAAAAATTTGTAATAATTGTTTTAATGTTTTTAGATTGTTTTAAATTGTTTTGTTTTATAGTGTTTATATGGTTTTACCTTTTTTTGTGCAGCGCTCCGAGTGCCATGTAAGGGGAGGGTGGGAGTGTATAAAAATAAAATAAAATAATAATTTGTAGCAGTAAGTGAAGAAAATGTCCTTTAGATTTCCTACTAACTGGTATTATGTCTGGAATTAAAATAACACGCAGGGAAGTATTAAAGGTTGTGGAGGTCCCATGCTAAAATATATTGTAGGGGACCTATAACCTCCTGCCCTTCCCTCTCCTAAACACGCACACGCACACACATACCCATCCCTGGGCTGAGAAGAAATTCAAATGATGGGTGTTGGGGGGAAGAGAGAGAGAATAGTATTTCCTTTGCAATACTAGTAGCAGCAGTGTGGCTGAGATGAGGTTTTGTGAGCTGTATGTTCTGTCCAGGGTGCTGAAATACAAGTAGCAGCCTTCTTGTGGTTCCTTAGATCCTGGGGTGACTTAAGGCCCAATCCAAAGTTCATGTATGCACTGTGCACTGAACATGCACAAAGTGCGGAAGACACAGACACACAAAGCATTGAATGTGCGTGCACCGCACATGCACCTTTCCTTGCACACAGTGGATGCACATTCTGCGCATGCATACTACATGCACTTGGTGTATATGTGTGACTGCACGTATACACCTTGGATTGATCCTGCAGGGAGACTGACACTTGCACCCAGCGCCCAAAGCCATTAATTTGGCCGCAGTACAGATGGTGCTCCCTTAGGCTAGTTGTGCCCCAGGTTGCTGTGGGGACACTCTAAAGGTTAAACTGGCTCTGATCCAGAGTCAAGCTCAGAACTTTCAGAACTGTTCTTAAGTTGTTGGTACCATTTTCTAAGAGGCACAGAACAATGAATTGATGGTTGTAATAATTTCTTGGTCACGGGAGAATGCGTGGGAAGTAGTCTACATATTTCCTTCGGTTAAAAAAAGTGACTTTGTTGAATAATTTAATTGTAAATTGCTACTGCATGCTTTGTTCCAAGGCGTTCATTGTTTATGGGGAAGAGAATTATTCTAAGGTAAACAAGTGTGTGAGTATGTTATAGGAATACAGGCAGGCAAAACATTTTTAAACCTGTCTGCTGAAAAATTAACCACACTAATAATTAAATATTTCCTGAAGGCAACATGAGTGGGCCGGTACTAGATCAAAGCTAGTTACATCACATGATGGTGGAAGCATTCTATTGTTTAAATAATGAATCTATCCGGCAAGAAAATGAATTGGTTTCACTGGAAAGATCTTATCAGTTCTTCTAAGAAGCTACTAATAATCCCACCTACTCAACTTCTCTGTTAGCCATGCTACTAAAAATGCACGGAGAAATGAAGTGACTGAAAAGGAGAGAGAGTTGGTGTTTGTTTGTTTTTTTGAGTTTCTTTGATAAATTTTTAACTATGAATTTTTCACTTAGAAATTCTACTTGGCAGGATGATGGCTACATCTTCTGGCACAATGCAAAGTTAAAGAGGCCCAATAATTGTTCCTGTCTCATGTGGCTTGGGAACCATTTTAAAAGACTACCCCAAATTTAAACATGATTTACTGTGTGGAATGATGTTTACACCAGGAATGACTGTTAGTCAAGTTTGTAAACCAGTGTCTGTTGTAACCCCCATTTTCTTCCAGATACTTTTATACATTAGAAGTACTACATCTTTGGACTGACGTTTGACCTGGAGATGTTTTTTCTCTCTACATTTTAACAAAATCCCTACAGATCTTTCTTTGTATAGAAGGCAAGGCCTAATTTGCACGACAGTACCCCTGGTCCTGCATAGGTAGTATGCAAATAAAGACTTTTTATTCACTCATGGAATCATGGGAGGTAAGTAAGTAAGAATTTATTGTGGCATTAGCTTCCGCCATAGCCAAAATCACACAAGGGAGGTAAGAGAAGGAGCGGAAGATCGAAAACCAAATCAATTTTCATCCTACAATAGAATGTGACCCACTGCACAGTCACTGAATAACAGGTTCATGACAAACTTCATTGGAGAAGAAGGAATCAACAAGCTGACCTGAAATATTGTAAAGGCTAAAAGAAGATGGTTCACTCGTTGGACGGAAACACACATGATGGTGGCACAGCGGCGGCCCAACCCTGTCTGGAGAGAAAAGCTGAGACGGACATGGCCCAGGCTGGGTCACCAAATAAACATGCCCGCAACCGGGGCACCATTCCACCACTTGCATGGCCTGAGGAGGGTGGGAGAACCATGTGTGGCTGGCTGACCCTGGACCCTCACTGCACCTAGTGCTCTACCCCATGCCATGATGGGCTGCCATGGCAGCCTATTATGGCCAGTCAACCCTAACTGGAGCCATTATGCCATCCCAGAAACAGACGTGATAGCCCACTGTGTCTGCTTTGACCTGGTTGGTTGGAATTTAGCCCAGGCTGTGACGTCAGAGATTTTCTGAGGTCAGAGCCCGGGGCTAGCCACCAACATGGCCTGGGACAGTCTGGGACAAAGGTCCGGGACAAAGCAGGCCACGGCGTGCTATTGTCACATCTGTATTTTCATACTGGGCTCGATTCCAAGCTCTTCAGATCCTGTGTGCAGCTGGGCATGCACAGCCACACACAAACACAAACCGCACAGATCCTCATTGCAGGCACATTGTGCCCCATGGAAAATTCACTCATACGCCTGTGCACGCGGGATTCGCAGGGCATGGGATCATGGCCATTGGCTTCAGTTGAGTTTTGGACAAGACTTTTATGTCTTTCTTTGGAGACTCCGCTGTATTACGGGTTGCTGTGAAAACATGTTTTTTGTAAGCGTTTCTTTGAAGTCCACATCACAAACTGTCTTATGCCTTCCAATGACACGTGGTAATATACTTTGATTTTTAAATTTCAAAGAACAACGAATAACTCTAATTATTCTCATACTATACAGGAAAGTTATCCTCACGTTAGAATCAAAAAAGCATTTCATGTTAACATGACGCATCTTCCAGCTTATAGTAAACTTTGTCTGTTACTCAAAGAACACTTTTATTTGTGTCACAATTATTGACAGTGATAGCATTTATATTCCATTTTTCTATGGTTTAAAGACCCTGGGACTCACCCGTGGGTCTCAATTCATTGGTTGAGAACCACTGGCCTAAATGGTCATGCATTGTTCTAAAACTTCTGTCAGAGTAACAGAATTTTCTGATGCACCGTTTTTCATTTGTGGATTGTATTTCTCTCGAAAACGGTGGGAGGGGAACTACGGGAACATTGAAACTGGCAAGACACATACGGTATTACTTTAATGACAATTTGTTTCTGGGTTTTGTTTCTGATAAATATCTAAACATATCTGAGATTTGACATTTTATTGCAAGCGTGGCTATTTAACTCTGGAGTCAGAGAATGTTTTTGCACTTTGTCCCATCCCAGTGCAATAAGCTGCCTGCTGTAGCAAAGAGAACTACAAACATCCAAGGGGAATGCATCGAACTCTGGGAAATTTAGACATTTCTTGGTATAGCTTCTCAAAATGCAGCCTTTTCCTGCCAAAACACTTGCGCTTGCCTGGGTGGATCAATAATTCTTTTCATTGTTGTTTCCTTTTGTTTAGCCAATTTTAAAAACATGTATTATAGGATCAATTGACTTTAAGAGATCCACAGGCATCTATCCAGTACATCAGTGCTTAGGCAGTGCTTAGCATAATATCCCATGCACATGGATGATGGTCTTTAATAAGGGTTTGCATGTCACTTTTGTTATATCAATAACAAAAACAAAAATTGTCATTTTTGTTTTCGTTAGTGCAATAACGAAAATGACAAAAATAATAACAAAATCAGTAATGATAACAAAAGTCGTTATTGATTTCATTATTGCCTGGCAGCCTAGCAGCCTGGCAGGTGTTTTTTGGAGGGAAATGTGGAGAAAGGAGGAGCTAGCAGACATCTCGGAGCCAGAAACAGTGTTGAACTCTTGAACTGGGAGGGGAAGGACCTGATGGATGTATCTCTGGCCAATGAGCAGCACAAGCAGATCCCAGCAGTTGAATGGCACTCTGTGATTCCTCAATGCCTCTGCCTCCCAGAACCACTGAGGAGGGCTCTGTGGGAGGGCACTGCAACCCTTAATATTGTAGGACTGGGCTGCTTCCCTCTGTGTTAGCTCTCTTGCTTGTCAGGATGCGTTTTCAGAAGTTGCTGGTGCTTGCAGTAGAAATCCTCCCAGTTACATCTGGTGTGTCGGCTTAGGCCGTATGTCTCAGACTTGGATCTGGCCACAGTCATCCATGCTTTTATTACCTCGACATTGGACTACTGTAACACACTCTACATGGGGCTACCCTTGGGACTGGTTCGGAAGCTACAGCTAGTGCAGAATGCGGCAGCCCATGTCCTGACTAGGACGGGCTGATGCAAACATATTACACAAGTGCTTCGCTCTCTGCACTGGCTGCCAATAGTTTTCCGGGCCCAATTCAAGGTGTTGGTGTTGACCTTTAAGACCCTAAACGACTTTGGCCCCACCTACCTGCAGGACCACCTCCCCTCGGGGACCTGGATCGGCCCCTGCGGTCGGCCGGGGGCACCCTCCTTGGAGTCCCCAGGATTTCCCAAGTATCTACCATGAGGAGGGTGTTCTCTGTGGCTGTGCCGTGGCTGTGGAACTCCCTCCCGTTGGAGGTCCACTTGATTACTGACCTCCCCTCTTTCCATAGACAGTGTAAGACCTGGATGTTCCGCCGGGCTTTTATCGAGGGAGATGGAGTGGGTGGGTATGGGCTTTTAAGGTTGTTTTAATTGTCATTTTATCACTGTGTATTTTAATATGTTTTCAATGTTTTTAAAATGTTGTTTTTAAAATGTTGCTAATCTTAACAGATGACCAACTCCTCTGCTAGTTTTTAAGAAAAAATAATTGAAAACCATAATTCCTGTGCATAAAGACTGTGCATTTGTTAAAGTGCTGTAACTTGAAAATGATTTACTCATGGTAGGAAGAGCATGTCCTTTGTCAGGTCCCATGTCCTGAAATCTCACTGCCAGTGTTCATGGAACAGTGACTGGGTCTGCGCAGCATCACTGCTTTGCCTTGCCTCAGGCCCAGCCACTTCCCTCAAGAGGCCTCACTACCCTGGCCTGGCTACATCCCTCCTGTCTGTCTTTGGCCCCTGAAATCCAGCTTCCTGGTTGGCTGCCAGCCAGCAACCACACACTGTCTCTGGAAAATGGAGTGCTGAGAAGATAGAAGAAAATCAGTATTGCGTCGGTACCTTGCGGATTTTGAAATTGATGGCAAAGTGATAAAGCGGGATTTGAAATTGATAGCAAACCAAGTAAATTGAGAAATGAAATGTCGATCAAGACATTGTTGTGTATCGAGAGGTTCTCAGTTTGACCAAGATGGTATCAGGAACTAGGACTTCAATGGGAATTTCTGCTTTTGTGAAATCTTGTTTCAGCCCTTCTCCGGACCAAATATAAACTGAATTAATAGCTAGGAATCTGTACCTGGATACATTTTATGGGTGGTAATGATTCATTCTAGTAAAGTTAAGTTTTATTAGTTATTTTATTGTTTTGTGGTGGTTATAGGTAAGGGTAAGGGAGCATGAGATGTTTCCATGGAGATCAACAGTAAGACAGCATAAAATATATTGTGTTGTGGTGGGATTTATTGCATGCATTTCTTAGCAAACTACCTATTAACTTTCAGTGTTATTCCACTGGAGGAAACATGTCATTTTAATCTCAATTTTCTCTCTTTCTATGAGAAATTATTCTGGTATTTACCACTTGTATCTCTCCAGAAAAGAAAACAACCAGTTTCAGAATCGGTGGCTCGGATAATGCAATGTGTTGTGGGCGGGTGGAGTGATCTGCCTAAGTTTTAAAAATATCTGGCACAAGTAGCACAACCCTGTGCCCATTTAACAATGGGTCTGATCCCATGACTTAGGGATTCCGCATGTACCCGCACTCACACACACCAGCACAGGAACATTGCGCATCTCCATTGTGGGCACACTGTACCACGTGCAAACAGTGTGCATGTGGCCGGGGGTGCGAAGGGGATCTGTGGGCCATGAGATTGACCCCACCGGCAATAGTTCTTTGTGCCAATGTGAGTCCTATTCAGTTCAGTGAGACTTACATTGGTGCAGGGCACTGGCACCAAATAACCTCAGAATCTTGCCCTAAATTGCCTAAATTCTATGGTATGTTATTGACTGACCTGAAACTAAGAACAGTGGCTACCTACGAGGTAGAAGGATATCTACCAATGATCTTCTGGTGGCTAAATCTAAACGTCTCTATTCCATTCTTGACCTCCTTGATCTCTCTGATGCCTTTGATACAGTTGACCACTCACTCATGCTGGATTCCCTTCACTCCCTTGGCTTTTGTGGCTCTGTCCATAACTGGTTCTCCTCCTACCTCTCTGACAGCTCCTTTAATGTGTCTCTCTCCAACTCCGCCTCCT
>QEPC01014446.1:4595969-4620537 GCA_003113815.1 Sphenodon punctatus
ACGTGCACTTGAGACCTCGCATCTTCATGAATGTTAGACCCCTTGTCTCTCCCTCTGTTCCCCTTCCTAAGTCTCTCCCCCAGCTCCTGTCTCTCAGATTTGAAGCCCTAGGGGCAGGGACCATGTCTATTTTATTACTTTGTAAAGTGCCAGGTACACTGCTGGCGCTATATAAATGTATGTTAATAATAAATAATAATAATAATAATATCTTTATGGCGGAGGCTGTAATTAGCAGGAGCCACACATTCTCTTGTATATGTTAATGGAATCAGAAGAGATTTTATCACTCTGTAAATTCTGTCCCTTTTTGCTATGGCCTCAAATGCCTTAGTTACTCCAGCTTTAAAAGAGGTATTTTATCTATCTAGCTATTTATTTAGATTTCTATATTGCCCTTCTCCTGAAGACCCCTAGGCAGTTTACAGTACATTAAAAAGTAATTACAAAGGAGAAATTATTTAACCTCCCACTCCATAACACCCCCCACCCCCAAATCCCCTTGAAACCTCTATCTCCACCTGTCAAATGACTGGTCAAAAAGAAAGGTTGGTCTTCGTCTCCGGAAAATGCTCAAGCTTTGATGAATGTCCAGAGGACGGAAAATCAAAGGAACATTTAGAGGCTCATTAATTATGTGTGTATTAAACATATGATGTCCTTTTCAAATTCATCAGTCCTGCAGGAAAAAGGTGAAAATTTCAGTGCTGATTATCAGAACACAGAACTGGCCTTACTACAGGGCAAACAAGGTCAGCCGCCATGGGCCCTGCTCTTTCTGGTGGCCTCGCAGTGGCCCCTGTTTTCACCAATGCAGTGTGTGTGGACCCTGTTCCCTTCCAGTAGGGCCCAAAACACAACCACCTTCAGGGTCCCATGGAGGGTGCCCCCAAGGGGGGAAGAGCTACCAGGAGCCCCATATTTTATCTTCTCTCTGTGCCCCACAAATCCTAAGAGTGGCCCTGCTTGAAATGAAGGGAACTTCTGCAGGAGGAAGGGATTTTAAAAGCCCAAGGAAAGAGAGAGGTTTGACTGACACGGTACTCAACCTGTGTCAGATTCCCCCATGGGAGATGTGTTGTGAGAAGGTTTGCAGTAAAAACAAATCCTTTCCATACAGAACCTCTTTCTATTGTGGAGCAGGATTATGTGAAGAAGTCTTAAAATAATAATCTTTATTTTTTAGATAGCACCCACCAGCGATGGCACTTGGAGCGCTTTACATATAACTAAAACAACTTATTAATCCTCACAACAACCCTGTGAGGTAGGTTAGACTGAGAGAATAATGTGACTGGCCCAAGGTCACCCACTTTGTTTCTGGCTAAGGCGAGACTAGAACCTCCCCCCCCCGGTTCAAGTACTGCACGCTTAGTCACTACACCGCACTGACTAGAATAGAAATGATTTTATATTATATTTCAATAGAATAGAAATTCTATATTATGAACGGAATATGGACCATTAACCCCCTGGCTCTGCCTGTACAGTTGGGCAAGGGCCAGGGTAATTTGGTAACTTATTTTATATTTATGTTTCCATTTTTACCCCACCCCTGTAGCTATAAATGAATCAGGGTGGCTTACTGTTTTCACAAAAAAACAATAATCACAGTATACAAATATATAAATGCAGCATAAAAATAAATAACAAAATAAAACAATACTAAAAAACTCTGATCATATACAATATTAAAACTCTAATCATGTATATAGAGAACAGAAAAAAATCCTACGTTTTTTAAATACCCCCACCCTAATCTAACAGACCCATCTCACCCTCCCCTCCTCCCCTGCCAAATGCCCGATAGAAGAGCCAAGTTTTGCAGCTTTGTCGGAAGGCGAGAAGGTTTGTGCTGAGGTGAACCTCCGCCAGGTGGGAGTTCTAAAGCGATGGCACAGCCGCCGAGATTGCCCTCCTGTCTGTCCGAACTCGTTGAGAGCATAGGACCTCCAGGAGGTTGCCCCCGGATGACCACAAGAGCCGTCCAGGGAGCCTGAGGGTGAGGCGATCACTCAGATAAGTCAGGCCTAGACCGTGAAGGACTTTAACGGTCAACATCAGCACCTTCAATTGGGTCTGGAAGACAATAGGCAGCCAGTGCAGTGCTTGAAGCCACAGGTGTTACGTGCTCCCTGCGGCCCGTTCTAGTAAGGAGACAGACCGCCACATTGTGCACTAGCTGCAGCTTCTAAACTGTCACCGTGGGCATCCCCACGTAGACCTCATTGTAATAGTGTAGCCTCAAAGTGACGAATGCATGGATGATAGTGGCAAGATCGGAGTCCAAGCCGTATGGAGGGAGCCTGTGCGGAGCCTAGGAGTGCTCCTGGATCTGCAGCTATGCCTGGATTCTCAGGTGCTGGCTGTGGCCAGGGGCGCCTTTCACCCAACTGCATCTGGTCTTCACCATGGGCACATGGATGTAGTTGGTGAAAGGTGCCCCTGGAGCCAAAGGACGACGGAGCCGAAGGATGATGGACACCCCAAATTAATGGGGGAGACCTCCTCAACCAGATCACCCATCCCACCAACTAACATCATCTCCATCTTATCGGGATTGAGCTTCAATCGGCCCAACCTCATCCAGTCCCCCACAGCCTTCAAGTACCAAGACAGCACCGAGACAGCGGGGCCTGGGTCTGATGAAAATGACACATACAGCGGGGTATCGTCTGCATATGGATGACAACAAACACCTCAGCTGTGCACGACCTCCCTGAGCAGCTTCATTTACATGTTAAACAGGAGATGGGACAAAAAAGAACCCTGTGGGACCCCACACAGCAGGTCACCAGGGGACGAGGTACAGTCCCCTTGCACCACCTGCTGTGATCTATCTGCGAGGGAGGCGATGGATGGGGGTGCATGTACGCTCCTGTGAAACACCCATCTCCACCCATTACCCACCCATGGAGCCCTCTGAAAAAATGGAGGAGGCTCCGTGGGTGGAGGTGGGTGTGTGTCCGTGGGAAAGGACACCCACCTCCACCCACCGCACCAGCACACCCATCCCCCCCCACCTCCATCCGTGTAAAAACGGCCTAAATAGGAAAATAAAATGATCCAGTCAGGAAAACTGAAATTTACTTTCCAAATTGCACTGTCTGTTTGCTTCCCCCCACCTCCCTGCCTCTAAAAACATACTAACCCACATATTGGCATTTAGTAATTGCCACATTGGTTCAACGAAAAGCAAAAAAATTAACCTTGAGAGAGAACACATTGAATTTTCCTGTCCTTAATTATGCACCCCAGTATAGCTTGATGCAGGTAGGTGTGCAGTCAGATTTTTAACTATCTTCCAACTATGGGGTTGCGTTGTTCCCCGGAAGTTGTACAAAAAAAATCATAAAACATCTTTAGCAAACGTGTACCACTTCGTATTCCATGTATTCCTCAAGGATAATGGGGTTGGTTGTGCCCCACTGGTTCATGGCCTCCCCAGTTGTATTTAATAAATAAATAAATACATACTATAATATGAATGGGATATGATTGACCCCTATTGGAATGAATGGGAAAATGAAAGCACCGTACATGCAGGCTTATGGGGTCATATTTGCCCCAAACAAAACATAGAATTTGTCTGCTTTCATAATATGCCATGTTATGTATGCACAGAAGAATTTCATTACAAGTGCATGGGGGCGGAGGGGGGAAGTTTCCTTGAGGAAAACTCCAGTTACCAATTTAAAGCAAACTTGTATCTTTTGATTTTTTTTTTACACAACAGTTAACCCTTTCATAGTTTGAAGCTTCAATTATTTATTTTTTTCCTTGCAAGGTTGTGTTGAAAAAACCTATCCATTTAGGCTGCAGGGGTCATTTTACACCACCATTAGTTATAGTTACTATGACAGCTGGTTATTGAAATGAAGACATGTTCCTGATACCTCTGGCGCTTGAAATGCAGACAAGCTGTCTGCCAGTGATTTATGACCCACTTTATCTTTCGTTACTGATGAATAGAGAGAATATTGGAATGTTAACACTTGTTAACAGCTAGATATTATCTCGTTTGGATATGAATGTGCAGTCCCTGATATGGGGGCAGGGAGGTCATAGTAACCCAAAACGTCTGTGTTGGACATGCATTTCTTACCAAACAAAATAAAATGTATTTATTTTTATGTTAAATTGTAGTCCTATTCAAATCAATCATATTTATATTTTTCAGCTGTGATGTAATTGGGGTATATCATACCTCATTTGCAGATTAGTGCTGAAGGTTTTTTAAATCGGAGCATGGTTAAAGGGTCTAAAGTAGATTGTAAGTGTAATTCCAAAGGACTTCAATTGCCAGCTAGGCTATTTTGCGGTAGGTGGGTGGCGCCATGGGTGGGTGATGCATGGGGGTGTGTTCCCATGGACCCCCACCCACCTACATCAATTTCCACACACAAAACATTGGGCTTTGGTGCCCATTACTCCAAGCGTGGGTGATGGGTGGAGGTGGATGTAGCGTGGGCATGCACACGCACCCACACCCACCGCCTACGGTGTTCCCACGCGTGCCCACCCATCCCTCCCTGCACCCGCCACAGCATTTGCACGAGCACCCACCCCCACCTGCACACATGGGGGAGGGAGGGCGCCTGTGTGAAAAGGGCCCTAGATCCTAAAATAAGGACTAGATTTTAAAATATTCTCTGCATCGATTATCGCTTAGTTGTTTTTTTCAAAGTCTTATGCCAAGTTATTTTGGGAACTACGTGTGAGTTGAGCTCTTGAAGATGTGTCTCCAATTATAGTTAATGAAGGGCTTATGAGACTTCCGGTGTGATAGAGTAAATTGGCCGAGTAGTGGGCAGGACAAAAAGAGGGAAATGAAAGAAATGAAATAACACATTGTTTCCGAGTTTGGGATCACTCCCTTTCTTCTTTATATAGTGTTTTCCTATTTTGAGTTTTGATTTAAGGTAGGCAACAGCTGGTTTTGCCTACTGATAGAATGACTGAGAGAATGATGCAACCTAACTGAATCAGGGATTGAGAAATTTCCAGTGTGACTGGGTGAATGGTACAGCCCAACTGCCTCGAGCGGTCACAACTTTAGAGTTGTAAGTGGTACAGCTGAAGTGCCTCAGGACTTTCAAATGATATAACCCGACCAACTCTGGGTGTCAGAACAGTCAAACACATCTGGAAGAGTGGTTTCTCAAGATGTCTGAACTAGAGCTAAAATGGGTAGTTTATTGGCTACCTGTGGGCTACCCTTGTTTCTGAGTATTGGCTTGGGTACTCAACGGGCTATTCAATCTCCATTTGGGTGCCTGGATACCTGAAAATTTGCTAATGACTGATATCAGTTTTTTAATTTCCCCTGATACCAATCAGTAATTTAGAGAGATTAGTAAATTAGTAAATCAAGAGAGCCAGTCTGGTGTAATGGAAGAATGGTGTTGGACTTGGACCTGGGAAGCCAGGGTTCAAATCCTGCCCTAGCCATGAACTCCCTGGATGGTCTTGGGCAAGTCACAACCTCTCATCCTAGATATCCAGCATGGTGTAGCAGATAAGGTGCTGGACGTGGACCTGGGAAGCTGGGGTTCAAATTCTGCCCTAGCCAAACCCATTGGGTGGCCTTGGGCAGGTCACAGTCTCTCAACCTCAGTTCCCCCTCTGTAAAATAGGAATATATGTGTGTGTCTGTCTATCCTTGTGTCCCCCTCACTCTTGTCCATCTTAGATTGTAAATCCACTAGGCAAGGACTTGTCTCTGAAAATCTGTGACTCTAAAGTGCTGCGTTCGACTGGTAGTGCTAGAGAAATGATAAGTATTAGTAGGATGGAAAACTAAAAAATGAGAACCAGAAGTTAATATTCTGGTACCGGAAGTCAACATTCTGGGTCATTCCAGGTCATCAGGTATGTCCGCAATGTTAGGTTCTGATTAATATCCAATATTTTTGAATCAGTTTGACAGGTGAACACGTTTTCGTGGGTACTTGTTTCAGCTTTAGTCAGAACGTTTCATCACAGCAGGTTGAGTTGTAAGGACCAAATGTCTTGGCCTCCTGGAACATTTTTACCTGATTTTTACCTGATCGAAGGAATGTCAATACAGTCCTTTCCAGAGGAGGGTATCTTGGGAGGAGATCTAGTGTGGAAGCAGTGCTGGAGAAAGGCGTGCTTTAAAATATTGTTCTTGGAGAAACAATACCAAGAGAAGAAGAAGATACCAGACTAGTAAATAAGACTGGGCTTGTCTACTCAAGAGTCCTGTGGATTTTAAGAGGGTAAGGGTTTGACACATTACTAAGAACCAAGTGTATAGAGGTGGGAATTGGATGTACTTCAGTGAATCCACTGATGGAATAAGCTGAAGCTCATTTTAAGAACTGCTTCAACTCTTCCTTTCCCCACTCTACTTTTGTGGCATGAACATCACCCTGAAGAACTGGGACATCTGGTTGCAGTGGAGATTCAAAAAATATATTTGGAAAGGCTCCTACACACACTCTGCATGTATAGCATTTGAATTAATGAAAATCTTCTCCTAGGATAGCAAGGCTAGAAAGCTTCATATCATGCCACATTAATACACTATTTATTTATATATTTATTTATTTATTTACTTATATACATACATATACCCCGTCCTTCCAGTTAAGGCTCAGGGTGACTTGCAACAGAAACAGCAACAATAAAAATGGATGAACACATATTATTTAATTCCAGTAGCATTCACTGCTAACAAGTTTTTTTTTGCATGGGGGGGAGGGGTGAGTCTGAAATTGGTACGTTACAAAGGGCAGACTCTTCAAATGGCAGTTTTGCCTTTTAAAAAAAAAACCAAAAAAAAACCCCACTCCCTCACTTGACGATGGCCATGTGTGTGGGCGTGCCGGGTGGGCGGGGCGTGCACATGGCCACACATACATCCCCACTAACCCCCCCACTCATCCCCACACACGGAGCAACTGTCCTTTCCCCCGGTTGCGCCGTGTGCGGGGATGAGTGAGTGGGGATGCGTGTTAGGCGGGAGCGCGCACGCACCCACACCCAGCTCGTATGCACCGCATCCGTCACACGGATTGCACCCACTCGTGAACGCACAGATTTCCGTATGTTCATGATGAGTGGGAGAGGCCTGTGTAAAAAGGGCCTATATTGCTCAGTCCCTGAGACATCCAAGCCTCAGCAGCATGTGATCTTGTTTAAGAGCTGGAAATGGTTCCCAATGGATACGTTGACGTGTGTTCAGATTTCCTGTTGGACTTCCATTTTCTTAGTTCCATTAGTTAGCAGAATGGAAACAAGTGCCTGTAGATAAGTGCTTCCGAGGATGATCTTTGAACTCTTAAAACATAAGTTCAAGACTGCATAAGTACATGCTGTGTTATGAGATAAGTGCTTTCTTGTCACACTGAGAATGATTTGCACTGGAGTCTGGGTATGTATTTCTTGAAGCATTTCTGTAACCTTTAGCTTGACAGGAATATGTTGGACTGGTATGTTTATATAACAATAGTCATGAAACAATGTAGAGACCATATTTCTAGCTTGCTTACTCTTGTTGTTGTAGAATAGGCTTCTATTTTCCTGGAACGGGACCTCTTATACACCTCATTCGAACGTGCAGCTCATGGACTATATAGAAGTATACTACACACAGATTTTGAAAAGAGACTGAATTTTAATTTTTTATAACACAAAATGAATGGGAGCTTTCACTAGATCAATATTCACTCTTCTGAGTACCAGCATGATTCAACCTCTGACAAGATTGACTTAATACCTATTATTTATTTATTTGTTTGTTTAAAATTCTTAATATTCCACCCCTCCTGCCTCAGGCAGCTCATGGTGGCTCATAATATCAAATAATAAAAAACATCAATAAAACATTATAGTAAAATATAAATAAAATAACCCATCTCCCCCCAACCCACACCCCCACATCCTCCCCCCACCCTGCCCATCTCCTTCTCTAAACTCCTGGTGGAACAATAAGGTCTTACATTAAAGGGTGTTTTTATATGTGACGGGCTGCCGCTGCTGCCACAGACGTCTTCAGACGGTGGAGGCAGCCTTCACCCTGGTCGGAATAGCCAGGCTGCCAAAGAAGCGTGACGGCAGTCCAGGTCGGGGAGGGGGTGGGATGATGCACAGACATGTGTCCATATGTCCCTACTAACGCGCTGCATGCAGCACCCCTCCCCCTGGCAGACGGGTGGCCGTGGTGGCCGGTGACAGCCACCGTGGCATCCGACCCCTGCTGTACCTCAGTACCGGGTTGAGTGAAGCGGGCTATCAGACGTGATAGTCCGCTTCACTTTAGGTCTGGCAGCTGGCTTCTGACTGTGGTGTAGCTCAGCCTGGACTGTCACATGGGCATTTCCCCAAGTGACAGCCTGAGCTAAACTCCACAACGATCGGGAGCTAGACCTTGGTAACATCTGGCAGCCCTTTTCAAACATGATGATGGGCATGGATTAATGCATGCTAAAGTGGATTAATCTGTGCCCAACGTCACATCTGAAAACGCTTACGTTTTTGGAAGATCCTAAGAGAAAGGAATGGTAATCTGTATTTGGTCAGATATGGGTTGTGTATTGGTGTGCTTCATCATTCGCAGGTTACAGGAAGTAGAGCTGATACGAGAATGACTGTTCCCATACCATTGGGAAATACCTACCTTTGGAGAGCACTTGTGAATGTTCACTGGTATTTCCTCACTATACATTCAATCTGCATTTCTGCTGTTGTCCAGATCGGCACCTGTGATTGTCCGTTATTTTTTTGGTATGTTTTGGTAATTTTCAGTATTCTCTGCCAGTTAGTTTCTGGTATTTCCATCCACTTTCAATATTTTATGGCAGTTTTTGGTATCAGAATGCAGAAAACATGGGCTAGCCCTTGAAACACACCAATCAAAACACAGTTTACAAGGAGCCAAAATAAAGGACCAATAAGGGAAATGGTGAAAGTTATCATCATACACTAGCAAACATAAGCAGGGTTTAAGGAAAGTTATGCATGGCTGCTCCTGACTAAGAAGAATTATCAGAAGTTCTGAGCATTGCAATGGCACAATTTCTGAACGGGAACTAGTGAAAATGGTGAAAAAAGCCAGTAAGTTGCCTCATTGCATGAGGACAGGGAAATGGTCTGTTTCTATTTTGCTTTTGCTTCAATTGCTTGATTTAGCACTAACAGGCTAAATTGACCATGGTTATGCATTCTTGCTATGAATGAGGAGTTGGCATCCTAGTTAAGCACTTTGTCATACAATGTACACACATAACCCACACCCCTTGGTGGGTGGATGGTGATGAAAGTGGATTGGACCTTGTGATTTTTAACAGGAATCAGTACAACCGCTAACCTTTAGTGTTAAAAAAAGGGGATAATTGTAAGGTATCGTCTATAGTATTCTTTGGTCTACAGTTTGAGGTTGTTCACTCTATAGATGGCTAGATAGAAGAGCTCCAGTGTTCAGAAATTCCCAGTTACTGCATCTCAACCTATGTTAGGAGCAACACAGGTAGGAAACTCCACTCTCTGGGTGATTTCAGACCTTACGTGCTCCCAGATCACCACAGTGGATTCCCAGCAATGGCGAGCCGGCCAACTACCTTCCATGGTCCAGGGCAGCCCCGAACAGACGTGATGGGAGCGGGACCACGGTAGGGAAACGGATGGATAGACCACGGCCTGGGGCAGTGCAACAGACATTACGCTGATTCCGGGCCGTGGTCAGAACACCCAGAAGACACTGGGGTGGGGCGGGAGGCAGACATGGTCGGCTGAGGGCAAATGAAGCCAAAAGCACCAAAAGGCAATGCCCACACAAGGGAAACAGGAAGGGAGGGGGAGGAGAGTGGCCAAGGCGGCACACACCACAGGCACAGGGAAACCGAGGTCACAGCGGAACACACAGCACAAACACATGCCTGGGCGCATACATACCCGTATGGGAAAGGAAGGGAGGGGGGAACACCGTGGGATGGCCAACACACACAGCACAACAGAAAAAGGGGGGGGGAGCCCAGGACCAGGGAAGCAGAGGGGTCCAGCCCGGAGACAGAGTAGGACACGGGGCTTGGCACCCAGAACCCCAACAACTTCACAGGCAGCAAGGGCCACCCAACAGCCACATGGGCAGCCCAATCATGAGGGGCCCCCTCAGGGGCCAAGAACGGGCACAGGGGGAGGGCACATGGAAAGGGAACTGCCCCGGAGCAGTCTGGGAATGGTCCAGGAGGCAGGCAGGGACCCCCCGCACCGGTGATGGCGCGCTGACCAGGATGGAGGCGAGCCGAAACGCTGAACAAGCGATCCAACACACCCAACCCCCGGAGGAAGCCAGGAGGTGCAGTCTGGGGGGCCCAGACCCCCACGGTCACAGAGTCACCCAAGGGGCCAGCCACGGAGGGGACCAACAGTTGCAGGAAAGGACAGGGGGGCTGTGGAGGGGGCCCGGAGGCACATGCAGGGGCAGCAGGCCCTGTGGATGCAGCCAAAGAAGGAAACAGCCAGGGCAGGACCCCCTCTGCCAGACAGCCCGTGTAGGTGGCCAGGCTGCACACAGAGAGGGCAGACACGGTCTCCGCCATGGACCACCCAACATGTGAGAACCTCATCTCTGGGATGTGCCCATCAGGAAAGGGACGGACACCCAGCGCCTCCGCTTGCAGCCGGCACTCGCAGGCGCTCACCTCATAGCCAAAGTAGCGCAGGCCAGAGCTCAGACTTGAGTAGGCACCAGAGAGGGTGTCCGGGAAGCTCAGGAGCACTTGCACAGTCAGGGAATGCCACAGGTCACACAGGGCCATTGTCTCACAAAAGATCCAGCTATGGGGGGTGCCGGGCATGGCGGGGCGCGGGAGCCCAGGGAAAGCTCTGACGGCCATGGCCCAGCAAGCTGAGGGTATGAACTGCAGTGAAAGCGGGGCCCCCAGTCCCAGATGGGATGAGAAGGGAAGCGGGGGAGCTCCAAGGCCACGTGATAAGTCCACAGGCTGCAGCATGGCACAGCTAACCAGCGAGGTGTGGGGTGTGGACCCAACACAGCTGCTGGACTGAGCACACAGACCATACAGCCAACACAGATATCAGGGTGGTGAGGACAACAGACAGCAAACAAAGATAGTAGGAAGGTGATGACAACAGGCATGCAGCTGCAGGTCGCACGCCCGGGCACAATCGGGCCCGTGCATGAGCCCCTATGCCGGGAAAGCAGGTGCGCTCTGGGGGGCGATCCCAACCGCCACACCCTGGCTGCCCAGCTGCTGTCAGGGTAGCTGGCCAAGGGGGATGGACACAGGTGCACCGGGGTCCCCCGCACAGGTGCCCGACCGCAGAAAGGGGGTGGGGTGGGACCGGGGCCAGGCTATAAAGGTGGGAGCATGATCGCACCAGGAGCACCCACCACCATGGATGTGGGATGAAGGGGTGCCTGCGGGATGCACCTAGCCATATGCGCTGAGTGGCTCCGGTCGCACATGGACCTCATGCGCATCCAGACGGAGGAGTTGTACCTGGCTGCCCGGCTTTGGATGTGCATGGCCAGGACCGCTACTACAGCCCGGTGCGCCCAACATGGGCGCAGGTGCTCCCTGGCCCGGCTCAGGACCCAGCGGGTACCCACCAGTACCGCTGCTGCAGGTGCTTGGGTGACCCCAGGCAGGTAGGTGGCTGGTGCCCCAGCCTCCCCTTCCCCATGTCTCCACCCCGGGTTCCACGTCCTGCTCCCCCCACCTTCCACCCCCTTGCCATTTAGCCTCACCGTGGACCTCTGGCTGCTCCTGCGGCTGCTCCCCACTGTCCCCCTTAACCTGCCAGTCCCATGTGCTGGGGTGCGCCATGACCTGTACAGACATAGTTGGGTGTGGGTTGTGTTAGGTGTGCTATGCCCACCACCACCACCACCACCACGGGTGGGTGGTCTGCAGTCCCTGCCCCCCTGGTCTGTGCCTTTGCAGGCCCCGTTGCCCCCCTACCCCCTTTCCAGGGTCAGGGGTTTCTGGGGTTGTTGGGGGCAGGCCCGTACCCTGTGGGGTCCCCCCTGTTAGCCCATCCCCTCCTGTCTGTTTCCCCTCCCACCCGCTTGCCTACCCTTGATGTCAGTCTCAGAGCTCTCCGAGGCCGGCCCTTCAGTGTTGTTGTGATCCCTCAGGTTCCACAGGCCGAGGGTGCCCAGTGTGCTGGCCTCGGATCCTCCTGGGTCGGACACAGGGTGTGAGCTCCCGGCGCTGGTGTGCGAGAGGGGCCTGCTTCACTCCGAGGTCCCGGGGCATTCCTCGTGGGGGGCCAGGCCCCCGGAGCCAGTGCCTTCTAGCAGGGCAGCGAGGGGAGGGGGTACATAGGCCCGTTCCCTGCCCTGGACCACGGCACTCCCCACGAGCCGCAGGGCGATTATGGATCCCTTCATATGGAGGATGCGGTCCAGGGCGTCATAGTAGTGGCTGGTTCGGGCTCTATGCCCTGACCGCTGGTTGTTGTCCTTTATCGCCTTGCACCCCCTCTTGAGCTCCTTGAACTTGGAGCGGCATTGGGCCACTGTCCTGTGGTGCACCGCCGCCTCCATGTCCCGCAGGATCTTGTTGTAGACGTGCTCATTCCTTTGGTTTACCACGAGTTCCAGGTGTTGCTCCAGGAACCCCCAGATCCTGATGAAGTCCTGGGTTTCCTTTTGCTCCCATTGAACCCCTCTCTGTGGTATGGCCATCTCCCATATGGGCCCTCCTGCTCCTCCTGCTCCTGCTCCTCCTCCTCCACTTGCCCTCTGCCTGACTCCTCCGGGGGCTCCGGTTCCTGGGTCCGTTTCCGGGCCTGTAGGGCGTAACGGGGTGTGTGTGTTGGTTGGCTGGGTGCCTTGGCCCTGCGGCTGTCCCCCCTTCCCCCCTCCCACTGTCCCCCCTTGGTGCCCCTGTGCCGCTGGGAGCCCCCCCACTCTCATTACCCGTTTCCGGGGTGCTTCCTCTCCCTGGCCGGGTGTCCCCTCTGGGGCGGCCTGCCCCAGCTGCTGCCGGTCCTCCTCCACCGCCTCCATCTGTAGCACCACCTCCTCCTCCTCCTCCACTCTCCTCGCCCTTCTGCCTTGCTCCAGCCTGCCACGTTCCCCTGCTGCTGTGTGCCCTTTAAATCTCCCTCCCCGGTCTGTGTTGTTGCTCGCTGCCTGGCAGCGACGCTGCATGCTTTGGCCCCAGCTGGGGATCATTTTGTTTGTTTACGGCTGGTGATTGCCGTTCAGTCATTCGGTTTTGCTGTTTCCCGCTGGGAATTGCTTTGACCACCCTACCGGAGATGTTCTGGTCCTGACCTCCGAAAGGGTGGTTGGCTTTGTCCCCTGTTGGGGATTGTCTGTGGTGAACATCTGACGAACGTCGATTAGATGTTCAGGGCTCTTTGACCCCGCCACAGGATTGACTGTTGTTCACTGTGGTTGTCTGTGATCTCGTAATGTCTGAAAATACCCTCTGACTGCTTTTTAATCCTTTTGTTACTCTTTAAATTCTTAGAAGAAATGCCTTATGCTGACTTCACCCCTTGCTGGGAGAGAGTGATACAGAAGTCACAGGAGTTTACAGTTCCCAGGAGTGGTGATCTGTTAGTGCCCACTGGGGCACTCAGACACCTCTTGAATTTGCTGGGCAGTGTGTAAGTATACAGCATGGGTTTTCCATTTGTGATATATTCATTTTCAAAGGTGCTGAAACAAATGGCTTAGGCTAGGTTTACTAAAATGTACAGAATGAAATACAGCCAAGACTTCTGAAAAGGCCGCTGGGGTAATCAACAGATCTGTTAGTTAAGGGAAACATTTTTACTATAACTGGGGAAGAAAACTGAACTCAGCCAACTGCACAACAGGTTCATCATAATTCATAAAAACTGAATAAACTGATCTGGATGAATTCAAAATGATGGCTGACCTGTGGCTTCTGGAGGAGCTATAATTAATTCTTTCCAATCCGGATTATATGCTGGAAAGTCATAGTGTTTTCTATTGTAAGTATGTTTAAGTGTACAATAACTTAACAGTGGACAGTACTGAATTATCTTTATTTATATTTATACAACAATTTAGTATCCTGCCCCCTCCTGCCAAAGGAAGTTTGAGGTGGTGTGCATATAAGTTAAACAAAATTATAAAACAGAATAAAATACATTATAAAATCAGCAACTAACCATAAAATACAATAATAGAATGGAGATAAAAAATACTTCACCCAATCCCAACCCCTACCCACTACCCATCTCCCCCACCAAAAGCCTGGCAGAACAGCCAGGTTTTACATTGGCTTCTGCAGGAGACGACGTCTGGGGCTAGATGGACTGCTGCCGGAAGGGAGTTCCACAGCCTCGGCTCGGCCACCGAGAATGCCCTCCCTATGGTTGCCACCCAAGAAACTTGGGGGACCTCAAGAAGTACACCCCCGGCCAACCGGAGGGGCTGATCAAGAGTCCGGGAAGGGAGGCAGTTCTGCAGGTAGCCGGGGCCTAGACTGTGTAGGACTTTATAGGTGAGAACCAACACCTTGAATCGGGCCCAAAAGACTATAGGCAGCCGATGCAGTGAGCAGACCACTGGTATTATATGCTCACGACGACTTGTCCCAATAAGGAAATGGACCACCGCATTCTGCACCAGCTGCAGTGTCCGGACTGTCACCAAAGGAGGTGCGTTACAGTAGTCCAATCTTGAGGTGATGAAGGCATGGATGATGCTGGCCAGGTCAGAATCTGAGACATATGGCCTGTGGGACCAGAGAGGGGCGGACCCCATCAATGATGGGGACCTCCAATCCCTTGGCCCCACCCACCAGCATCACCTCCATCTTGTCAGGGTTCAGCTTCAGATGGCTTATGCTCATCCAGTCCCCCACAGCCGTCAAACACCGGGTAAGAACTGAGACTACTGGACTTCTATCAGCTGAAAATGAGAGATATAGTTCGGTGTAGTCAGGAAATTGATGACACCAAACAAATTCTTGTTCTGACTTTCTACAATGGCATATTATGGTGTAAAGTGTTTATTAGTGCAGGTGAGTGTTTTAAACCTGCTGGACCAAATGTACTTCTCTATCCATAAAAGTACATGTGACGCAAGAAGCTTCAAGGTTGTGCCGCAATTGTCAATTACAGTTGTACGGTAGAAAAAGCGGTGTGTCTCCCTTGAATGTGACTGAACATATCAACTTCATATTACATAGGCTCTCAAAACAAATTTAATTTTCCAACAAAGCATGTTCCACATTACTTGGACAAAGCTCACCATAACCAAGCTTTTTATGATGCAGCAACCACAAAATATTGGAAACAATTCTCATCCTTCAGTTGAAGGGTGAGCTTCATCATATACATGGAAAACATTAAATGACACAAATGTGAGCAATCAAACCTCAGTTTTAATATGTAGCATTTAAATACACTTTAAATAACTTTAGCTATGTGTAGCTGGGGAAATCCAATATGTCTAGGACTTATTTTCTGATTCCCTTTTAAGTCTATTGTAGGTGTATTAGTTATGCACAGCATGGGGTTTCTGAGCAACATTTTATTTCAATTTATCTAATTAAACCATAGCTGTAGGCCAATTAGACTTAACCATGAGTGTTTTAACCACCTTTTATGTATAAGAGAAGAAATCATAAGGTGAATCCTCAGGTCCCGCCCTCCCCACCTCCCGGCCCCCAAAAGAAAATAACTGGTTTTTTATGCACGAGGTATTAAACCTCAGTGAGAAAACCAGCAGATCTGTTTGATGGTTCTAGCTTTCTGGGTACAACAGAGAAATAAGACGTCTGTGATCTGTGGTGTACCTACTTCAGCTGAACTTTAGTCAGGCTTCAGAAAGAAAAATCACATACCTCTTCCTATTATCTTGCCCTTCAGCACTAAGGTTTCCTCTTGGAATTATTATCATTTTAATTTTTTTTTTTTTACATCAATGGTTTTGTGGAAAGGATGATATTTCTTTTAATCATCTCTTTTGTGAAAGGAGAAAGGAAAGTGTTCTTAATACATCAGTGGGAATCAGCAAAATGCGCCCTCTAAATTATATACTTCTAGACACATTTCTCTAGAGGGGTCGACTGGAAAAAGGGCACATTATGCAGTTACCTCATGAGGCTTATATAGCTGTTACTACAGTACAGTACATTGTATTCTTTCTGGCGATGTACAACTTTTTGTTTTCATGTTCTACTTCTGGTAATGAAAACTTCTGTTCTTGTTGAATAATCAAGTGTCTTTCATTTTCACTTCTGCATTGTCTTCTCCTTCCCTCTAAATACCAAGGGATACCTTTAGATTAATATAGTGCCTGGAAAGTCAATGGGACATCCTGGGTTGTGGTAAAATTAATGTTCATTTCAAAGTTCTGGATTCTCTGGGATTTTCACTTCTGCTTAGTTTTTTCCCAAGAATGTACAATGTGCTCCTGAAGCTTGAGAGAACAAAAGATTGAGCTCATGAATTTTAGCAAGACAAAGGGTAAAAACTAATGTGCGGCTGGCAGGACCACTACCCAGGTCTCCCTGGGGCAGAAAATTGTGGGTGACACAGCCTGGGACAGGTTGGGGCACCGGCCTGACGTGGCTGAGGCTGGGGAGCCATCCCACCAGCTCCACGGTCTGGGTAGGGCCGGGAGCACAACAAATATGTGAATGGGTGACCCTGAGCCGCACTGACCCGCACAATGCGCCCAGTGCCCTGCCATGATGCGCAGCCATGGCGGCCAGTGAGACACAGCCATGGCTGTTGGCCATGGCAGCCAACATCCTGGGACAGGATGTTGGGTGGGCCTTAGCCTGTGCTGTGACCTTGGGAATTTTCCAAGATCACAGCACAGACTAGCCGCCAAAATGGCCTGGGGCAATCCTAAGTCAACATCTTGCAGTACATGTTTACATGTGCTGTTGGGTCCCGGGCAACCACAGGCCACAGGGGGCTAAAAACACATCTGTTTTTTGCCCAAAATCTCCAGTCGACACCTATTATCCAAATGAGACACTGATGTTTGATGAATAACTTTCTAGAGGTTTTAATAAAAAATCGAATATGAGACTCACTGCCAACAAATTAAAATTAAACCTGCTTTTTTCTCATAACCATATATGAGCAAAGGGTGGAAATTCCCTTTGTTTCCACCAAGATATTGTAGAATATGAGTGGACTTGATGAAATATCAACCTAGCCCCTTTTCAAACAGGTAGGCAGTGTGGGGTGTGTGGGCGGTCCGCTACACGGACGCCCACCCACCTCCACCCATCTCGACACATGGAGCATCTGCCATTGGCACCCATTGCTCGTGCGTGGGCGATGGGTGGAGGTGGGTGGAGTGCGGGAGCCTGCCCGCACACATGGGTGAGGAAGGGTGTCCATGCATAAAGGGCCCTAGAGTCACTTCCACCAATTTAATCCTTTGGTTTTCCCTTATGCTTTCACGGGTAAAAGGTGATTTCCTTTCTTCCTTCTAAAATAGTTTTAGAAGCAGCCAGGTTAGATATCATCTCACAATTAATACTTAAAAGATTAAACACATCATTCAATGGAATTAAACACATCATTCAATGGAAAATTTCTTCCTTGTATATTTTGTGCTGGATTTACTCATTTTGAACCTGGGATTCAAACAAATTCCAAAATCACAAACCAAAACCTTCCAAACTCTGCTGATTTTGATGAGGAAGCCAAAAATTTGCCTCAGTTTACTTGAAAGCTTACTAAAGTTTTTGATGACATATGGTTGATAATCAAGGTGGTTAAACCCTGTCTGTGCTTGCACGCTTTCTGGAGTTTTACACAACTTGAATGTAATTACTGAGATGTAGGGGAAAGTACCCTTCTGAAAATAGGATTTGGTTTGTTAATCGGTGCAGAGATAGCCAGATAGATCCTGATTCTTTTTGTCACATCCAGATTTGGGGCCTGCCATTCATGTATGCTTTTGTGGGGAAAGGTGTGTGTGTGTGGTTTCTGCTGTTCATTGAAGTTTGAAAACTTATAGGCCATTAGCAGTTGTAGGGAAAACTATCATTTAATTTTTTTCATGAGTTTGTTGATTTTTGCTCCAGAAAATTGGCAGTCTGCTTGAGATGGTATAACTGGGAATTAATGGAGAACTGTATGTATTTTGACCATTATCATTTCAAGATATTTGAAAAAATATATTTAATCAGAGCACAGATGTTTTTTGTTACTCATAGAGTGACAGGAAGTGTTTCATTTAATTAAACTTGATTCTGAAGGGCTGCTCAACTGTGCTATGTTTAGCACTGGCGTCTCAAATAGCTTTCAAATTACTTTTGATTTATCGGTTCATGGGACTGAAATTCATCTGTGTTCTCTCCATTTTAATATTTAACACTTGTACAAATATATTATTTGTCTGACTGCCAGAGTCTTTAATTCACACTGATATGCAGCTTTTACAGATGTCCATCTATGTCAGCACATTGCTCGTTGGTAAATATATTCCTTAGGGCGAACATAAGACTAGTTCTTTACTTAAAGACATAAGAACTGCCAATTTAAGGTCAGACCAATGGTCCATTCTGCCCAGTATCCTGTAATCGACAGCAACCAGCACCAGATACTCCTGAGAAAGTACAAAAACCAGCCATCCATAAAGTGACCATCCTATGTTCATTCCCAATATCTAGAAATCAGAAGTTTCATCCCCAATGAACCTGATTATTGGCCATTGATGGGTCTGTCCTCCAGTAAGTTATCCCCCCCCCTTTTAGCCCAGTTGTTCTATTGACTTTCACACCATCCCATGACAATGAGTTCCACATGTTAACTGTACATTGTGTGAAAAAGTATTTCCTTTTGTGTTTTTGAAGCCAGCTAACTATTTTTTCTAGTTCTTCAGTTATGTGGTAATAATAATAATAATAATAATAATAATAAATAAAATAAAAACAATAATAATAATTATTTTAATAGGCATCAGCTTTCGCTATAGAATTGCAAAATAAAATAGCATTCCATATGACAACAAGTCACATAAACCACTGAATTTGCAAAACATGAGATAAAAGCAATAATATAGTAATAATAATTATTATTATCTTCAATCATTCTAAAATGTTATGCTCAAATACCCCACTCTACTTTAGTAGCCTATACAAGCCCACAGCCCATAAAGCATTTGCAGTTAAGGTTTCCCTTAGTCCAAGATACAAAAAAACACAATAGAAATTCAGCAGGTCAGCCCAGCCAACATCCACTTTTCGTTTGCCCTTACAGCAAGCGGTAAAATTTGCTACAGCTCGGTTTTGATTTCCTTCCGCCTTTTGGACGCCAGCCAGGTAACGGTTGCCAAGGTCATTACATCTTCAGAGGTTTGCATGGAAAGGGGCCCTTTATATCCTTGACCTGGCTCTGAACATAAAGCTTCATCAATCAATGGTTGAATCCAAACTGCCCTAAGCTCGTTGTAATAAGAGCAGAATATTCAAAAATGCTCAACTGTTTCAACACCCCCTTGAGAGCAAGTACGTACACACCTGGCATAAGTGACCCCCCTGTATCTTCCTTCTACCACAGCCGTCCGCACCTGCTGGAAACGGAGAAGCGCGTAGCTTCTTCGAAGATTGCGATTCCTTAAGCCATCCAGATATGTCTCCAGCCCCCATAGAGGCTGTACCAACTTGAGCAAAGGAGTGACCCTCAAGGTCCCTAGGGCAGCTAAATCTTCTTGCCGGTCAAGATCCTCCAACCTAGTCTGTATTTCTTCTTTTATCCCTACTAATGTTCTTCCAGCAAAGTGCCCAAAGGAGAAGCCATGGCTCTGAAACAGACATCCCAGGTACTTAAGCCATGCATAACGTCTGGGACCCATATAAAGCAGCTCCTCCTGAAGGCACTGTCGGGGGAGAGAACCCTCCTGTAGGGACAACAGCCTCAGCCAATATCTAATAAAGGAGAGTTTGGCATACAATTTGATGGAAAACATGTCAGTCTCTGCCCTTAAAACTGAGCCTGGGACATCCTTGCCCACTTGAAGCATTCAGCGCAGAAACCTGTTCTGCGCCCTCTCTAAGGGTTCAATTATTGGACATGGGATAATATCCAATCCAAAGACCACCAAGGGAGTATCTTCATTCTATGGGCACCGAAAAACATTGAAATTGGAACCCCCCGAGATAGTCTGACTGCCCTACCTATAGTGTTGGCAATTTGTGTTGCTCTCACTGCCCACCCCTATATATGATTTGACCAGGTACCCCTAGATGAAAAAGTTACCCCCAGGTAAGTAAATGATTGAACCATCTTGATTGGTTGCTAGCCAACCTCCCACTTAACCAAGGCTTTACAACTACCCAGCATCATGATCTTAGACTTCTTGGAGTTGACCACCAACCCATTCGAAGTACAATATTCGTCTAGCTTGGAAATCAGGTGCTTCATCCCAATAGCAGTCTGAGAAATAAGGACTATATTGTCCGCAAACTGCAACATACTGAGGTGGTAATTACCAACCTTGGGGGCATGGGGACTATCTGACCCCATAAAATTTACGAGGTCTGCAAGATAAACATTAAACAACAGAGGGGCCAGCACACACCCCTACCTGACCCCTCTTCTAATGGGAATGTCCCCGATCAATTGGTTGCCTGGGCCTGTTTTTACTCTTGTGTGGTTGTCAGAATACAGTTGGATTAAAAGTTGCAGAAGCTTAGTATCAATTCCGAATGCAGATAGTTTTTCCCAGAGTCTAGCCCTGGGAACAGAATCAAAGGCCTTTGTGAGGTCAACAAATGCCAAAAACACTTTACCCCCTCCTAATCTTCTGATATTTGTGTATTACATGTTGAAGTATAAAACAGCAATCAGTTGTTGACTTCCCCTTACCAAAGCCAAACTATTCCCGTGGAATAATCGATTTACCTTACACCCATTGTTCTAAACACTTCAAGACACCTCTGGCAAATAATTTTTCCACCACTGACAACAAGCTTATGGTCCGATAGCAAGCTGGATCAGTTCCAAGCCCCTTCTGGAACATTGGAACGATCCAGTTCTGCTGCCAGGAGGAGGGGAATCTCATTATACACACTAATATTGTGGAATACTTTACTCAGTATGACCTCCCACCACTGGGGGGCTGCTTGCAGCATCTCTACCATGATGTAATCTGGTCCAGCAGCTTTGTTAGGTTTCAACAAAAGAATGAGTTCTGCAATTGACTCCTGGGAGAAATCTATCCCTGCATCCTGAGGATCCGATGTTAATCCACCCTTGCCAGGCCTCACCTGGCAAAAGACCTCTAAATCCTGCTGAGCCCCATAGAGTTTCCCAAAAAATTCCTCCCAGATGGCGTTAGGTACTTTAGGATTGCTAGCCATTGTCCGAGGCTTTATTATTTGGTTCAAGATTTGCCAGAATTGGTGAGTATCTCTGGTCTGCTGTGCTACTGCCAGCTTAGCTCAGATATTGTTGTAGTAAGAGGCCCTTTTGTTTTTTAGTAAAAGTGCATAGGCTGACTTATCCCTCTGGTACTGTGCTCCAAAGTCAGAGTTAGAATTTTGGTCCCTAGCCCACTTCCTTTTAGAGTCAGTAAGGACTTCAGCAATTTACAGTCTAAATCATACCAGAGATGTTTCTTCTGGTAGACTTGCCTAATGTTCTTGACCAGGAACGCATCCTGAAAACTACGAATGATTGCCTCGTAATACTGAAGAACAGTTTGGTTGTCCTGAACAGTCAAAATTGAGGAGGTCAACCCCCTCAAACTGTATGTAGTACACAGGTCCTGTATTTGAGATATTAATGACACCTGGGACATTTTTCTAATCTTCCCTGCCGAGTCCCCCGAAAACTGTGTTACGCCGGTGCGACCATCGCAGGTCTGAATTGAGATATCTACTCTAAGCACCAAATGATCACTCTCTGGACGAACAATTACCAAAAACATTTAAAACCTGGTAATAGCCTCAGAGTTTGTCATGATTAAATCTATAGTACTCCTTCCCTAAGGGCCTATAAAAGTACCGCCTCCCACTGGGTCTCAGAGTATATCCTCTCCGACTATTGCGAGGTTTAGATAATAAATAAGGGACTCCAAATGAAGTTCCATGCGACTAACTCCCTCTAGGGGATTTAAATACTCAGTGAGCCCATCGCCCCGGGCTGGCCAGGCCTGGCCTGCCCTCAATTGGGCATTCAAATCTTCAACCAGAACAATGGTTGCCAAGGGATACTGATCCTCTGCCCTAAGGATGGCTGCCTCAAGGACCTCCCAAATATCTGGCTGATAGTAATTGGAGGAAGAAGGCGGTATATAGATGTGAAATAACACCACCCAGTCTGCCTGCCATGGTCCCAGTTTTAGCAGTCCCTGTTGGAACTCTGGCCTCCCAGATTGAACCACACTAAATCGGTCACCGACCATATTGACTATAAGAAATACTAAACCCCCCCCAAGGGGTGACCCTTTAAGCACCTCTTTTGACCACTATGGAAATGTAGGGCAAAACCTTCCATGTGCCAGGGTATATCCGCCAGAAGCCAAGTCTCCTGGAGACAGACAACAACAAATCCTGCCAGAAATAAAATGTCATTGCAAGGTATTATTTTTATTGTAGTGGTGCCTAGGAGCCACAGTCATGGACTCCAGGGCTCCATTGTCTACACTGTACAAACAAAAATATCGTTCTTGTCCTCAGTGTGCTCTCAGGCATCAGAAACGGCAGTTGATTACAGCAGATAGGGCTGTCGAAAGACTGAAGAAAACTGATAGGCAGGGTTCTCAAAGTACAGTAACAGATGCTATATCAGTGGTGCTGAAAGGACTGCAAAAATATGTGTGCGGGGAGGGTAAACCGTAAATTAAGGTATTCAGCTGGTGTGGCGGTGACAGCCAGGAAACTGCAGCTGACACAGTACAGGCTAGGTCAGGGTCCCAAATGAATGTGCACGTGGCCAGAGAGCTGCCATGCCACCACAGAGCTTAACACGTGGTCAGGCAGTCTGCTGCTCCCTGCCCCCCACCATGATGAGCAGCCATGGTGGGTATGGTGCCGCGCGGCAGATGTGTTGGCCCACTCTGGCCCAGGTGTTAGCCCGGGTTGTGACTCAGCAATTTTCTGGAGTCACACTCCAGGTGAACCTACTGCACACCCTGGGCCAATCCCGGGGCCAACATCTGGTAGTGCCAAAACAGATGTGCTGGTGGCCCTCAGCCCTAAGTGGGATACTGGCCCTTCTGTGTTTTTACACTCTGTGACTATGGTGGCATTTGATCCTGCCTTGTGTTCCCTGAGGCCTTTCTATTCCTGGAATTACTGCCTTCTTTTTCTGTGCTGGCAACTGTATGTTTGAGTCGTACAAAATGCTGTCTATCCCTAGCGGATATAACCCACTTACAGACAGTGCTGGGAACAGGGACCCACGCAGGCTCCTCAAAGCCACTGAATGCAGCTATTCTTTCATCTCCCTTCTCAGTTCTGGTTCCCAAAGTACAGACATGTCCCCCTGCCTCACTCCCATTTAAAATGAGGAGGGTAAGGGTACTATTTACTCCCACTAATTTCCAGCCCCTTGGTGCTACTATATACAATATAGCATGCCTCTTAAGAGGGAGCTTTGGGTTCCTCCTGCTGGCTTCTCTGTCTGGAAGTGCAGTTCTAGGAAAGAGAAGGGCGTATGGTACTGTCTTCCAGGCAAAGCAGCATTCTGTTATGGAATTCATCTATCAGTCTTAAGTATGACAGCTGCCATCTTGCCTGACACATCAGAAATTAAACTGGGGACCTTCAGAGCTACAGACACTCCAGCTTCAGCTATCAAGCCAGCCTATATTGCTAGGATGTAACAGCTCAGATATACTCTTCGAATCAAGCACAGTGGAAGTCATGTAAGTGTTATAGGGTCCAAACAGCCGTACTTGGTGGTGGCAACTGACCATTACCTTGATTTCTCTAATTTCTCAAAAAACTGAGCACAAACCTGGGTTCCGTTCTCCAATGGGGGTAAATTTAATCATGTAATAACAATAACAAAAATACCTACACAACAGGTTATTTTCAGAAAATGTAGACTGTTGCTACCCTTCTGGGACAGATCACCGTGTCTACAGTCTTCCACAAGCCTGTTTCTGGAGTATAATCCACTTAGGCCTTATGCCTGGTGACTTCTGTTTTCTTTTAGTCTCCATGGTTAAGTATTGTGTGAACATTCCTCTGCGAGGGGGCTGGGGCATTTTCTCTCCAGTTTAGCCTTTCCTTGCCTGGCCTTTCATCTTCCTCTTCGTGGTGCCTATCCCATGCACTCCTTTTGGGATGTAAGTAATCCACAGCCTGTACCCTTTTATTTTGGAAGTCCAATCTTGATCAGGCTAAATTAATTATTTTTCTCTTACCTTGCTGTCTCTTCACTTGTGCCCCAGGAAATGGGTAGATGGAGACGGGTAGATGGAGAAGTGTGCAGCATTCTTCAACAGCCAGCTGACTCTGCTGCCAGGTTTATTTTATTTATTTATTTATTTATTTATTTTTATTGGCCGCCCCCCCATGCCTACCACATCCCAGTGACTTACAACAGATAAAACAATAAAAACACATAAAAACATCATCAAATGTATGTAATTAACCCCCCATACCCC
>QEPC01014446.1:4621543-4633637 GCA_003113815.1 Sphenodon punctatus
AGTGGCAAGCGACCCCTTACTAACATAACGGAGGAACACTAGTGATGAGTAACAATTTTAAAGTTAGGAGTGGATCCCTCACATGTTCAACCACATGTTCAGAGATACCACTAGGTAGATACTTAGTCACCTCTTTAACACTGAATAGTTAACTCTTCATTGTAAGTTGCGAAGTAGTCCTATCACTGGTTTATCATTTCTTTCTGATTATAAGAATCACCATGTATCAGAATTCAGGAATTGCCTCCATTCACCCTCATTTTGTTGGCTGTCTTTTGTATCTAGCACCTATTATGTGCTATAATAGCCTGAATACTTTATCTCAGCCATACAGCGCCATAAAACCAAGAAGATGGGAATTTGGAAACTGCTGTTGAATTCAATTTTGCGGCCCAGGCTGCAGAATTCAGAAGGTTCTTTCGCTTGCCTTTCAAAATATTAGCTTGTTTATTGCAAATCATTTTTCCTTGTCATTTTCTAATTTCCCATAAATAATGTCTGTAAAAAGAATCACAGAAGAAAAATGACCCCATTTGGATAGAAAAGGGGAAATGGAAAACCTATACCCTTGTTGTGCAATGCTTCTGTGGAGGAAGGGGAGTGTTTCTTTATGGAGGCATTTGATTACGCTTAGAAATCCCCCCTACCCTACAAGTAGGCTCCTTCATCCTAGTTAAATGGATCCATCCCAAAACTATAACATGGAAATGTCTAGTGATAAAATTATAGACAGTTCCAAATGATCAAATGGTTGGATATTTTTTTTTTTCTTTTTGGGAGGTGGGAAGAAATCTTTTTATATACCTTTTAAACTCCAAAATACTCTAATAAATATACCATGGCAGTTTTAATATTTATTAAAGTAAATTCCCTTGTTCCATATAGAGCCTAAATTAATAAGATCATGCAAACTTGCCCTGACCTCTGAATTAATACACTAATTTTTTGCTCATTCTTCCAATCCATATTTATGAATGGATTTAGCAGGGGAAGTCTGCTCTGAGAAATTATTATCCCTCATTAACGTGTAAATTCTTCAGGGCACGCTATTTTATTCAGCAGTGCTGGAACCTATATTGGACAACAGCCTCCCATTTTGGGTGTGTTCATAGGCTTGCTAAAAGATAGCAGCAACCAAGAGCTTTGCCTGCCAGTAGAAAACAGAAGGGGGAATAATATGGGTAGGACTCAAGGCGAATTATCGGTTACCGATTTTATCGGTATCATATTAATCCGATATCGGATTTATTGGTATATCCTTTTTTTAACATTGCCGATTTTTCAGATCTTAACATTGTTGCCATTTTTTAAATGGCTGCAATGTTAAAGATCCGAAAAATCGGCAATGTTCAAAAACGGATATACCGATTATCGATATTATCGGATTAATCTGATATCGACAATTATTGGCATTATCCGATTAATCCGATACCAATAGTCCCATCCCTAGAGAATAGTATCCTTACAACATAAGAATATTAGTTCATTAACACATGATAACTTGATATCTAAAGCAAAACAAACAATAAAAACAAACAAACAAAAAACAAACCTCCACCTTGATTTGATAATATCGAGCTGAAGAAAATAGCTCATATGATTAGAAATTTGCAGCCTGATGCTAAACCCATGTGCAATATGTGTGCAACGTGTGCTTGAACTCTGTGTATACAGTATGGGTTGCATCATGTGCATTACCTATGTGCAAAATCAATGACCATCTAGGTCAACCTCTTGCTTTGATGAAGAAGTCTATCAACATCCCAGACAGATGTCTGTCCAGCCTCCTTTTGAAAACAACCAGTGATAGAGAGTCAGCATAGCCTACAACCTCTATAGAAACATGTTCCGTACCATTGCCGAACAGCTCTTTCTGTTAGGAAGTTATTCCTGATATCTAATTGAAGTCAGCCTTCTTGTAATCCAAGACCATTGTTTCTAATAATGGTCTCTATGGCAAAGTAGACGAGTTCTCTGCTGTCCTCTTTGTGGAAGCCATTGAAACATTTTAAGACTTCTATAATTTGTCCCTTAATCTTCTTTTCTCTAGGCTAAGCATGGTGTTCCTTTAGTGTTTTTTCATAGGATTTGCTTTCCAGAACCTTTATAATCTTTCTGACACTCCTTTGAACTCACTCCACTTTGTCAGTGTCTGTCCTTAAATTGAGGTGCCCAAACCTGGACACATTACTCCAGGTTCTGAACATGCCGGGTTGTTCATTCATTTGTTCTTGCATTTTTTCTTTCTTAAAAATAAAACCCCCAAAGAAATTGGTGCAAATGGAATATAACAAATTGAGTTGGTGAATTCCATATTGTAAATGATCACAACGCAACACAAAAAAATTAAATTAATGTAATGGAACCTATAAATGGATCTACTTCAACCTCTCCTCCATATGGAGGTATGATTTCCCAACACCGCCTGGGTGTCCAGGTGGAAGCTGTGGTGAGGAGCACGTTTTGCCTACTACATCTGGTGCGGTGGCTTCGGCCGTATGTCTCGGACTCTGACCTGGCCACTATCATCCATGCTTTCATCACCTCAAGACTGGATTATTGTAACGCACTCTACATGAGGCTATCCATGTTGATGGTTTGGAAGCTGCAGCTGGTGCAGAATGTGGCGGCCTGTCTCCTGACAGGGATGGGTCACCGTGAGCACAATACACCAGTTCTCCAAGCTCTGCACTGGCTGCCTTTAGTTTTCTGGGCCTGATTCAAGGTGTTGGTGGTTACCTATAAAGCCCTATATGGCCTAGGCCCTACTTACCTACGGGACCACCTCACTCTCCGGACCCTGGATCAGCCCGTGCAGTCTGGGAGTGCCTTTCTTGAAGTCCCCTGGGTATCCCAGGTGGTGATTATGAAGAGGGAATTCTTGGTGGCTGCACCTAGTCTGTGGGAACTCTCTTCCAGCAAAGGCCTGGGTGGCCACGGACCTCTCTTCCTTTCAAGGACAATGCAAGACCTGGCTGTTCCACCAGGCTCTTGGTGGGGGAGATGGGTGGGGGTTGAGGGTTAGGGTGGTAGGGCTTTTATCTTTTTTTTCAGTGACATCCCCCATGTGGATTATATCGTTTTATTTATTGTATTTATTATTGCATTTTTATATTTATTTAATTTATGCCTTAGCCACCTCAAGCTGCTTTACCAGGCGGGTGGGGTATAAAGTATGCTACATAAATAAATAAATGCTGCATGCAAGTAAGATAAACAAATTACCCCCTTCCCCTAGCAAGGTGGCTTCTTCTTATTCTTTCTTTCTTTCTTTCTTTCTTTCTTTCTTGAATGAGGACAGCAATGAAGATGTTCCATGCGTGGGTAATGGGTGGAGGTGGGTGGAGCACCGGAGTGTGCACGCTTCCACACCTACCGCCTGTGGTGTTCCCATGGGCACCTACCCATCCCCCCGCACCTGCCATGGTGTTTTCACGGGAGTCCCTCCCACCCGCACACGCGTGCGAGGGTGTGTGTGTATGTATGTGTCCATGTGAAAACGGCCTGAGTAGAACTGACCCAGTTTTCAGCTCAATCCTAAACACTGCATGCTGCACAAAAGGTGTGCGCACTATGTGCACACAACCCATGTGCCGCTCCTGTAGAGGGAATGCAGTGTGCGCACAATCTGCACGACCAAGTGTACGCGAGTTTTGGATCAGCCCCTCAGTTAGCAAAATGGACACTCGACAAACAGAAACTGGCAGTCTCAACCCTATCTGCGTTGTCATAGGCGAGGTTTCACCAGTGCGGAACAGGGAAGAATTATTACTCCTTGTGATGAAACGATGCTTCTGCTAATGCAGCCTAAACTTGCATTAGTCTGGGTTTTTTGGTTTTTTTTGGTAGCCACATCACATTGCTGACTCATGTTTAATTTGGGATCAGCCACAATCTCTGTATGCTAGATCCCTTTCACATGTGCTTACGGATTTCACATGCAGCACCTTGGTGGGACAATGTGGAGTCAGACACAGGTGTTGCCTAGAAGCACACACATTTACACTAGAAAAACAACATATTGGCTTGAACATCTGTGCAAAGCAAATTGATCTAGGAACCCTCTCTCGTCTTCTTGATATTATATTTAGCTAGGCGTGTGTCATCTTAGTTTACAAAGAATCTCCTGCAATGTCTTAATATAGATTCCTCTCAAGGGGAAAAGGAAAATCCAGCATGATCCAGGAGAGTTATTAGTGGAGCAGAGTCAAATATTTTCCCATTTTTCCTTTTTTATTTTCATAAGCGCTGTTTCATTTACCCAGAGTTCTTAAGATAAGGGCTTTCTCATTCTGATTGATTAGTCATCTGATTAAATCTTACTGGTTTGTGGCTCCCTTGCTACCAATTGAGAATTATTAACTGCACCTACCCATTTAGCTGGCTCAGCAGAATTTGAATTTTTAGCCGACTTAGCAATTGATGCTTAACGTTTATAGTTCAATCCCCGAAGCACTCCTCTGGCACAAGCCCCATGGGAGTGAGTTGGACTTTTGCCATGTCTTGGAGCCTAAATGACAAGCATGGACTACAAAGTGAGGCCTTGGCTGACTTGTGTGACTGTGGGGAACAGAGTGTTCCTGACAAAACAACCTCAGTAGAAGGTTCATACCCTTTTGGGTTGGATCCTGCTGTTCTTTTATTATAACTACCACGAGGAGATTTGTTTGTTTAAGAACTGCAAGATTTGGGATTTTATTTATTATTTATTTCACTTTATTATCTTGCCCTGTCTTGAGGGCTAAGGGTGCATTATGACACACACAAGCATAAATAATTGAAAATCAACCATCCCAAACCAGTATGCCAATCTCCCCGGCCCTATCCCTGCTTGCCAAATGCCCGGTCAAATAAAAATGTCTTGCATCTCTTCTGAAGACGAGTTGGCTTGGGTTCTGACAAACCTTCAGGGGAAGGGAGTTCCACAATACTTGGAAAGCAACTGAGAACACTTCTCTGTGTGCCTTTGCTATCTGAACCTGACAGGGAGATGCTATGTGCAAGAGGCACTCCCAGCAGACCCCAGCGGCTGTGGCGGAGCATGGCAGGGGAGGGCAGTCTTTCAGATATGGGGTTTAGGCCATTTAGGGCTTTATATCAGCACTTTGGACTGAGCCCAAAAAGCTACTGGGAGCCAGTGCAGACTCTCTGTCGTGTGGTGTGTTCTAGATGATCGACGCCTGACAGAGGACGGGCTGTCGCATTTTGCATCAGCTGCAGCTTCCAGACAGTTATAAAGGGCAGCCCCGTGTAGGTCTCATTGCAGTAGTCTAGCCCTGAGGGTTAGGATAGAGCTTCAGCAGGTAGCAAATACATGCATTTTCAGGCATCCTCAGAGGGCACCCGATGGGGTACCCGGCCTTATATCAGGCGTCAGATGCCTGAAAATGTGGGTATTACTGAAGCATCCTGAGATGCCTCAGGATGCCGATCCTGGCTCCCTGGTCTGTCTCATCTCACTGTCCGGCTGCTGCTCCTCCAGTCCCATTTCGCTGCTTTCTGTTCGCTGTTCCTCTCCGGCCTGTACGCTGATCAGCTGAACTGGGGACTTCCCCACTTGCTTTTACTGACTGGAGAGAGGAGCAAGGGGTCTCTTCCACAATGGGTCCCCCATTTCCAGAGGGACCCAAAATGGGTGTGTGTGAAGGACCCATGCGTACCCTTATATTGCCCCCCCTCCCCCCCGGTGGACAGGGGACCCATTAGGGAGATGCATGCAGGTGGGAAGAGGCCTCCTCCCTCCTCCCACTCAGAAAAAGCCTAGCGGGGAAATCCCCAGCTCAGCTGAGCAGTACACAGGCCAGGGAGGAGCAGCAGCCTGGTGGTGAGGTGAGTCGGGTCACGTTCGGGGACCAGTTGATGCCTGAATGCAATCAAGGTGAGTCAGGCTCCCCAGATTTGACAGATTACCCGACTTGACGGGTACCCAATTGCAGCTCTAGTTATGAAGGCCTAGATGGCACTGTCCAATTCTGAATCTGACAGAAAGGATTGCAACTAGGGCCGACATAAGCATTTTATTAATTTTTTTATTCACGAATAATTTCGCCATTTCAGAAACAGGGATTAATTTCCCAACCATTTCCCAATATGGATAAGATTTCTCGATTTGCGCAATAATGCAATATAATGTCCCGATGCATCAACTTTCTGTTAACTGTTTATTTTGGGTGCTTTTAGAATCTAAAATGTAGATGAATGGGCTGGTAGAGATGTGCACCAGGGGCCCATGTTGTTTTCGTTTTCATTTTTCATTTTTTAATTTAAATCTGGCATTTTCATTTTCATAAATATCAAATTGTTGTTTTTGTTTTTGCTTTCATTTTTGTTGTCCGTTTGTTTCAATGGAAAACACATTTTTGGCTGTATCCTTTTTGTTTTTCACTATATTTGACTGAACCAATGAGTGAATATACCTCTAATGGACGGCATTATGTGTATCAAATTACAAAAAGATTGAATAAAGGAATCCGCTTTTATAAGCAGTTGAATTGTTTTATTTTGCAAAAATCTTCATATACATTCTTAGCTATAACTTCTTTGTCTCACATTTAATGTAGATGAAACTTGGCAGATTTATACCCCTTCCCATATTTACTCTCTCTCCCAACTTTAAGAAGGATTGGATAAAGGGTCCTGGTGGTATAAGAAATTAACATATAAATGTATGTCTAATTGTAACATCTTGTAGTCCAACTAGTGTACATGAAGTTTGGCAAGGCTGTATATCACATGTTCATGATCGTCTCTGCCAAATATCAGAAAGATGTGATAAAAGGCCCCAATTTTATATGCCTGCACAACATATGCAGAGAATGAGCCCATGCCACGGATTCTCTTACGTGTCAACTGTGGTATAAGATCAGTTTCTGATGCCAACTGGCCAGCCGAAAGGTCAACCAAATATCCTCATTCTGTGCTGTTACTATCCCAACATCTCTCCCCCACCTGTTACTGGGAAGTCAGAAGCATCTGTTTAGGAAAGAGTCAATAGAGGTTCTCTTATGTCCTCTGTCACAGTGCTGCAGGATGTGATTGTGATGATAATTAGTCAGCCTGGATGACTTCTATGCCCGCCTGAGGGCCCGCCTGAGGGCCCACCTGAGGGCTGCAGCGCCCGCCTGAATTGACCACGGCCTGGAATCCCACCGCGGATTCCGGGCCGTGGTAGCCGTCCAGATGGGACGGGCCCCTTCATCGCAGCGGGGAATCACATTTACCATGCGATCAAGGCCAGCCCCGCTGGTTCCGCCGATGGCGTGGTGAATGTGATTCCCCGCCGCGATTGAGTGTGGTTAACATCTGGGGGGGAACTTCCGGTTCCCCAACAGATGTTATGAGGCCATTCCCCACCACAGGGTAATTACTGTGGTTGAGCGTGATCTCGTAACGTCTGAAAACACCCTATAAGTTTACTTTGGGAAACAATACTAGAGGGGGCCTCCTGTGTGGTGGATTCTCAGATGTTTACACACATTTTCTTTG
This sequence comes from Sphenodon punctatus, assembly GCA_003113815.1. NCBI lineage: Eukaryota > Metazoa > Chordata > Lepidosauria > Sphenodontia > Sphenodontidae > Sphenodon > Sphenodon punctatus. Next base: position 4,629,029 of record QEPC01014446.1, read on the forward strand.
CTTTTTGGAGCCTGGAACTACCAACCTTTCTGCTTCCTTTCCAAAGCTCTACCAGGAAAGCTACTAGAGCAAATTCTAGTTGTGCCTATCTACTTTGGTCATGAGAATGGACACTGCATATTGGTCATATAAAGAATTTACCGTTAGTGACTTGAAAGGGCCTTTCTGGTGTGGCTCAGCTGCTCCGCTTTGGTACAACTGTGCCAATCCCAAGCCCCCCTCTAATAGCTGGGTTATAAAATTAGTGGACATTTACTTACACACACACTTTTCATCATTTTAAATCCAAAACAGGTAGGTGAGTACTCATTACCATGGTATAGGTCAGGCACTTGAAGGGCTACCCAAATATTTGCACTCCCTTCCCAGCTGCTCTCCTGTGCCTTCCTGCTCTTCAGCTGATTTTCTTGGCAGCAGGAGTCTTCTCTCTGCTCTAGCAGCCTGCCCAACCAGAAGAGAATGGTTGGAGGTGGTTCATGGTGACTGGCACCCCTTTGGCACTTTCCTCAAAATTGGGGGAGTTGACTTGCACCTAGTCACCCATTTCCTGTGATGAGGACCCAGTAGACAGGGCCCTGAGCCAAATGTGGGTCCACAATTCATGGATTTCTTGCAGAATCCCCCTCCCCCCCATGGAATCTCTTGTCCTGCTTCCCCCAGTGCAGAATTTTCAGCCTGCACTGGGGAGACAGCCTGGGGTGAAAGCCCCTGCACTGGATTTATCAGGTGGGGGAGGGGGGAGGCAAGTCCTGGCCATCACCCTCATCCCCCCCCCCCCTCCACAGCCTGATAAATCTAGCGCTGAGGCACAGACTTAGACCCTGGGCTGTCCCAACTCCCGTGGAATTTTTTTAAAAAAAAAATCCACAGGAGAATTGGGGCCTGCCAGTGGAGAAAGCAACCATGGGCTACAACTGGATTGAGCTCCTTACTTCCAGTCTTGAAGGAGGCAGGTGGAAGAGCTACAACATGGCCCCTTACATATGAGAAGTCTGTCTCTTTGCCCCTTTCTTTCCCCCCCAAAATGGCCCTGTCATTGGTTGATAGCTCAGTTCTGGATGTATCTGGTTGGGTAGGACTGCTTTCTGTAAGCTGATTATTCTGTGCCTTCACGTGTCAGTTATAAACAAACCCATTAAGTTGTCAAGGAAACACCTCCTCCCTTGATGTCATCTTCAGCATCCCAATAGCTGTATACAGCAGTCAAGTAAAGAAATCATTTCTAGGGAAGGGGAGCAACTGAGGGATGAAGTAAATCTTATAGGTGAAAACAGACATAATGCTAACTCCACTTTAACACCACTTTAACATTTCTAATGCATGTTGCAGGGCTGCAGAGGACACCAATACAGTCCTGCAGCATGCATAAGAAATGTTAAAACGGTGTTAAAGTGGAGTTAGCGTTTTGTCTGTTTTCACCCTCTGTTGAATCTAGGCACCCTACACTGCTCCTAAGAGCTCTGTGTATTGAAATGACATTGCCTAGGATGTTGCCCTAAGCATGTAGCAAACTGATTTTGTAAATGATACCACTTAAAAAGAACCTAGACTTACAGCTTTGTTGGGTTCTTCTGTGCAATTTTGATCTTGCAGATGTTGAGGTGCCAGGTGGACATAGACACATATGTAAATTAACATACTGTGTGAAAATTTCCTTGCAGGATAGTGTGCATTGCAAATGAGAAGAGCTTTTTTTCTCTGCTTTAATCTTTTCAAAACATTCCTCTTAGCTTTTATTGCCATAATGTCAACAGGCTTCAAACAAAAGTGCCAGTAAGAAAAACAAATGAATGAAAGGTCATGGGTGCTAGAAGCAACAATGCAATAGGTCTATTTTGGTTACTGTCTTGGCATGCCAATATGGAAGCTTTTGTTACATGAACTACTTCCAAGTTCCAAGGAAACTGGTCATAAATAGATTGTCTAGGAAATTCACAAAGCTAGGGAATGACACTGAGGATTGGAGTCAGTTGGTTAAAGGCACATGTTTACATTTCCTTATCTGACTGAAATCCTATGACAATGGATGCTTTTGGTCAGCATCTGAAGGTTTTCTTTGGGGTGTCTTATTTAGATTTTAAAATTAATCTCCCCTCCTTGTAAAAAGAAGAGCTTAAATGATGGATTCTCACTGAGGACAGTGATAGCCTTTGAGCAAGGTTAGGGGGACGTATTACAATAAAGGACACAGAGGTCTTTGTGATGACAACAGGAAAGGCGCAAGAAAAGAAAAGAGAACGCTGCTGAAGGATGTGTGCCAGAGAAGGAATGGAGAACTAGTGGGGAGGAGGAAGGGGAAGGGGGTAGAGAGTGAAAAAGATGAAGGAGTCCTGGAAGTAACTGTTGTTTCAAGAGATGGCACTGATAGGCAAAAAGCAGACTAGAGAGCATGGCCACTGACCTTTACTGGACTCACGTTACAGCAGCTGTCAATCTCCGACAATGGCAGAGCTGATTCTATCCTCTATGTCCCTCTGAAACTCTTGCATGCTGTATTGCAGCTAATGCTCCCAGCAGCTAAAATGATGATCATTGTCCTGCATCCCTAGGGAAGAAAGACAAGGACTCATCCAGTGGATTTTACAAAGCCAGAAATGTATTCATTTAATGAAAACATTGGAACACCTTAATCTAGTGCTGGCACTCATGGCTTGGACAAGCTCCCTGTCTAATTCAGTTTTGTTCTATGATCAAGCAGAAACTCATGCTTTATTGGGAAGGTCTCATCTTAGCTGACTCCACATTACCTACCAGGCAGAGGACTCCAGGATTGGTGTGGCCTCTAATAATCCTTTTATCACACTATTCCTGTATATCCTTTGTGGAATGCACACATCCAGACCAATGTTTGAGGGGACAAGAGAGGCCCATTCCATTTTAGTGCATGATTGCTCTAGGGTAATCTCACTCTTTCAAGAATGGCCCTTTCTTTCCATCAGCTGTCAGACTCAAATGATGACAGAGTTGGTTTCATCCACAATATTATAAGATACTGCCTAACTGAGTCAGACCAATTGGCAATGGTCCATCTTAGCCCAGTATATTGTCACAACCTGACATGGCAGCAGGGTTTCTCCAAGGTCTCCGGCAGAGGTTTCAACCAGGCGTGCTACCAGAGATGCTGAATCGGAGATGCAACTCTGGACCTTTATAGACGCAACGCATGCACTTTACCACATGAGCCATGGCCCACCCCTGTGAATTTATTTTTCTAAACAAAAATATGGAACACTTCCAAACTTGTGTGTCATCCTTGTGCAGGGGCCATGATAATCTTTTCTGTATCGTTCCAATTTTACTATATGTGCTGCCAAAGCAACCAATANTTTATTTCTATATGTTCAATAGTAACCTGTCCTTTCTATTTCCTGTGCATTGTCTCTTGGATTTCAGGGCCTTAAAAGTTTGGTCTTTTGCAATTTTTCTCAGCAGTATGGTTTGCACTCGTGTTTCCATTATTACTTACTTCAGAAACTCTCAACCCTCCTGTATTTCTTTCTCTTGTAGATGATCTCTCCATTGGACATTGCCTGTTAGCTCTGAGTTTTTGAAAGTCTGTTTTTTTAAAAATGCATTGTGTGAACTTTGATGTGCTCTTTGTTCCCATTTCTTAGGATAACAAACTATATCACTTCATCATCACCTTCTTCCAATGTGCCTGCCACCTCCATATTCTCAACAAGTTCTTCCCTATTAGTCAGAATCAAAAGTAGCAGAGCCTTTGGATGCTTCAACGTTTTGAATTAGAAAGTTGTCTCCAACACATAAGAACTTGTTGCAAGTTTCTATATTTTGCTTTATTAGTTAACAAACAAATATTAGGATAATTGAAATCCCCATTATTACTAGCTCACAACTTTTTGAAACCTTAGTTACCTTCTAAAAAATACTGCATCCATCTCCTCTATCTAGTTCGGTAGTCTATAGTAGACCCCCATCACAACATCTCTATTTCCCCCCTCAAACTTCTCACAAATACTCTTACAATATTTCCTACCCACCCCATCCCAGACCTCAGAGACTCCAACCCCTCCTTTTTGGTGTCTATCCTTCTGAATTGAACCCCACTTAATACTTCTTCCCATTCAAAGTTGACCCATTTGCCTTTCTGATTGCTTTCCTGACACCTCAGTATTGATACTTCAGTCATGAGAGTGATTCCACCAGGTTTTGGCAGTTTCAATGAGGTCATGGTTTCCTTCCCTTAGTAAGGCTTCCAATTCACTCTGCTTGTCCTCTGTACTCCTTTCATTAGCATATATAAACATTTCAGATTTTTTGCTAAAAAGGACCTATGTAGAACTGTCCTGCTGTTTTATTTTGAGTACTGCTACAATTCTCACCTCCCACCATCTCTTCATGCTTTAACCCACAATATAGGGACCCATCATCGATTCTTGCCTTTTGATTTATGTCACCATTCCCTATAGATCCTGTTTTGAAGTCCTGTTCATGAGATTAGTAAGATGGTGCCCAAATATATTCTCCCCAACCTTTATTATTATTATTATTATTATTATTATTATTATTAATATTATAAACATTTATATAGTGCCAGACGTGTGACCTGGTGCTGTACAAAACATAGAAATAGACATGGTCCCTGCCT
>QEPC01014446.1:4634553-4647181 GCA_003113815.1 Sphenodon punctatus
AGATAGAGTTGGGTGTCATCAGCGTAGAGATGGTATTGGAATCCGTGGGAGGCAATAATTTTGGCAAGGGACAGGGTGTAAATAGAGAAGAGGAGAGGGCCAAGGACAGAGCCTTGGGGGACCCCAACTGAAAGGGGGAGGGAGGAGGAGCTCGACTCGGGGAGCGAGACTTTAAAGGAGCGGTCAGAGAGGTAGGAGGAGAACCAGTCAAGGACAGAGCCATGGAAGTCCAAGGAGTAAAGGGAGTCCAATAGGAGCATGTGGTCGACAGTGTCAAAGGCAGCAGAGAGGACAAGGAGGACAAGGATGGAGTAGAGGCGCTTAGATTTAGTGACAAATAGATCATTGGTGATCTTAGCCAAGGCAGTTTCAGTGGAAGGGGTGGAAGCCGGATTGGAGAGGGTCCAAGGAGGAGTTGGCAGAGAGGAGGTCCAGGCAGCAGGAGTAGATGACACGTTTCAGAAGCTTTGAGGCAAAGGGAAGGAGGGAGACTGGCCGGTAACTAGAGGGGTCAGATGGTCCCAGGGAGGGCTTTTTGAGGATGGGGGAAGACAGTGGCATGCTTGAACGCAGAGGGGAAGGCGCCTGTGGAAAGGGAGAGATTGATGATATGTAGAAGGGGTGTGTGTGACAGTGGGAGCAATAGAGGTCAGGAGGAGGGGGTGGTACGGGGGAGGTCAGGGGATCGGGTCAAGGGGGCAGGTGGAGGGGTTGGATGAAGAGAGCAGGGTGGAGATTTCATCGAGAGAGGCAGGAGGGAAGGATGTGAGGAGAGAGGGGGGAGAGGGAGGGGGTGGTACGGGAACAGGAGAAGGAGGTGAGGGGGAGGCAATGTCTTGACGGATCTTGTCAAACTTTGAGGTGAAGAATGATGCAAGAACCTGATCAGGAAGGGAAGAGGGCGGAGGAGGGCAGGGGGATTTAAGAAGGGAGTCGAAAGTAGAGAAGAGGCGGCGAGGGTCGCGAGAGAAAGATTCAATCCTGGAGGCATAATAATGTTATCTAGCTAGGGAGATAGCTGAGGAGATGGGTTCTTTCTCTCCCCAGTAGTTCTTCATCATGGAGTATGACGTCAAGGGCAAAGAAGTCGAGTCCTCTCAATAACACTACCTGTGCAGTCAGGCTTTCACCTCAAATATACACCTGTTGCTGGAATGCATCTTTGCCCTCAACAGGATGGATTAAAAAGAACAACACTTTTATTTCATTTTATTGTATATTTCTCAAGGCTCAGGGTAGCTTACAATATTAAAAACACAAAATACATTAAAATCTCTTTTAAAAAACTCACCCTCACCCCTAAACCCACCCCAACAAATCCCTATCCATAGCTGCCCAATGCTTTATCGAAAAGTTTTACACTGCCACTGGAATATGCTTAGGCTTGGATACTGGTAGAATCAGGGGTGGGGGGAGAGTTCCACAATACTGGGGCAGCAACCAAGGTCACCTCTCTGCAGGCCCTTGTCATATAAACAAGGTTAACAGGTGGTACCCACAAGAAAGCACTCTCAGCCGACTGCAGGGGTCAGAGCATGGTAGGAAGGGTGGTCTTTCAGGTAGACATAGACCCTTACCCCCTTTCTCCCTGCCATTCCAGAGCTTTGTAGTCACACCTCTGATTTTCACAGGGGCATAGTTTTGTTGAACTATTGGTGCCCACTTTGATGAACAGGAAGGGAAAGCGGTCAGGGGCCTGATGAACATGAACTCTGGCAATCTCTCTGTCAAGTCTCTGATTCAGGCTCCAGGCAAGCAGCATACCACTTGAGATGCTAGATCTGGGCAGCAGATGGCCACTTCCAACCCTCTTAGGGGAGAGTCACCAACTACCACCAACCTTCTCCTTTCCTTGGGTATTGATGATTGGAGTATTTCCAACGGAGCCTTTTTTCTAACGATCAGGCATACTGTTCACTTTGTGCCGGTAGATCAGCCGCACTTTGCGTGGAAAGATCCTGAAAGCAGGACCTCCACCTACTTACCTCCAACTGCACAGAGTGACTTCTACTTCTTCTGCTTCTGGTAGTCACATGGTGCCAGATATCTTCCTTGTTCTCTAGTGGTGAATGTTCTCTCTTCTTTGCTCCAACTCTCTCTGTTGCTTGAGCAATGCTTCCTGACTTCTCTCAAGGAAATCTTCATTCTTCTGGATAAGGCAGAGATTTGAAATTTGTTACTCCAGTCCTCTTACCTTCTATTCCCAGACTGAAACAAGTTTGCATGTGCTGAAGATTAAGTCTTTACTGTCTTCAGGAAGGAAGGCAAGTGTAGCACATCCTTGTGGGAGACCAAAACAGTTCCCTTGTCATCATCCATGATCACTGGAGTTATTCCTTGGGTGAGTCTCTGTAGCATCTTCTTCAGTACACTCCTCTGCAATTATTAGGGATGGGAATTTCGGTTTCGGATAAAACTGAAAGTACCCGAAAATGGCCATTTCGGATTAATCAGTAAATTTCTTTTCTTTTTCGGTTTCGGTACTATCAGATCTTGTGCACTGATTTTTTGTACCGGATTTTTAACATTGCGGTTTGTCCCCAGTTGGAAAACCGCAATGTTAAAAATCCGGTACAAAAATAATTGCAAAAGATCCAATAGTACCGAAGCGGAAAAAGAACCGAAATACATGAGAACCGAAACCGAAATTGACCAAAACCGAAGTTTTTCCCAGAGTCCCATCCCTAGCAATTATCAACTTCTTTTGCTGCTAGTTCTCCTCAAGACACAGTCAAACTACAACAGTAAAGCAATTACTTTCCTTACCATCACCACGACCACTCTCAAACTTCCCCTTCCATCTCTCACTCAAAACTCTCCTTGCTCCCAAGTTGCTCATTACTCACTCACTTTGCCAATGAGCCTTCTGAGCTGAGCTGGTTGCTACAGTTCATCTGGGTTTGACTCTGCCACCCTGATTGAGTCACTGGGAACAAAGACGTCTCATAACAATGACTGCTGACTCAGCATGTGCACACACCCTCGGAGTACACAGCCAAACTTACAGCACCTGGAATTCACTTCCCTTCTTCTTTATTTCCTAAGTTATTTTCTCTCTCCTTTCTTCCCCGCTCTGCTTGCTCCTCCTGTTTGTCTGTCTCTGGACCCCCAATCCAAGCTCTGCGTGCATAATATGTGTGCATAGTGAATCCACATACTGCACACGTGCAATGCACACACTTGGTGTGCACATGGTATAGACATGGAAAACACCCATTGTGCACCATTTGTACACCATGCACACATGGAGTGTCAGTCAGTGAGCACATGATGCACGCACACTACACATGGTATACATGCGACTTGGATTGGGGCCTGGGTGAATGGAAAATTGGAATAGTTCAGGCATTGACTAATGGGGAGATGTACAATCAAGACAATCCTGCCTACTCTGACCCTCCAATTGTACTAGTCCCTGAACCTTAATGGGAAGGGTGGTATATAAATTTGTATAAATAAATACTCAGAATCATGTCTTTCCTCCTGTCAGACGTGCTGTGTCCACCATATCCTTGGATTCCCACTAGTCCTGCACTGAGTCCAGATCCCTATCAGGCTATCTGCTCCATAATATAATTGGAGCCTTCCGTTCTCTCCACAACCCAAAGGCCTAGAAATGAGTTCATTGCTTTTAAATGAAAATGCTGTAGAAATGTATGAGCAAAACCCTTACCGAGGAGGGAAACTTTTATGTAGAGGAGTGTGAGTTGCCTAAACATAGAGCATTGGAATTGACCAGTGGATTGTTTCTCAATGTATGCATATGATCATGGAAAATGCTGGATAGAAGAGCATCTCCTGTTTTGGTGGAGTGTGGTCCTCTCTGCAGATGACCTGCATCAGTTAGTCATGGTTATTTGCGTGGGGGGTATAGCCTTATTCTGCATGCATCAGGGGAGTGTGGTTTGAGGAGTGTCCACTGAGCTGACCCAAAGTGAATGCACCTTAGAACACAAGCACCACATACACTGACCCCTAACCTCTAGCCTAACAAACCCTTTATTGGCTTCAGACGCTGAGAACCTTTGGAGCAGTTTCTTTGTAGATTTGGAAGGAATTGCTAGTCAGAACAAGAGAACATTTCCATCCTGCAGTTCCTGCCCTTTTTTCTTGTGTTAATACAGTATATGTATTTGCTGACTAACCCATAAAATAGCCCGAAATGATTAGGTACCATATACTATCCTCCCTCCTCCCCCACTATGAATATCTCCCTCCTCCCCCCCTAGTATATCTATAAAATACTGTATTATGCTATTTTGAACAGAGGGCATATAGTGCTTCAGAAGCCTTTACAGCTCTATATTCTCCTGATCTGAGCTCTTCATTGCTTCAGACTGAAATGGTCTTGGTGCCTGAGGAAACAAAAAGAAAATACGTGCACAAGCCAGTATGCATTTTATTAGAAACATTTTCATTTTGAAACAGAACACATGTTTGCGGGTTTTATGAAAGAGCTGCTAACTCCATTGTATGAAAGGCTCAGAATGCTGCATACAGATCTTACTCCAAATCAAAACATCCAAGTTGCTTAATTAATTCCTGAGTAGAAATAAACACTTTGGATCAAGTTCTGCTTTTGGTTTCACCAGAGTTTGAGATGACTCCATGGAACCCAATGGAATCATTCCATATATACACTCTTGCAAAATTCACAGTTAATGCTCAGGAAAAAAGAACCCACCCTGTACAACTCTTGGTGAAAGTTTAGTGTTTGAGAATTAATTGGAAAAAATTGATAAAGAAACCAGTCATTTCATAAGTGTGCTGTCTTTGAGATGGTTCATATGGAAAGCTCCAGGCTGTAAAAAGAAAATTAGAGTTCATCAGAAAGCCCTTAACCTTTAAAATAGATAATTGACTTTTTGTTATATTATACCTTAGTTAGAATGTCAATTACGACTGAAATGAGTAGAAATATTTTTACTCGTGAGAAATTTTACCATATCGGGAACAGGGATCAATTTTCTGATGTTTTCCCAATACTGATATGATTTCTTGATTCTCTCAGTACCATGGGATACTGTCCCGATTTACCTACTTTCCGTTTACCATTTTCCGTGTACGGTAAATACTGCATACCATTAATTTACTGCTTACTGAATTGCTGAGGGTACTATTTTACTTCTGGGTTTGTTGTTTCTGCATTTCTGAGCCAATCACTGTGCAAATAGCCCAACCCTTAGCCTCCCCCTTGCCTGCCCAAACAGGTTTTTTTTAAAAAAAAATCAACAAACAAACAAACAAGAAAAACCAGTACTTCCATTCCAGTGCCTCCAATCAGAATTGTTGTTGTATGTTATCTTTGCTCTGTCCAATCTGCAACTGGATTGCAGATTCATAAAGGAATCTGAGTACCAGCTAATGAGTGGCAAGGAAATACAAGGGAAATGGAGTACAGGGAAGAAAGAAGAAATGCAGTGTTGCATTGCTTTTACCTCTCAGGATTTGAAATTGATGACAAAGCAGTAAATGGCAAAGCTGTAAATGGGATCCCAATAAGCGAAAAGTCAGTAAATTGAGAATTGAAATGTTTATTGGGACAGTGGGGCCAATCCCATGGTGCACAGGGGTGTGCATGCAGATCCCACACAGGACTCGCACGCGTTCCTGTTATCGGGGAATTGTGCCATGTGGATCTGCGTGGGACCCACGTGCACAGCACGCAGGGGTGGGGTTGGGATTATAGCCACTGTCAAGTACCAAGAGGTCCTCAGTTTGACCATGATGGTATCGGGAATCTAGATTTTCACAGGAATTCCCATTTTTGCAAAATCTCATTTCAGCTTTATTATGAATTATTTGTATACTTGTTACAGAACTGGAAAATAATACTTTTATGATAAAAGCTATTCAAAAGTTAGTTTAACTTTCATCTAGGAAATTTAAGACTGAATTGCAACAGCCATTCTGTCTTCACAGAGAATTTCCACATTTTCGAAATGTCAGATGGAATTTTACTGTAGATTTAATCTATGACAGAACACTATGCAAAGTTCCAACGGCAGGACACCACCATTTTGCTTCTTGTGCTGTGCCTGCGCAAAATGGCAACACTCGTACCGTACCTGAGCAAAATGGTGGTGCACTACATCAATCTGGATCTCTGGCAAAACACAGATCAGATTGTATTCTGGTCTGCTTTTAGCTAGAACAACTGGAATGGCCACTTCTATCAAGTGGAATCAGATCTGAAATTTTGTTACAGCTCCAAGGCTATCTTATCATGCCTTGCTCTGGAGACAAAAAGGTAAAAATCTTTGACAACTATTTTCTTTCACCCTTTAAAATGATGATCTCTTAGTTTTAATACCTAATGGCACAGGGTCTAAACCACCCAATTTCTCTCTGACTGAGGTGCTTCCGCTTTGCAGCCCAACGACATGAACGTTCAGTGACACAACTATAGCTGCTCCCATAAAACTGTTCCACCTTTAATTATTGTCCTGCCCTATTACTTTGTCACTGCTCTACTCAATAATCCAGTTGAAAAATTTGTTGTAGTACCTAAAAAGAGATGCTTCCTGAAACCTTAAATTGACATAATTAAGAAGCTGCAAGTATTCAGCTCTTCAGTCTCTGTTTTATAAAGGATAAGCTTGATACTATTCCCCAAATATTGTGTTTTATATATTCAGAATATGCAGTAATGTTTTTCTCGGATTATTTATTATATGTGTATGTGTCACAAATGGGGAATCTACAGCGTGCACTCCCGTGCAGTGATGGTGGGGCCGATTACATGTTCCACGGATCCCATGTGCACCCACAGCCTCATACACGTGGTTTCCATGCGGCACAGTGTGCCCACAATGGAGGTGTGCGAAGTTCCAACAGGGGTCCGCAGGTCATGAGATTGGCCCCATTAAGAGTAGTATTGTGGGATGAAGAACTGAACTAAAAATTGCCATAGAAATGAGAGACAACCAAAAAGAGAAGTTCCTTTCTCTTTGTTGGCCCTTCCTAGGATTCTTTCATGATTAGATCTCAAGCTGTTTCCAAAGCCAATCGTATGTGGATTAGTCTGCCCTCTTGAATAGCTCATTCCTAAACAGTGAACATCCCATGGCTTTTGGAATAAAACAATACTGACTGCTGTCTCTTACTACGAAGAAAATCATTGAAAAACAAGAATCTGATGAAAGTGATAAGGGGAGCAAGTCATTTCAGGGAGGTGAACCAAATTATTTATCAGGAACCTTTCCCTTTACTCTCTTTTGATTGTGATATTTCAGGATTCACACAGCATAGAAAGACAGGTGGGGTACATTTCTGAAATAAAGCTGGCCCCTGTAGAACTTAGAGAAGGATAAATACCTTAGGGACAGGCAAGTTCGATGAATCCAGTGTGACTGATGAAGCTTCCCCAACCCCTACCAAATCACTGCATTGAGCAGCAAGTTAAGCCTCTTTCACATCTTGAGTTCATCAAGACTGCTCTATTGAGTGGAGCTGACACCTTCTTTCACAAGTTCCCCATCAAGAAGAAACCAGATTGTGTAAGGCAGAGACATCCCTCAATCAAACCTCAGGGAGAGACAGGCGCTCACATACTGTTTGCCTGAAGATGTCACAGAGTAGTTCAAGAGTGATTTGCAGGAGGCTGCTGTATCTCAGAATGCCATTTAAGAGAGCAACAACATGTAAATAAACAAGTGAGATTGGCAGTAACCATTCAGCTTGCATATTGAAAAGGTGTTTGCAGAATTGGAGAAATTCTTAAATTAAACAGAGAATGAAAAAAAAAAAAAAAGCAAAAGAAAGAACTTTTCCTACTCGTTATTGCACACTATTATCTTCAAATCCTTTTTGTTATGTTTGACCACTCAAAAAAACACCACACCTACAACAACAACAACAAAAAAACATTGCCTTTTTAACTAAAAATATCTGTTTGGAGGAAGTCTGAGGATTGTGTCTGGAGCAGCACCTTCACTGCGACCACCAAGCGGCTGACGGGGGGGGGGCCGGTTAACTGTTTGGTGCACATGCTCATGCCGGACGTCCAGGGCCCCCATCAGCTGTTTTGCAGCAGCTCTTCCTGAGGGGTTGGCCCTGATCCTGCTGCACAGTGCAGGTCCAGCCATCCTGTATGGATCCATGGACAACCCATGCCATTGAGGGACCTGCGACAGCAGCTCCCATGCCCAGGTTACTGGGGAAGGAGATTGCTAATGTGAACTGCCCTCCTTGTCAATCAATCAACGTTTATTTAGCGATTAGCCATACGTTTAGGCACGTGTTGCATCAAAAGTTGTAAAGCCCATCTTATCAACTTGAGGAGTGGCAGCTGGAGCGGCTCTTCCTGGGGCAGCCGGGAGAGCTGGTTTAGCATCATCTCCTTTGTTTTCACCCACTCAAAATGCAGCAGGCATAGTGACATCAAAACATTTTAAAAGGATAAAGGTTGCTGCCAAAAACCCTCAAGAGTGGAGACACTTAAATGATGCTGTGAATTTTGGGGGCGGGGGGACACGTGGTAGACGTAAGCCATTTATGAAGCAGGCTTGTTAAGCAATGGGCAGTATTTCTCTTTGCAGACTGCTTAGTGAAATAGCTGTTATGTTTTCTTTGTTTGTAATTTTGTGGAACTGAATCAACACAATCCACCATCAACAATACTGATACAATCCTGTTTGAGACGTCATGATAAGCAACTTTTCTTTCATTTATGGTGTACAGAACAATGAACGTAAGTCTTCAAATATGTTGGCCTAACTACTGATTAGGAATTAAACTAAATTTCAGGAGAACTTAAAAATTACTGACTTGCACAAATTGAAGTTCAGAGCCATCTCTATTACATTAATCCTTGAAAACAAGGGGAGGGCAGATAGAGCTGGGCAAATACTTCTCCACATGAGCAGGCTGGACATTCTTTCCTCCGCTTTCAGAAAAGACAAAGAGAAAAATCCTAGTTTCATTTACGTGAATGGCAGGACTTCCAGGGTTTGAGCAAATTATTTTGTTGCTTCAATTTTTTAAGGAAGTCCAATAAAGGCAGGTGTTGATGGTAAAATATTTGCAGTTTTGCCATGCAAAATGTTTTTAAACAAATTGCGGTAGTGAAATTTCACCTTAGGAACATAAGAAATAACAAACCAGGTCAGACCAATGGTCCATCTAGCCGAGTATCCTGTCTCTGGCAGTGGTCCGCTTTGGTTGCTTCAAAGGGTAAATAAACGTGATAGTGGCCTGCTTGGGCCTGCGGGCCACTGTCACATTTGTTGTTGGACCGCCAGATGTTCACCCGGACTGCCCCCGGGAGTGTTGGCGGCTGGCCCAGGCTCTCACCTCCAAGGTCACAGCTCAGGATACCACCCACCTGATCAGGGCAAAGCAGGCCAGAGCCTGTTAGCCATGCTGGCCCGTCTTGGTGGGGTGTTGGGCGCTAGGCACAGCATGGGGGTAGGGTCAGTCAGCCGCACACTGTCTCTCTGCTCCCCTCCCTGGGAACTGGCCACATGAATGTTTTTGTGGCCTGACTGGTCTGGACCATGTCTGCAGTGGCTTCCTGATCCAAGCCAGGTCAGGTTGCTGCCATTGGCACGGTCCTGATGGAGTGATCAATTTCCTGCTATTCATTCCACCGCCCCAGCATCAGAGATTTTATCCCCAAACCAACTTAACTGACAGCTACTTTGGACCTATTCTCCAAGAACTTCTCCCATTGTGGTTTGGTTGAAACTACAGTATTTAAACGTGGGTCAGATTAAAACATCCTAATGAGTATTCATGACAATTGGAGGTGTGTGGTTTTATCTGGCTCCAAATGCAAGTTAGAAATGGGGGTGGGGGAGTTAGAACAATTATAAAAGTTTGAATCCTTGTCCTTTTTTATTTAATTGTTAAAAACCTCTTCTCAACTTCTCTCCCACTTGTATTCTGTGAACCAGCATAATTCTCATTTAAAATCCATCAAGCCAAATGTTCAGAATCAGGAAGGATGCACAACTGATAGGGCCGTCTCATGTGTCTCTTTAAAAATGATGATCTCTGATTTCAAGTGCTGGAGAGAGGGTGGGGAGCAGAAATCAAGCACTAGCTGCTCTGTAAAAATTACAGGCAAATTCATTTCTGAATATACTTAACAACTTTTCACTACACAATTTCCAAAGGTTTGTCTTGACTGACAGATTTTCATAGTGGAAACAGCGGGTGAAAACAGACATGATGCTAACCACCCTTTAACCGCCCTTGGTGGTCATTTATGCATGTTTCAGGGCTGGATAGGGTACCAATACAGCCCTGCAACGTGCATAAATAACCACCAAGGGTGGTTAGCATCATGTCTGTTTTCACCCAGCTTCTCCTACAATCCTGGGTGAATTCATGGGCCTCCACGTTTTTTTCAGTTTAAGCTGTATCAGACAGTATTTTCGACTAACTAGATTTGTGCCTTGATTCTTCAGTTTTGCCCCCGATTCACACCTAATCTGAATGCTGCTGATTACTGTTGTGCCTTTCCCTAGACTGAGAAAACAAATTAGCATTTTCTTCCATATTTGTTGCTAACAGTGATTTCCAGACTCGCTGGCAAGAGGTGCCAGGAGATCTCCAGTTGCTTCCCCATCTCTAGAGATGGGAGCTGAAAGCATCACCTCCGGTACGAGATCTTTTTCTTCCATTTTGGCAATGAAGACTCTGAATCCCCATAGGAAACCAGGTTTCCCAGCTAACAGCCTAGTTAGCAGCTGGCAATGCTGCTGGATTGGCTACACTTCTTTGTTTTTGTTTCTACTTGACATGAACCAGGGAAATGCTAGAGGAAGGGGAACAGCAGCAGCTCTAACTACATTTACAGCAGGTGTGTGCAAATCGGTACTAAGGATATGCTGAAAGAGATTAACACTGACAAAAAGGCACCAATGGATCTATTTCCATAACTACCTTGTGGGATAAATAAAAAATGCACATTCAAAGGAGGATGGTCATATGGTTGAGGCACTGGAGTGGAAATTGGGAGATATGCATCCTATTCCTGACTGTACTATAGATGTCCAGGGGGAAGGTTTATCTCTGGTGGATGGATTCCCAGCTGGTGTAAAATAGCATAGCTCCATTTAGTTCAGTGAAACGACACCATTTGCATCAGCTGATAATCTAATCTTCATTCCCCATCTGCAAAAGCAGAATGATATTTCACTGTGAGGATTAATTAATTAAAGTGAGTGAGGTGTTCGGCAATGGCAGCCGCAGAGGGGATTTAAGGTAAATATATTCAAAACAGCAACCACCCTAAGCTTAAGCTTGTCACTTTTCACAGATTCACCCCAAGATTTTCATTTTGTCCGTGAGAGTCTCAGGTGGCCACCATAACTATGCAAGAGGGTGGCCGGATCAAAAATTGAAAGTAAGGAATAAGACAGTGTTGTAGGGTTCTGGAAAAAGAAATGCCCATTATGTCCATTAGGCTGTTGGATTCTGAAATAAGGGGCTGTCCCTTAAAATGAGACACTTCTGGCAACCCTAATGTCCTAGTAAAAAAATATGTAACATTGAAATATGGCTCTAACAGGATGACTTCCTCTACCGACACTTTTTATGTCATGGCCAGTAGGCTAGAACATGACATCATAAACAAACAAACATACCCACACTTCTTTGCAAGAATAATAATAATAATAATAATAATAATAATTAATAATTAATAAAAAATAAATAAACAATGGATTTTATTTTGTTTTACCATATTATGAAGCACTCTAAGTGCCATTTGGTGGAGAAGGGTGCCAAGTTGTTGGTGACTCGGCTGCGAGACCAGGCAGGGATTAGCGCGACTGTTCTTGAATGGTTCTGCTCTTTCCTGACTGGGAGAACCCAGCGTGTGGTGCTGGGGGAGTTTTCATCTTCTCCCCGGGGCCTCACATGTGGGGTTCCGCAGGGTTCCATCTTATCCCCTCTCTTGTTCAATGTGCACATGCAGCCTTTGGGGGAGGTTGTCAGGGAGTATGGGGTGAGATGTCATCAATATAATAAAATAAATAAAATAAAATAAATATGCTGATGACACCCAGCTATATCTCTCATTTTCTTCTGACTCAGGCCCTGCAATCTTGGTGCTTACCTGGTGTTTGTCAGCTGTGGGGGATTGGATGAGGGCGAGCCGCCTGAAATTAAATCCTCACAAGACGGAGGTGATGATTGTGGGGAGGGCCGAGGGAGTGATGGCCGCCATCATTGATGGGGTCCATCCTCCCTTGGTTTCTCAGGCCTGGAGTCTGGGGGTGCTCCTGGACCCACAGCTCCGCCTGGATGCCCAGGTGATGGCTGTGGCGAAGAAAGCATTTTGCCAATTACATCTGGTACGGCTTAGGCTGTATGTCTCAGACTTGGATCTGGCCACAGTCATCCATGCTTTTATTACCGCAAGACTGGATTACTGCAGCATACTCTACGTGGGGCTATCCTTGGTGCTGGTTCAGAAACTGCAGCTAGTGCAGAATGCGGTGGGCCGTCCCAGTCAGGCACATTACACCAGTTCTCCACGCTCTGCACTGGCTGCTGATAGTTTTCTGGGCCCAATTCAAGGTGTTAGTGCTGACCTTGAAAGCCCTAAACAGCTTGGGCCCCACCTACCTGCAGGACCGCCTCACCCTCTGGGGCCTGGATCGGCTCCTGTGGTTGG
>QEPC01014446.1:4671169-4687227 GCA_003113815.1 Sphenodon punctatus
AATTACATAGTCACCTTTTGTATAGGTAACCTTTCCATCTATGACGCCAGACAGTAACAGGGCTGAGTTCAAAGGTCTCTAGGGCGACCCTAAAAACACATGAGCCTACTGTTTAATACTCAAGGCCTCAGAGGCCTATAGGTTTATTAAGAAAGCAGTTTATTTTACCCCCTCCTCCCCAAATGAAACTGACACAATTAAAAGTCCAAACCAAATTAATATTGTACATTTACCAGAATTCCATTCAGTGTCCTATGAAGTGTCCAAGCTACTGGGAACAAAGCCAGAAAGAATGATGTGTCTATATTCACCAATATAAGTGTATAGTTTATAGATCCCAGGCCTGCACTAGACAGGACAGCTCCACTGGTGATGAACCCCTCTCTGGAACACGAGAAATTTGTATTTATCCAAGTAAGGCTAGCTTACCAGTAACTATTTATTTTTATTTATTTTATTTCTTAACATTTTTATGCCGCCCCCTCATGCCCACGGCATCTCGGGGTGGCTAACAATACGGTAAAACAATAAAATACATTAAAAACCAACATCACTTTTTTAAAAATTAAAAAACCCCAACCCTAACCCTACCCTCCAATTCCCCCAAATTCCCCACCCCACCAATCTCCCCCATTTACCCCTCCCTCCCCTCCTCACCTCCAAGCGGGGCTGCGCAGTGCGACATGTGGCTGCATGGCCCTGCCCCCCCGCCCTCCCTCGGCTGCCCGCCCTCGGGAAGATGGGTGGGTACAGCGGCCAATGCAGCCGCTGCGCCTGATCCCATATCACGGTCGGGGCCATAATCTGGGATGGGCCAAAGGTAACACACGCTACTTTTGGCCCATCCTGGATCGTGGCCAATCTAACTACGGTTCTCGACCTTCGGCCAGCCGGAGGTCCAGAACTGTGGTCAGTTTGATCCCCAACAGAGATTCACTGTGGTGAACATCTGGCGGTAGTCAAACAGATGCTCACGAGAACGCCACCATCACAGAGAATCCACTGGGGTTCACTGTGGTGAAAGGCATTTTTGTAACGTCTGAAATTACCCTATTTCTCTTTACTAGATGCTTCAAGCTTGGGTTTGGGTCTCCCACTGAGCATAAGTCTTGCTGGGACGCTGCTACATTGATGTTGCTGTTCTTCCTTCTTGCTCTTGCAGCTCTTTCCCTGCCGCCGTCATAGTGATTCAGCTGTTTTGTGATGATTAAGTCTCCTAACATAGGTTCATTAGCAAGTTGTTATTAAAATTCTGTAGCTCCAGATACAAGGCAGAGCCTGCTTACCATTACCTTACTTACCTTACTTACCCAAAAGGTCACTGGTATCACAGAAGCAACACTTTGTTTAAATCAGGGGCAGGGAATGTTTTCCCTCCCTGGGGCCACTTTGAAAGCTTGCACAGGCTCAGAGGGTCACATAGAAGTTGGGGCAGGGGTGCTTAAGGGATGCACTCAAGGAAAGTATGGCCCAGATCATGGATCTGTGCCATGGAAACTGTCCCCTATCCTTGTTTGCATGGCCTCATCTCTGTTCTCTTCCCTTGAACTCAGTTTTTAAGTGGTTGGAGGTAAGAACTGGATCCAGGGGCCAGATCCAGGAAGTGGAAAGGGGCTACAAAACTTGCCATGGACCACATTTGGCCCCCAAGGGTGTGGTTCCCCCACCCCTGGTTTAAATTTTGATTTTACCTCAAAGATCCACAAGAACAATGGCATTATGGTTACTATTGGTGGCTACTGGAAACCATCTCCTAGCAAAGACAAATGCTCAATCAACTTTTTAACTACCGCTCATCAATGGAAATGCCAATAATACAGAAGACAGTTGCTTTATATTAATGGTTTTCAAGATAACTGGGCAATTTGAATATTCACAAAACATATGCAAATATCAAGTCATGGCTTCTCCAATGAGCTCCCACAGCAGTACAAATGCTATTTCCCAAATGTCACCCCTCTCATCAAGGTTTTTTTTCTTTTCTTTTTTGTCAGAATAGTCTTCACTTAAAAGCTATTCCCTTGAAAGTGCGAAATACTTTCTACTCAGTCTCTTTCCATTTCCTCCCTTGTTTGGGTTTTACAGTAATAATATATATTTTTTATTTTATGTAAAATAATATTGGTTACAAGATTGCTAGAGATCGAGAAGAACCCTCTTTCAGATGATGTCTCTCAAGGCTTTCTCCTGACTTAGAAGCAAGCTGGGGCAATCTTCAGTCGATGAGGCAATGCTGATTTCAGTAGTTTCCTTCCCAGGGAAGCAAATACCGTCTTCATCATTAAGGAGAAAGATCTATATGTCAAGAGGAATGAAGTCCCCAGTTCATTACTGTCTCATTGTGAGGGTGAATTTCCACCTGGGACTTCAGCTCATGGTACCAAAGTGCAATGCATTGCAGAAGGGAGCAGTCAAGGGTGACTTTGGTCATAGAGTCAGGCCAATAACCATTTTACATGAATATAAGAAGTGATGTTTAGCTGTAAAAATGGCTGGATTTTTGTGGCTTCAGCACGGCTCCTCAGATGTTGCTCAAGGAGAAAGTATATGCTAAGTCCGTGTAGAGGCCCCAAAGGTAAGATAAGCACTATTGTACGTTTATTAAAAGATATTCCTCAATAAGGGTGAGATTTTTGTATTGAATATTAATACGCTAAACCTCAAAGCGAGCAACAAGCAATATATTTAAACCATTTATTGCAAACACAGCATATCATATTTACTCTCATGGGGGATTGCTTTCCATGTACTGTATTGTATGTTTTTTAATTAGATAGTGTTAATAACCCACCACTGACATTTTACTGAGATAGAAGTGTTATTCTCTTTTTTGTTGCTGCTGGTGTTGCAATATTCTCTTTATTATTTTTTTCAATAAATGAAATAATTCCTACAGGGGAAAAAAAAGAAAATACGTTTATGGGCATCACAACAGCCAGTCTGCTCTGTGTGTGTGTGTGTGTGTGTGTGTGTGTGTGTATATATATATATATATTGCTGTAGGTTTTTAAAAAATATATTATTATTATTATTATTATTATCATTATTATTATTATTAATAATAATAATAATAATGATAATAATGATAATAATAATAAATAATTATGGTGCTTGAAAATGCATTGGACTTTTACAGAATAAGAAACTTTCAGGAGCTGAATCTGGCTTTGCTTTTAATTGTGTATATCAGATGTTACTCTAGTGATTCAAATTAAACCCAGGAACATTAATAATTTTGGCATCTAGCAACTAAACTCTGTGATGAGTTCCACAATGGAATAGAAGTCTGCCCAAATGAGCTTATTGCAAGATCAAGGCCTAATTTCCATTTAATCAGCAATAAAGTCATGCAGATAGAAAAAAAGAATGTTGTGAAAGGGACAGTCGTTCATCTGGTGATAATTATATTAATAATAATAAGTAAGGAAGCTTTCTCACTATTTGGGCCTATCTGCAGTGTTGGGTGGAGAACATGGTTCGCTGAGAATCCTCCTCTATAGCCTGATGGAAAAAGTAGGCAAAGAAGCAAGATGTAAAGGAAGTGGATAGATATATAAAAAAAGTGGGGAGTAAGGGATTTAAAGAACCTATGGGTGAAAAATAAATGGCACAATATCTACCCCATGAGTGGCCATTTATTATGTCCCACACCATAGCAGGGCTGTGGTAGGCTTGGGCTCATGTAGGGCTGAAACGAGANGTGTGTGTGTGTGTGTGTGTGTGTGTGTGTAGAGAGAGAGAGAAGGGGGGGTGAGGAGGGGTTATGGTCTTCTTCATTAAACTTTTTGGGTTCCTCCATGACCAGCCACATGGCCTGGCAGGCTGGCCCCCTAATTAAGTGCAGGCAGCTGCTGCTTCATTGACGTCATCTTCTCCTTTTAGAAAAGATTGAGCTTTCCTATTTTTATTTGATTTCCCATTGAATTTTGACCACTTAGTGCATACCCAGTACAACTTTGTTTGATTTTTGTCCCTGGCCGGAGTCTGTAATTGCGTGTTTGATGTGTGGATGAATTTGAATTAGAAACATGACTACATTATGTATTTATTTATTTATTTTTCAATTTAATACCCCACCCCTCCTGCCATCAGGCAGCCCGGGGCAACTTACAATATAAAACCACAAATAAAATCCAATATAAACCATTTTTAAAACTGCCAAAAGGAGGGTGACATTTAACACACCCACCCCCCTCCATCCTTTCACCCCTCTCCCCCACCAAATGCCTAGTGGAACAGCCAGGAGGGGAGGTCCAGGGCCAGTCGCACCCCACTGGAAGGGAGTTCCACAGCCACACTGCGGCCACCAAGAATGCCCTCTCCTGCGTGGCCCCCCGGAAGACTTGGGGGATCTTGAGCAGGGCACCCCTGGACGACTGCAGGGGTCGATCCAGCACCCAGGGTGTGTGTGTGTGTGTGTGTGTGTGTGAGGTGGTCCCGCAGATAGCTAGGGCCTAGACCATTTAGGGCTTTATAGGTCAAAACCAAAAACTTGAAGCAGGCCTGGAATGCTATCGGCAGCCAGTGCAGAGCACAGAGCATCGGTGTTATGTGCTCCTGGCGGCCCAATCCCACCAAGAGATGGGCCGCCGCATTATGCACTAGCTGCAGCCTCCAAGCCATTGTCATGGGTAGCCCCATGTAGAGCATATTATCATAGTCTAGTCTAAAGGTGATGGAAGCATGGATGAGGGTGGCCATATCAGAATTTGAAACATACGGCTGAAACTGCCGCACCAGATGTAATTGGCGAAAGGCACTCCTTGCCACAGCCTCCACCTGGGTATCTAGGCAGAGCTGCACATTGAGGAGCACTCCGAGACTCCGTACCTGGGGAACTAATGTGGGGCAGACCCCGTCCACAATGGGCACCATTAACCCCGTTGCCTTATCCACCAGCATCACTTCCATCTTTTCAGAATTCAACCTCAGTCAGTTGGCCCTCATCCAGTCCCCTACAGTCGTCAGACACCGGGTAAGCACTGAGACTGCAGGGCCTGGGTCTGTTGTAAAAGAGAGGCACAGCTGGGTATCATCTGCATATTGATGACACCGCACACTGAACCTCCTAATCACCTTACCGAGTGGCTGCATATACACGTTGAACAGGAGAAGGGACAAGGCAGAACCCTGTGGGACTCCACAAGAGAGGTCTCAGTACGATGAAAAACATTCTCCGAGTACCACTTGCTGAGTTCTTCCTGCTAGGAATGAGCGGAACCATTCAAGAATAGTCCTGCCCACTCCTGCACAGTCCCGCAGGCGCGTCACCAACATCTCATGGTCAATGGTATCAAACACAGCCGAAAGATCTAACACCACAACAGGGTCGACCGACCCTGGTCTAACTCTCGACACAGGTCATCCACCAAGGCCACAAGTGCAGTCTCAGTGCCATATCCCGGATGAAATCCCGACTGGGAGCGATCAAGAAAACCGATGCGATCCAGATGCCCGTGCAGCTGCTGGGCCACTACGCGTTCAATAAACTTCCCTAAAAAGGGAAGGTTAGATATAGGCCGATAGCTGGCAAGGGAGTCAACGTCAAGCAATTAGTTTCTTGAGCAGAGGCCGCACCACTGCCTCCTTGAGGCCCAGCACTCTGCCCTCCCGAAAGGAAGGCATTGACCAACCCCGCCAGTAATGGCCCCATTGTCTCCCTGCAAGATTTCACTAGCCAGGACAGGCACGGGTCTAACTCACAAGAAGTGACCCTAACCTCCTCAAGGACCCTGCTCACATCAGCGGGCACCACCGACTGGACTTGATCCCACAAAACTGGACAAGATGGGACTTCCATAACCTCCGGCTCTCCTAATGTAATAAGTGCAGCATATTCCTCTAATTGTAAGGAATAATTCCAAACATTTGATTTACTACTAACTGGCTCTTTAATTAGTAGATACCCAAAGGCACAATGGACAATTTCCAGCTTCAATATAGGTTTTATATGCTAAACTCCAAAGACAGGTGTGTAGTATTATATCTCGGGCCACCAGCAGCAGGCCTTCTCCCCTTTGGCGACAGACACATTAAGGCTGAAACTTGATCTCAATATTTTCTCAATTCTTGCCAAGCTTTTCAGGCTTTTTGCTGAGAAATTAGATAAAAATGAAAATTGAGAAAATAAAAAAACCTTGACGTTGTTTTGTTAAGTATTTTTTCTTGATTAAAAAAAAAATCTTAAAACCCCACTGCGCATGTAGAGAATGGCTCCCGGGGCCATTCTTCCCATACATGGCCTTTTCCCAAGATGGTGCGGGCAGCTTCAATACCATTTTGGAAAAGGGCAGCCGGTCTGCACATGCTCAGACCAGCTGCCCTTTTCCAAAATCTTATCGACACTGCCCATGCCATCTTGGGAAAGGACTGTGCATGTGCAGAAGGTCTCTGGCAGCCATATCATTTTGTGCATGCGCAGTGTTTGGTTTTTTTTTGCAAGATTCTTAAAACCCTTAGTGAGATTGTCCTGAGATCTCACTAGGGCTTCTCGATTCTCATGAAATTCTCCCAAGGATCAAACAGATTCTTGTTTCAGCCCTAAGACAAACTCCATGAGTGTGTGCTCATTCTGATTCCCTTTTCCCTGCTGCTGCCAGGTAGTACATTAATCTGTCTGGAGTTTTCCTCCCCAGTGCGGCTGCACTACCATGCTGTTCCTTCTTGCCACTCTCCTCATCAGGCCCAAGGAAAGACCTCAGGGGTGGGCAGTTTCTGGATATGGTGACTGGGAGAGGAGGGTCCCAGGTGGCTGATTGCTTACCTACAGTGGGGCAGGGTGGATGAAGCAGGACACATAAGAGAATCCCTGGCATAGGCTCATTCTCTGCATAAGCTATGCAGGCTTATATAATTGGGACCCTTTATCACATTTTTCCAATATTTGGCAGAAATTATCCTAGGTATGTGTTATAGAGTCCTGCCAAATTTCATGTGCACTGGTTGGACTACAAAGATGTTACAGTCAGACATACATTTATAAGTTAATTGCTTATACCACCAGGACCCTTTATCCAATCCTTCTAAAATTTAGCAGAGGTAGTAAACTTGGGGAGGGATATAAACTTGCTAAGTTATATCCACATTAGATGGGAGACAAAGAAGCTACAGCCAGAAATGTATATGCAGATTCTTTGCAAAAGAACATAATTCAACAGCTTATAAAATCGGATTTCTTTATCCACGCTTTCTGAAATTTGTTACACATAATGCCTTCCTTTGGAAATATATATTAAAAAAAAAATTATCAAAATTTTCTTAAAAGTGCAACCCTTTGGTTATTGCTCCAGTTCAACTGAAACTACAATAAGATTTACAATAAAAGTTATAAAATCTTTATCAAAAATCAATACAATTTTATCAAGAAACAATAAATCAGTACGACTGAAATAACAAACCACCCCCACATATTCAAACTTTCGTTATACCAATAAACCTTAAACTTAATCAACCTAACAATTTTATGTACCACGAGTCACTTCTTCACCATTCTTATAAGCCAGAAAATTCTTCCTAATAACAAACGCTTTCTCGAGAAACAAGGCTACCTTTTGTGTCAAATTTATATCAATACCCTCCAGCATAATCTTGGTTAAACTTCCACCAGAGAGCACCCCTTATATTGAATTAAATAGTTGTTCAAACCTTTGGAAATATAATTCCTCCAGGTTTCAGACAAATATAATGAAAAACAGAAAGTTACAGCTGAAAATGTGTTTTACAGTGAAACCAGTGGAAATCGAAAATGAAAGCAACAAACGAAAGCAAAATTTCAATATTTATGAAAATGAAAATTTAAATAACGAAAATGAAAACTAATAATGCCATGGGTCCCTGCTGCACACCTCTAAGGATTTGGACTGTTGCAGAGTGAGGCAACAAACCTACTGGGTAACCATAGTGCAGTGTCAGATCATGGGCCTGAGAGTCAGAACCATGAAGTCAAGCCATACTGAACACTCAGTACAAGGGTTAGTCTAAAATGTGGAGTGATTGCAAATTCAAGGATGCTAGGACAAAGTACTAGAGACAAAAGCAGAGGGGAAAGACTGGAGCCTAGGCTGAGGCAGACTGTAAGTGAGGCTCAGGAACACATAACAGAAACCAGTGGAAGCAGAACCAGTGGACAGAGAACTAGGGTAGACGGTGGCCCCGATCCTACACTGTGTGGATCCCATACCTAAGCCACTTGTGCGCACATGCATCTGTATTCCACACGGCACAGTGTGCTGCTAATGTAGATGTATGTGGGTCCCGCGTGGGACTGTGCGCACACGCAGCTCCAGGGATATGCAGGGTGTAGGATTGGGGCCACAGACTCCAAACAAATAGCCTTGGAAATTGCTTCATCCAACTTTCTGTTCCTGTTGGACAGACTTAAATACTAGAGACCACTAATCAGGAAGCTGGAAGCTTGGTAAGGGCTGTTCAGCTGAATCCTTGAATCCCATATTTGGTGGTGGTGAAGCTTGATGCCTACAGTCAGAACAACACATTGGGTACTTTCAGACATGACACTAACCACCCTTTAACCACCCTTGGTGGTTATTTATGCATGTTGCAGGGCTGTATTGGTGCCCTATGAAGCCCTGCAACATGCATAAGTAACCACCAAGGGTGGTTAAAGGGTGGTTAGCGTCATGTCTGAAAGTACCCTTTGACACTGTAGGGCTGGCCACTGCCCAGAAATAGAAACCTCCAAATGCTGGCTCAAGATACAGGATTCTTAAGAGGAAGGAAGGAATCAGAGTAGAGGCTCCTTTGGTTGGTGTGGTTCCTTCCTTTGCCTTGCTGCTGTTTGCTGCCATCCCCCAGTACAGCAGGAAAGCAGTGTGGGCTGAGTTATGAGAGGAGAATAGTCCCTCTCACTACCTTTGTTTGGGAAGGGGAGAAGAGAGTTGGGAGAGCACAGGGGTAGTGTTGGATCCAAGGAAATTGGGGTCCTGTGGAGAAAGAGAACAGAGTCAAGAAACTTTGAATATGGTCCTCTGCTCTAAACACTGGGCTTCATTACCATCAATCCTTGCACTTTCAGTGGTCTACGATGGGTTGTGGGAGGAAGATTTTTGAACTTATGAGGAGTCTCTGCTACTGTAGCATAGTTGCCTTGAGTCTGTTAGCTGCTCTTTGGGTCATATGATGATATACACAAGTGTAGTCCTTATTTGCTAATTACATAGTCACCTTTTGTATAGGTAACCTTTCCATCTATGACGCCAGACAGTAACAGGGCTGAGTTCAAAGGTCTCTAGGGCGACCCTAAAAACACATGAGCCTACTGTTTAATACTCAAGGCCTCAGAGGCCTATAGGTTTATTAAGAAAGCAGTTTATTTTACCCCCTCCTCCCCAAATGAAACTGACACAATTAAAAGTCCAAACCAAATTAATATTGTACATTTACCAGAATTCCATTCAGTGTCCTATGAAGTGTCCAAGCTACTGGGAACAAAGCCAGAAAGAATGATGTGTCTATATTCACCAATATAAGTGTATAGTTTATAGATCCCAGGCCTGCACTAGACAGGACAGCTCCACTGGTGATGAACCCCTCTCTGGAACACGAGAAATTTGTATTTATCCAAGTAAGGCTAGCTTACCAGTAACTATTTATTTTTATTTATTTTATTTCTTAACATTTTTATGCCGCCCCCTCATGCCCACGGCATCTCGGGGTGGCTAACAATACGGTAAAACAATAAAATACATTAAAAACCAACATCACTTGTTTAAAAATTAAAAAACCCCAACCCTAACCCTACCCTCCAATTCCCCCAAATTCCCCACCCCACCAATCTCCCCCATTTACCCCTCCCTCCCCTCCTCACCTCCAAGCGGGGCTGCGCAGTGCGACATGTGGCTGCATGGCCCTGCCCCCCCGCCCTCCCTCGGCTGCCCGCCCTCGGGAAGATGGGTGGGTACAGCGGCCAATGCAGCCGCTGCGCCTGATCCCATATCACGGTCGGGGCCATAATCTGGGATGGGCCAAAGGTAACACATGCTACTTTTGGCCCATCCTGGATCGTGGCCAATCTAACTACGGTTCTCGACCTTCGGCCAGCCGGAGGTCCAGAACTGTGGTCAGTTTGATCCCCAACAGAGATTCACTGTGGTGAACATCTGGCGGTAGTCAAACAGATGCTCACGAGAACGCCACCATCACAGAGAATCCACTGGGGTTCACTGTGGTGAAAGGCATTTTTGTAACATTTGAAATTACCCTATTTCTCTTTACTAGATGCTTCAAGCTTGGGTTTGGGTCTCCCACTGAGCATAAGTCTTGCTGGGATGCTGCTACATTGATGTTGCTGTTCTTCCTTCTTGCTCTTGCAGCTCTTTCCCTGCCGCCGTCATAGTGATTCAGCTGTTTTGTGATGATTAAGTCTCCTAACATAGGTTCATTAGCAAGTTGTTATTAAAATTCTGTAGCTCCAGATACAAGGCAGAGCCTGCTTACCATTACCTTACTTACCTTACTTACCCAAAAGGTCACTGGTATCACAGAAGCAACACTTTGTTTAAATCAGGGGCAGGGAATGTTTTCCCTCCCTGGGGCCACTTTGAAAGCTTGCACAGGCTCAGAGGGTCACATAGAAGTTGGGGCAGGGGTGCTTAAGGGATGCACTCAAGGAAAGTATGGCCCAAATCATGGATCTGTGCCATGGAAACTGTCCCCTATCCTTGTTTGCATGGCCTCATCTCTGTTCTCTTCCCTTGAACTCAGTTTTTAAGTGGTTGGAGGTAAGAACTGGATCCAGGGGCCAGATCCAGGAAGTGGAAAGGGGCTACAAAACTTGCCATGGACCACATTTGGCCCCCAAGGGTGTGGTTCCCCCACCCCTGGTTTAAATTTTGATTTTACCTCAAAGATCCACAAGAACAATGGCATTATGGTTACTATTGGTGGCTACTGGAAACCATCTCCTAGCAAAGACAAATGCTCAATCAACTTTTTAACTACCGCTCATCAATGGAAATGCCAATAATACAGAAGACAGTTGCTTTATATTAATGGTTTTCAAGATAACTGGGCAATTTGAATATTCACAAAACATATGCAAATATCAAGTCATGGCTTCTCCAATGAGCTCCCACAGCAGTACAAATGCTATTTCCCAAATGTCACCCCTCTCATCAAGGTTTTTTTTCTTTTCTTTTTTGTCAGAATAGTCTTCACTTAAAAGCTA
Source organism: Sphenodon punctatus (assembly GCA_003113815.1). Classification (NCBI taxonomy): domain Eukaryota; kingdom Metazoa; phylum Chordata; class Lepidosauria; order Sphenodontia; family Sphenodontidae; genus Sphenodon; species Sphenodon punctatus. The sequence continues at coordinate 4,682,355 of QEPC01014446.1, forward strand.
TTCCCTTGAAAGTGCCAAATACTTTCTACTCAGTCTCTTTCCATTTCCTCCCTTGTTTGGGTTTTACAGTAATAATATATATTTTTTATTTTATGTAAAATAATATTGGTTACAAGATTGCTAGAGATCGAGAAGAACCCTCTTTCAGATGATGTCTCTCAAGGCTTTCTCCTGACTTAGAAGCAAGCTGGGGCAATCTTCAGTCGATGAGGCAATGCTGATTTCAGTAGTTTCCTTCCCAGGGAAGCAAATACCGTCTTCATCATTAAGGAGAAAGATCTATATGTCAAGAGGAATGAAGTCCCCAGTTCATTACTGTCTCATTGTGAGGGTGAATTTCCACCTGGGACTTCAGCTCATGGTACCAAAGTGCAATGCATTGCAGAAGGGAGCAGTCAAGGGTGACTTTGGTCATAGAGTCAGGCCAATAACCATTTTACATGAATATAAGAAGTGATGTTTAGCTGTAAAAATGGCTGGATTTTTGTGGCTTCAGCACGGCTCCTCAGATGTTGCTCAAGGAGAAAGTATATGCTAAGTCCGTGTAGAGGCCCCAAAGGTAAGATAAGCACTATTGTACGTTTATTAAAAGATATTCCTCAATAAGGGTGAGCTTTTTGTATTGAATATTAATACGCTAAACCTCAAAGCGAGCAACAAGCAATATATTTAAACCATTTATTGCAAACACAGCATATCATATTTACTCTCATGGGGGATTGCTTTCCATGTACTGTATTGTATGTTTTTTAATTAGATAGTGTTAATAACCCACCACTGACATTTTACTGAGATAGAAGTGTTATTCTCTTTTTTGTTGCTGCTGGTGTTGCAATATTCTCTTTATTATTTTTTTCAATAAATGAAATAATTCCTACAGGGGAAAAAAAAGAAAATACGTTTATGGGCATCACAACAGCCAGTCTGCTCTGTGTGTGTGTGTGTGTGTGTGTGTGTGTGTGTGTGTGTGTATATATATATATATTGCTGTAGTTTTTTTTAAAAAATATTATTATTATTATTATTATTATTATCATTATTATTATTATTATTAATAATAATAATAATAATTAATACATAATTATGGTGCTTCAAAATGCATTGGACTTTTACAGAATAAGAAACTTTCAGGAGCTGAATCTGGCTTTGCTTTTAATTGTGTATATCAGATGTTACTCTAGTGATTCAAATTAAACCCAGGAACATGAATAATTTTGGCATCTAGCAACTAAACTCTGTGATGAGTTCCACAATGGAATAGAAGTCTGCCCAAATGAGCTTATTGCAAGATCAAGGCCTAATTTCCATTTAATCAGCAATAAAGTCATGCAGATAGAAAAAAAGAATGTTGTGAAAGGGACAGTCGTTCATCTGGTGATAATTATATTAATAATAATAAGTAAGGAAGCTTTCTCACTATTTGGGCCTATCTGCAGTGTTGGGTGGAGAACATGGTTCGCTGAGAATCCTCCTCTATAGCCTGATGGAAAAAGTAGGCAAAGAAGCAAGATGTAAAGGAAGTGGATAGATATATAAAAAAAGTGGGGAGTAAGGGATTTAAAGAACCTATGGGTGAAAAATAAATGGCACAATATCTACCCCATGAGTGGCCATTTATTATGTCCCACACCATAGCAGGGCTGTGGTAGGCTTGGGCTCATGTAGGGCTGAAACGAGACTCAAAATGAGTCTCGCAGAATTGAGAACTGGAAGCGAGACCTCGAGAAGATCTTGCTAACAGTTCATGATCTTACAAGGGTCTTAAAAAGAAAAAAATGCTTTATGCATGTGCGGCCTTTTTCCAAGATGGTGTGGGCCATGTTGGCGACATTTTGGAAAAGGGCAGCTGGTCTGCACATGCACAGAACCGGCTGCCCTTTTCCAGAATGGCACTGACACAGCCTGCAACATCTTGAAAAAAGGCTTATAGGTGAAAATAAATACATTTATTTATTTATTTTCAGTATTTATATTCCATATACATACAATTCATAAAAGGGAAGCACAAGAATAATAAAAGGGAAGCATAAGAATAAGAAAAATAAAAAACCCATCCTCCTTCCCCACCCTTCACCCACCTCCCTCGCCAAAGGCCTGACAGAACAACCAGGTCGCTGAAATGAGGCAAGGTCCGGGGCCACCTGGGCCTCCACTAGAAGGGAGTTCCACAACCTGCGTGCCACCATCGAGAACGCACTCTCCATTGTATCCCCCCCATACCACCTGGGGGACATCAGGAAGGGTGCTCCTGGCAGACTGCAGGGGTAAATCCAGGGCCTGGAGACTGAGGCGGTCTCGCAGATAGGAGAGGCCCAGACTTTATAGGGTTTTATAGGTAAGCACCAGCACTTTGAATTGGGCTTGGAAGACTATTGGCAGCCAGTGAAGAGCTTGGAGTACGGGTGTAATGTGTTCACAGCGATCCATTTCCATAAGGAGGCACAATAGCCACACATGGAGGGCATTTTGCTCATGCAAACTGCAGGGGGCATTTTTTGTGTGTGTGACCTTGCTTCCCCCCATACACACCCAGCTGGGACTGTCCCGGTGATTATATTCTGCACAGAAGGTAGCACCTCCCCAGCTCCGTGTGTGGGAGCAGCAATAACCTCACTGGGAAGGAGGTTTTCAGAGTAGGTGGGAACAGCACTCTACCCCTTCCCACTCTGAACACTTCCTTCTTGGTAGGGCCCTTTGCAAATTACCTGAGCACTACTAGGAAACTTTCAGAGTGGGTTGGAGAAATGTACTGGCTGGGCTCCCTCCCCCTCTGAAAAATTCATAGTGGTGCTCAGGCCACTTGCAAGTCAACCAAGGATCAACCAAGCTCCCTTGCTCCATGGTAGTGTTTATTAGGTGCTGATACAAACAGGATGTGGGTGAGTCTAACATGGCCATTACAGATAGCGCAAGAGACTATGTGTTATGCCCTGTGTGTTATCCCCCTAGAATCATTTCTCTTTGTCATTTCTCTAAGCCCTAGATGTTGGAAGTGCAGGACAGAGAGAAATGAAAAGTGGAACACATGTGGCTGGCTCCTACATAATTAAACTATGAGACAAAGGAAGAATTGATACTGGTCTGAAACAAGAAGCAATTTCTTTCTCATGAAAATCTCACGAGAATTGAAAATTGTCACCAAGATCTCGGTACAATCTCGATAACAGACTGAGATCTTGGCCGAGATTTTTTTCTCGAATTACCATTTACCATTTATTGTTATGATTGACCATTTACAGCAATTTACTGTTTACCGTATTTACCGTGTAACACTTACTGTGTACCACATTCATCCTGGTCATGCGCATGTGCAAATTGAAAAATGCCACTTTGCGCATGGCTGAGCTGAACACGGTACACGGTAAGTGGTACATGGTGAATANTGAGGCGGTCTCGCAGATAGGAGAGGCCCAGACTTTATAGGGTTTTATAGGTAAGCACCAGCACTTTGAATTGGGCTTGGAAGACTATTGGCAGCCAGTGAAGAGCTTGGAGTACGGGTGTAATGTGTTCACAGCGATCCATTTCCATAAGGAGGCACAATAGCCATGCATGGAGGCCATTTTGCTCATGCAAACTGCAGGGGGCATTTTTTGTGTGTGTGACCTTGCTTCCCCCCATACACACCCAGCTGGGACTGTCCCGGTGATTATATTCTGCACAGAAGGTAGCACCTCCCCAGCTCCGTGTGTGGGAGCAGCAATAACCTCACTGGGAAGGAGGTTTTCAGAGTAGGTGGGAACAGAACTCTAACCCTTCCCACTCTGAACACTTCCTTCTTGGTAGGGCCCTTTGCAAATTACCTGAGCACTACTAGGAAACTTTCAGAGTGGGTTGGAGAAATGTGCTGGCTGGGCTCCCTCCCCCTCTGAAAAATTCATAGTGGTGCTCAGGCCACTTGCAAGTCAACCAAGGATCAACCAAGCTCCCTTGCTCCATGGTAGTGTTTATTAGGTGCTGATACAAACAGGATGTGGGTGAGTCTAACATGGCCATTACAGATAGCGCACGAGACTATGTGTTATGCCCTGTGTGTTATCCCCCTAGAATCATTTCTCTTTGTCATTTCTCTAAGCCCTAGATGTTGGAAGTGCAGGACAGAGAGAAATGAAAAGTGGAACACATGTGGCTGGCTCCTACATAATTAAACTATGAGACAAAGGAAGAATTGATACTGGTCTGAAACAAGAAGCAATTTCTTTCTCATGAAAATCTCACGAGAATTGAAAATTGTTACCAAGATCTCGGTACAATCTCGATAACAGACTGAGATCTTGGCCGAGATTTTTTTCTCGAATTACCATTTACCATTTATTGTTATGATTGACCATTTACAGCAATTTACTGTTTACCGTATTTACCGTGTAACACTTACTGTGTACCACATTCATCCTGGTCATGCGCATGTGCAAATTGAAAAATGCCACTTTGCGCATGGCTGAGCTGAACACGGTACACGGTAAGTGGTACATGGTGAATAGGTAGACAGTGAGTGCTAAACTGTGGTAAATGGTAACAGCAAACAGTAAATGGTATTTATAGAAAAAAATCTCAACTGAGATGTCAAAATTAGCATTTATCTTGATTATCGTTTCTCATCAAAAACCAGTCAAGAAATGTGATTGTTGACGATAACCGAGAAAAACTCAAGATCAAGTTTCAGCCATTCTAATTATTACGGTTGTCTCACTTTCTTGGGCCACCACTATTGCTGAAGCTTTTGCTGGTTGTGACCGTTGCCGGGCAAAGTAACCAATGGACAGAGGCCCTTTTTACATGGGGCTCTCCTATTCATGAACATGCAGAAATCTGCATGTTCATGAGTGGGAGATGCCTGTGTGAAGGACATGGCGCATGCACACTCCCGCCTAAC
>QEPC01014446.1:4688616-4704274 GCA_003113815.1 Sphenodon punctatus
GTTAAACCGGTAGTAGGGGTAGGGTGTAAGTTGGAAAAGTTGGTTAAGATAGGGCACAGGAGGATTCCCCTAGGGCTTAACCCGAAGATGGTAGAGGAGGGCACCAGGCAAACAGGACAATGCCTGGCACAATAGGGGAACCTCCTGTTGGGAAGGTTAACAGTTAGGGATAAGAGATTGAAAGGACCCCAGTTCAAAGGGGGAAGTGGGAGGGTTACCTCTTCCCCCTTTTTGGGGATAATTAATAAAGAGTGCGGCCGTTCAAACCCATATATTGTGTCCTCGTCCTCTTTGGAGGGGGGTGCGTCAACAAATCACCCAATTGTTATGGTTTGCTGTTACGTGTCTTGCTTACTGCATTGGAGCTAAGTGCCTCATTTCCGTTCTAGCCCTTATTCTACATGTGACTCTCCCACTGACATCAATGCCTGGCTTATAGGGAGGTTAATATGCTCTGATGCTAAAATAGTAAAATACCATATTTGTTACAATATATATTTCATTAAATCTCTACATAAGTGCCCTCCCTCCCTACAACATACAGCCTATTAAGCTTCTTGTTTGAGCTGTTCCTGACGTTATCACACTGAAGTAGTGCACTGCCAGAGATTTTCTATGTGACACTGTGCACACCCCATAGGAACCTTGACTTCAGATGAGAATCAAGGTGGCCTTTGATTAAGAGGTCCCACTAAGTAACACGAACAGAGAAGACAGGTAAGCCCTGGAGAAAGAATTTTCTGTCTGTGGATCCCACTTCTTGGAGGGTCTGAACATTTCTTTTTACCTAACGCTAGACTATTTCAGCATCTTGGTGTGCTTGACTCTGTCTGAAGCTTTGGATCAACATTGGCTGTTTAAAAACAAACAAACCAGCGTGCAGGAATTACATGCAAATCTCAAATTTCTGAAAAGTTAAATAGGCTGTGGGGAAAACAATATGGATAGCTTGTGCCAAAATCCCCCCATTTCTTGTTCCCTATCTCTAATCAATTTCTACTTGTACAGCGTGTAAAGTTCTTGTGGCACAGAATGCCTTTTTAAAATATCTAAAATATGGCTAGCATGCTATGGGTATTGCTGGAAGCAAGTGACTAAAGCAGGAGCAGCCAATGGGTAGATCACAATTTAGTGGTGGATCACAAGCTAGATTCTAGGAATGGGAATTTTGGCTTCAGATAGAACCAAAATTGCCTGAAAATGACTATTATGGATTAATCCGAAATTTTGGATTTTTTCAGTTCAGACATTTTGGTTCTTTTATGTTGATTTTGTTTCATAGATCCTACACGTGCATGCGCAGAGTTTCCATGGGCCACAATGTGCCTGCAATTGCAGTAGAGATCTGGGTGGTTTGTGTGCGGTTGCGCATGTGCAGGGCTGCGCATGGGATCCGTGGGGCTCGCGGTCAGCCCCATTGGCTTCAATGGTAGATAAAGATCAGAAACAAACAAAAAAATTCAAAACCGAAATTCTCCTTGGAGTCCCATCGCTACGTTTCTACTAGATACTAGATCATGGTGCAGTGAGGGGTACCAGCCACTCAGATCACCTCTGGGATTGAGAACTGAGCTAGCATCCCAGAAACAAGCTAGGAGAAAGCTCCAGTGCAGCAGGAAAGGCTTATTTCTCTCAAGGGGAGTGCTTCTTTCTATTCCTGAGACCAAGTGCTGAAGTGATCTAGAGCTGAGAGCCAGTTGGAACGCTTCCACTGGAACAGCCTGGAACATTGGAGCCACCAGTAGAGAGCCTGGTCGATCACCTGAGGTTGATGTTTGGATCAAGTAGACCATGTGCACCATAAGTCTGACAGCCTCTGGACTAAAGGCTACAACAGTAATGAAATGATTATGAAAAAGCACTGAAATCAGCCGGCGAGATTTTGAGATCATTTTACTCGGCAGGGGCTTGGCTAGGTTTTCATGAGCCCAGGTGCAAGAAATGGACTTGCCTCACCCTCATCACCATCTTCTTCCTCCCTCCCCTCCCCCCCAGCCCCCAGATCGCCTGACCCCCAGCACACACACCCCCCATTCTGACCACCTCCAGTCCTGCCTTATGCCGCTACCGCTTGCTCTATCCCATGTACTGCAGGCTCTGCACTGCCCTGTGCTTTCACTTCCAGCGCTTCTGCTCAGTTTCCGTGTGCAGTATTGCCAGCCCTCCTCTTTAAATCAGGAGGTTTACAAAAATCCATGTTTCAGGGTTGCATTGTTTCCATTCTAGCCCAACAACATGCATTTTTCATCAGTATTTTTTTTGGGGGGTGTCATTTTTCAAAATGCATCTGCCCCTTTTCCCTGGCAACCCCGCATGCCTGGAACTCCCTCCCTGAACACATTCGCTCGGCATTCCCCCCTCCAAATCTTCCAAACCCTCCTCAAAATCCACCTCTTCCATCAAGCTTCCCCTGGCTCCTCGTTCTCCTTGCTGACTTATTCTGAATCAGCATGTCTTGTGGTACATTAAATGAGTAACGACATCTTCGTAACTAAGCTAAGCAAGCGCACCTGAGACCTCACAAGTTCATGTCTGTATCCTTGTCTCGTCCTCTCCCCCCCCGCCTCTCCCTCCCCTCTTGTCTCTCTTAGATTGTAAGTCTGCTAGGGCAGGAACCGTGTCTCTTTCTTGCAATTGTAAAGATCAGATCAGATTTTTATTAATAGTTGTGTAGCCGAGACTATTACAACATAATATAGTCAAAATAACAATTAAAAATACAGTGTTCCTGTACATATCACAACATCTTAAGATATTAACATGCACCACTTAGACTCGCCATCACAAAAACAAAAAAGCATATAAGTTTATAAAATTATCATCAAATCGTCAAATGGTTAAATGAAAAATCACTCATTTGCTACTAGTGTAGTTTGCCTCGGTTGCACAGCGGCAATACAAAATTTACCCACATATCTTGTTAGCCTGGAATCAGCTGGGCTCAGAAATTTCGGTAGTAAAAATCCTAAATTACAAGTAGTATATTTCCCCATAGCTGTATCCAGGTATTTGTATCTCAACCCCGATAACATCGGGCAGCGAAACAAAATGTGACTTGTGGAGTCAACCTGCTGTAGATCACAAAATGTACAAAAATGCACCTCCCTAGGGACGCTGGTATAGCATCCTTCCAAAAGGACTGAGGGAAAAACATTGCATCTGAGCCTTGTAAAGACCTGCCTTTTTCTGAAATCCGACCATACAAAAAGATAATTAGATCCCACACCAGAGGGATTGTACGAAGTAAAGTCAGGAGCCACCCTCTGAACAGTCATGAGACCATTCTCAATTTGGGGCACTTGATCAGCCAATCTCCTTTTTAGAAGAGACAAAGCACCTTTCAACCCTAAATGCTTCAACAAATCCTCTGAAAATCCAAGTTTTAAAACTTCTTGCTCCACTGACCTTGACCAAGAGCCAGGGAGACCTGCTTTTACTGCTAAACTCAGGAGCTTGCAATTGTAAAGTACCAGGTACATTGCTGGCACTATATAAATTCATAATAATAATTATTATTATTAATAATAATAAATGGGCCACCTTATTTAACGAAGAAGGTTGGCAATACTGCTGCACACCGCAACAGAACAGGAGGGATCATTTGTGCTCCTCTCCCCCCCTTGGGCCCCTCCTGTTGCTATGGTAACTATGCCAGTCTTTATCAGCTAGGGACTATGTTGAATGTATTCCCAGGTGTGCTGTTAAAAGGTTTCTCTTATACTCACTTTTCACTTGTGTGGTTTCCTTTTTAGTGTTGTCTGTGCTGGTATGGTCCAGTAAGTTAGGACCTGATTTACTCTCTCTCAAGAAAAAAGTGAACATTTTTTCTCTGCACCTGAGCAGGACTGCTTTCCTTGTCTAGCATCCTTTGCAACTCTGTCATGGTACCTTACCTCTGGTTGAGAAAACAGTCACATAGCTCCTTTCCGGGATGAGACTAACAGTGTTTAATGGGTCTAGATAGTTGGTGGCAATCTAGTAAGACACCCAGCCAAATGCCTTTTCCTAGCAATGTGTCTATGCTACTATACCTATCATGCAGTTCATCCTGATTTAGCTCTTACCAGCCCAATTTAATATCCTGTACTACAAAAGTCGTTTTCCACTGGAACAATGAAACTGTCAACTATTAGAGGGAGGCTTTGTGAGTGCGGGAGACAGAAATTTCCAAGGAGTTGGCGGTAGCCTATGGAATTCTCTCCACAAGATAAATTAATGATCATGACTTTGCTGCTTTCAGAGCCGAATGTGAAGCTAATTTGTTTGATTTGGCTTCTCTTCTGTATGTAGACCAAAAAAATAAATAAATACCCACTCTCTGAACTGCATGCAGCCCTTACAAAATAATTGGGGCCAGCCCTAAGCCCTGCATGCTATGTGCTCACCACGTGTGCACTCTGTTTTCAAGGTGCACGTACAACCCCCATGCATTCCCTTTATGATGTGTGCTCATGTGAACACACGTGCGGCACCTTAGGATCAGGCCCATAGCAAATACAGGGTGAGGAGAAAGAGATGGGTGTTCAGATGTTACTGCAAAGGAAGTAATATAACGGCTGATGATGTATGTTAATATAATGTACAGACCTGTTCATAATCTGAGATATCTTTTTCTCTAAACCGGTACGTACATTGGCTGGTTTTGAACAAGACAGTACCACACAAGTCCTCCCAGTGGACATGTGTAGTACTGCTTCTGTAAACGAGGCAGTAGGTGGGTGTGCGCTCCCGTGACCCACACACCTCCATCCATCACCACCCATCTCCCCGAATAGAGCAACTGAGAAAAACCTGGGTTTCTGCATGCGGGGCATAGGTGGCCAACGGGGCATGGGGGCACACTGCTCGCGCCATCTATGTCCACTCCACCAAGTGCACATGGACACACACACCATCCATCTAAAAGCAGCTATTGTGTCCGCCCCTTTTGCTCTATCTGACTTGGTACATGCTGGAGGAAGGGCCCTGTGTGGTCTGAAAGCACAGTTGCCAACCTAAGGATTTGCAGGGACCAAGACAAAGATAAAACACCGGGGCCCTGGTGGCCCCTGCCCACTTGGGGGCCCCTAGAGGCGGTTATGTTTGGGACTCTGCTGGGAGGGAGTGGGGCGCTGAACCCTTCCGTTGTGAAAACAGGGGCCACTTCAGGGCCCCTGGATGTAAGGAAGATAGTGGGGCCTGGGGCAGTCTCTCCAAGTCACGCTATGGTAAGGACCAACCTGTCCTAAAGCTTGGCATAATCTCACCAACAACAATTTGTCCAATAAAAGATATCATCTGAACTACTTTTCCTCCATGTCAATAACCAACAGGACAGCCCTCCACCGTTACAGTTTTGCTATTGACTTTAATGGTGGCGGATTTCACCATAAATGCCTCACAAACATGAGAGAAGTTAGTTCCATGCCCCCATACTTAATCCAAGTGACATAATTATAGTGATAGTGGAAAGCAGTATTATCCCTGTATTACAGAGACAAAAATTAACTTGGCATCTTGAGTTTAAATTCCCATAGTCACACAAGCACCAATATTTATTTATTTTTAAATAAAAATGAAACAAAACAAAACCTCCTGCCTCCCAGTCCTGTGCCTTGACAACTGGACTATCCTTCATGCATGACACTGATGTGTGTGATTAGAGGACCCTTAGATATTATCCTAGAATCGCAGAATCATAGAGTTGGAAGGTAAATCAGAGGGCATCTAGCCTAACTCCCTGCTTGGTGCAAGAAATTGTAGCTACAGCATGCCCCCCAAAATGACTGTCTAGCCTCTGTTTGAAAAGCTCTGGTGAAGGAGAGCCCACCACCTCCCTTTGTTCCACTATCAAACAATTCTTACCGTTAGGAAGTTCTTTCTAATGTTTCACTGAAATCTGCTTTCTTGTAATTTAAGCCCATTATTTCTGGTCTTGCTTTCAGGGGCAAGACAGAAGAGGGTTTATTCTAAGCTTTTTTTCCTCACTACACAAGCAGCCACCCCAATCCATCCCCTCCCCCAGTTGTTTTTAACACCAAGAGATAGTGCTGTTCTAGTTTACAGGGAGGGTGGGCTGGCTGGTGGGGTTGGGAGAGCAGGCGGGGGTGAGGTAGCTCAGTGGGTTGGAGGATGCTGAGAGGGCTGTCTGGGGAGTGGGCTAACTGGGATTAGCTGAGGAGGTTGACCCAGGGAGGGAGGGCAGATGGACTGGCTGAGGGAGCAAGTGGGGGTGAGCTAGCTGGGAGGGGACTTGGGTGGGTGGGAAGGGGTTGGAGGGGAAACAAAATAAAACCCCTTCCTGGGCTGAAGGAAAAAGCTGGCTGGCTGCAGAAGACACTGTGTCTGCAACAAAATGGCTGCCAAGCGCAGGCTGCTATGGGGCGTGGCCATCACAGAGAGTTTTGCACTGCCTGCCCATAGCCCTGTGACAGCCTATCCCCTTCTGTGCCAGCTCTGTTTGCCATCCAAAATTGGACTGCAACTGGCTGACACATCCCCTCTCAGCCCACCTCCTAGTGCTCCTCCCCGCATCTCCCTCCTCCCCTTCTCAGCCAGCCTCATGGCAGGCATGGTGAAGGCAAGCAAGCAGCATGGTCACTATAAACATCACGGCAGGGCTCCCTTCCTTAGGAGGAGAAGATGGTGAGTTTTTTTGTGACAGTGTGCGACTGCATGTACTGTGAAATCACGCTTGCTGTTTATTGTTTAGCTTTTTTAAGTTCGTTGGTCTGTTATTGATAGTGACGTTTGCCCCGGCAACCGGAAGAAGACACGAAACACAGTAATTGGGTTTTAAAAGGCTGCACAGTTTATTGACAACATTAAAATGTCGGGAGAGGGGTATACCCCTCCTGGGTCCTACCTCGAACTATGCTTTTAAACTCATTAATTAACATTCCTAACTGTGCGGCCCGATGTCCCTCAGTGCTGCAAATTTTGTATGCGTTAGGTCACTCTCACTCCAGCCGCCCAGCTGGTCGAGGAGGTCGAAGCCCTCTCATGACCAAAGTAGGAGGAAGGCGGTGGCTGCCAAAGGGGACTTCCTGGCCTTGCCGATGTATAGCTCACCCCTCCCTCCTAAGCATGGGTTGGGAGCCGGCTGTCCCTGCTCTAGCTCCCCCCGCGCTCCCTCTCTTAAGGAGATGGCTTAAACACACGACTAACTAATACTTAACCTTACCTAAATAACACCCTGGACCCCTGCCTGTGTGACAGAGAAATAAACTAATCGTAGCCATCCTCTCCTGCTATTGATTGTAATTGCGTGCACTGCGAGGAAGGCGAAAACAACTGCCAGGTACCAGAGCCAATCAGTCCTGGCAGCAAAAATTCCTTCCCGGCCCCCGTAAAAAGGGCAACCAGCTGTGGCAGCTGCAGTGACATGAGGGAGGGTGGGTGGGTGCTGCTCTCCGCTTCTGTCCCTGCAAGTCCACTCAGCGCGACTGATCCTCAGCCATGCTGCACCAACATGGTGCCCACAAAGTCTCGCCTCGCGGGACTTCAGCTTCGCGCCCTTTTCACTCCGCCGCCGCCATCCCAGGGATGTCTCCTCTTCCTCATAAAGGGTGGGGGGCGGGGCAAATTCCATTCCCTCCGAGGCTGCCCCGATGGAGGGGGGGGCGAGGGGGAGCCGGAAACGGGGATTGTGTGCCCACGCTGGTTTTCACGAGAACGAAAAATCATCAATCCATTACTGCTGCTGGCGTGAAACCAAGCTCTCTGCAATGCTGGCTCACAATGTTCAATAATGCACCAGTATCTCCAGTGGCTGTGGTGCTATTCGATGTACCTCATGCACCTGCTGACACAGCGTTCGCAGCTACACTCATCTGTGCCTGCTGATGAACCTCAGGTATCTGCTGATACTGATACAATGCCTGCTGCTGTACCACCAGTGCTCGCATATGCGCCTGCCGCTGCCAACGATCAGAAAGTCGGGAAAGTTCATGCTGCTGTCAGAGATGCTGACAGCACAACATCTAAACCAACCATGTCAGGGCACAAGGGCATTATGAAATTAGCTTCCAAGTCCATCAAGCAGAATCTGATAGACTTGGAAGCTTGGATTCCCCATTGTGACCTGTTGGGTGCTTCTCCCAAGCCACCGTGATTGGCCACTGTCGGAGACAGGATGCTGGGCTAGATGGACTATTGGTCTGACCCAGTATGGCACTTCTTATGTACTTAATGGCTTCATTGAACATTTTTTGTCAAAATGGCCAATACTACATTAGGTGCAGAGTGTGTTTCAAGTTTCCAGAAACAGTAAAACTGTTTTCAAAGAAAACTCACATCCCGTCCCGCCCCCAATTGCATAAGAATGTGGAACTATTTACCAGAATGTGACAACTGAGAAGCAGTTGGAGCAATCCTACCACACTGAAAGTGTTAAAGCTCTCCAACTGTCAACCTTGACACCTGTGGAAAAGGCATAGACTTCCTTTATGGGAAAAGTAATATCCCAAGGCCAATGAAAAACTAGCAGATGAAGTAGGCACTCTCTTCCTGCACATGTATGGAGACGCAAAGAAACTGACTCTGAGTGCGTACTTGTTTTCTGCAAGAGTAGGTGTGTAAGCTTTCCTATGACAGCGTAGAATTGGTATGTGGGACTGAGATGGATTTTCAGTACTTGACTCCAAATGCTCACAAATAATTTCTGCAGTGCATCATAGGAAGTGACAAGGACAGTCTTGCCAAGAAATTGGCTGCTGATACATGGGTGCTGTCCCTGAGGTGTGATGGCACTCTGGACAAAACCAGAATTGACAAAATTTATGTAATAGCGAAGGTCATTACAAAATCTGGTGATGATGAGCTGTACTTTCTAGGCGCTAGCGAACCCTGCAGCTGTGGTGCAAAAGGAGTGCTGAATGCAGTCGAAGATGCCTGCAGCAAGACAGCTGGATCCATGCTGGCTAGGCATATCTTCAGGCATGCATCCTCCTTGGTCACAGATGGAGTATCCATCAACATGGGCGAGAAATCTGGTTTGTGATCTTGCTTTCAGTACAGAATGAGGGGTGATGGTCAAGACTGTTATGTTCCTCTGTTTAAGATCTGGTGTGGAGTCCACCGGTCTAATCTTGCATGGAGATCAACAAGTAACTCAGTCAATGAAGTTGGGTACATGTTCCAGCTGCTTGTAGGGTTGAGTGCATATTTCCACACATCAGGCCTCAGACCCAGCGAAGTTTGGGAAGTTGCACAAGCCAACAACTGCCGTCTCCTTGCACTCCACAAACTTTCCAAGGTCAGGTGCATGGAGTTTTCCTTCTCACTAGTGAATTCAGTCCTAGTGTCCTGGCATTCCCTAGTCCTTTACATGAAACAGTCCAAGGAGAAGGGAGCACACAGGTTTCTTGCATTCCTCCTTGATGAGGATATGGTCTTATTTCTATCCTTTCTGGTTGATGTACTTAGGATCTTCAGTAGGTACCAGAAGCAGCTGCAAGGAGAGAGGGTCACCATCCTCGATGTAGAGAAGCTGACTATTGTGGTAAAATCAAGGCTCATGGTGTTAAAAAACAGCATTTGCTTGGTGGGTGAGTTGTGGCTTTCAAGGATGAAACTGTTACACAGCCAGTTGGAAAAGTGATGCTGAAAGCCCATGAACCGGCGACACAAGGAACACCATCAGTATGTATCTGACAGGAGAATGTTGGCGCTGCCTGTAATGAGGTAGTCAACTGTCTTGCTGAGTTCTTGAACCAATGCCTTGAAGCTGATGTGGATCTGTTTCACGTTATGAAGCCATTTGCCACTCTGCAACCATCAGTAAACCTGGAAAAAGTTCACAAGGTGCTAGGTACAGACCTCGATGTGGCAGAACTCTCACTAGAGTACGGGGAGATACTTCAGCTTGACAACAACTTGTTTGCAAGATGACATTGTCCCATTTGGTTTGTGTCCTTACATCATCTAATGAATACAGACATGTGACAACGCTCATGGCACGTTTTCTAGTGGCTAAGCCTCATAGTGCTGACGTCGAACGTCTCATCAGCACAAGCATTGCGTTGAAGTCCATCATCAGAAACACTCTCAGGTAATTCAGAAAATGAATACCTCTACACCTATCACAATATGTGCCACTCATTGAATGGGATCATTGTGCATCAGTGCTCCTATGGATTAAAAAAGAGAGTGCAACCAAAGACACACCTGAAGCAAGAGAGCATATGGGGTTAAGGGAATTTTCTGAGGCTTGGAAGTGAAACTGCTCACACCACCCAGACGATGACCACCCAGATGGTGACCCATCCACCTCAAAATGAAGGAAATTTTGATGTGATAAGTATAATATGAGCAGAAGCACCTGGCATCTGACTTACCTGCAGGACCACCTCAGGCCCTGGCTTGCATTACGGCCCCTGCTGTCGGCCAGGGACGCCCGAATTGAAGTCCCCCGGGTTGCCCGGTTGGCGACAATGGGGAGGGCATTCTCGGTGGCCGCTCCCAGGCTGTGGAACTCCCTCCTAATGGAGGCCTGCCTGGCTCCAGCCCTCCCCTCTTTCCGTAGACAGTGTAAGACCTAGCTGTTCCACCGGGCCTTTGGAGAGGGAGACAGGTGGGGTGGGGTGGGTTGGGGAGGGGAGGGGGAATTCTGCCCTTTTAGTTCTTTTTTATCTTTTTAAATGTTTTTAATTATATTTTATGTGCGTTTTTATTGTTGATGTTTTTTTTAAGCCACCCTGAGCTGCTCTTGAGCAGGAGGGGGCGGGGGAGAAAAATAGTTAAATAAATAAGTAAAATAAATTAAATAAATAAATAAATAAATAAATAAAATAATCTTTTCTGTGTTTGTAGTATTCTACTGCTGTGTAACTATTGTATACCTACATTATATATACTATTTAAGTAGAGTTCAGATAGCAAAGAAAACCATATATGTTATCTTTTTCTTTTTACGAAACAACCTAGCTACTTATTAAACCCTATTTGCCCAACTGCACAAAAACTTGCAGATTTTTCCCCACTGCACAAAATGTGTCCAGCTGCATGTTAGAATAAACTCTGAGACAGAACAAGTTTGCCATCTTCTTTGCCATCCTCTCTGTGACAGCCCTTCAGGTATTGGAAGGCGGCTATCATGTTCTTAGTCTTCGAGTCTCTAGGCTAAACATACCCAGCTCCTTCAACTTTTCCTCATAGGACTTAGTTTCCAGACCCCATGCCATCTTTGTCGCCCTCCTCCAATTTGTCGATGTCCTCAGAGAATGTGTTTACTTTGGTTATAGGGTGCAGGGGGTGTTATGAGCCATACATATGAAGGAAACAATGTGAATTTTTAATATATTGAGAGAACTGGTGTATTCTGTGTAAGAAAATCTAAATCTGTGATTCTATAAGATATCGTTTGAGTTCGCCGATTCCTAAAGAATACCAAGCGAGATGCTGTCCATCAACCAGGAGGTCCCTCTTGGGGGCTTAAGGTCTCAAGCCAATCATTACCTGCTATTTTAAATGCTGGAAAAAATCATTATTGCATAACAGAAAAAAGTACCAGTGAAAGCAAGTAATCAATACATGATCAAATCAAAATGTTTATTGTGTCAGCAATTCTGCTATAACAAACAATACATGCTTAAAAGGGCTGTTAGAAGAAGAGTTTCTAAACTAGAGTTGTACAGTTCACATTACTGTATAGAAAATGAGAGGTAGGCTAAATGTGTGGCCATATAAAGCAAGGCCATTAAAATGATGGTTTTCCCTTCTTCAAGATGAGTGTTGGTAGCAATGGCATGTACTCTTTCTTTCAGTCACTCTGTCTTTCAGTCACTATGTATGAACATACATACATACGTATGTTTAAAAGTACCAAATTGGTAATCTTCCAAATGAATTCCACAGGAGTTTAGGCTGAATGAATAATGATGAATAGAGCCTCTCCCCCCCGAATAAATAAATAAATAAATAAAAAGGGTTGGGTAAGCCACTCAACGTATTGCCTTCTATCTGACAGCTATCCAAACGTTTTGGACTGGCAATCAAGTGAGAACTCAAAGAATACTGCTTTTTCAGAAAATTTCCAGCAGTTCCTGGTTTTTCATTTAGATTCTTGTCCTTCTAGATCAGAAATGATCCATTGCTTCCTTTTAATGTTGTATATTGTCACTAAAGCTGAATACTCTGGAATAGTTTGCTAGAGTGTAATAATGATTTTATCGGGAGAGGAGATCTCAGATGCATGTTGGCAAAAAACAAAACAAATAAGAATAGCTAGAATAAGATAAATAATGCTCAAGAGTGGTGTTAACGGCCTACTAATACCAGTGATTAAGTCCAAGGGCTAGTTGTATACATTCTGAGAAGAGAACAAAATTGAGTACATCTTGTTGGAATGTGACCGAGACTGGTAACAACCTCAGCAGCCATTAGGTTAATACAAATAAAAGATTCACCACCAAACTATGTATATGCTTGGATAAAATCAAACAAACAAACAAACAAACAGATATACTGAGTATTCAGAATAAACAAGAAAAGGGATCACTAGTTCATGATGGCTAGATCTGTTGTAAACACTTGCTCCCATTTTATTCAGAAGTTTGTTTCCTTAGCTGACTTTTTGGCTCAGAGGAACAATAACAGCATAGAGTACCAATTCTGCAAAGTGCTTATGTACATGATACGATTATAAGCCAAGCCAGTAGTACCCAAAAAGTTGTCAGGCTCAGTCGGTGACTTATGTGACATGAGTTCAGTTCCAAGTGCATCTAACCATCTAGGATCTGACAATGGGCCACAGGCAGCTCGGGGCGGTTTACAACAATAAAAAACTATTAAAACAATTAAAGCACATCATAAAAAGGAGGAAACAGAGAAAACAACCACCCCCTACCCCTACCCACCCCATCACCCCTCTCCCCCACCAAACGCCTGGCGAAACAGCCAGGTCTTGCAACTATTCCAAAAAGAAGGGAGGTCTGGGGCCAGCCAGGCTCCCACCGGAAGGGAGTTCCACAGGCGTGGCGCAGCCACCGAGAATGCCCTCTCCTGCGTGGCCACCCAAGAAGCTCGGGGGACCTCAAGCAGGGCAACCCTGGACGACCGCAGGGGCCGATCCAGGACATGGGGAGTGAGGCGGTCTCACAGATAAGCAGAGCCCAGACTGTTTAGGGCTTTATAGGTTAAAACCAACACCTTGAATCCCAGTCATGTTCACTGCGTGGGTGTGTGTCATTTGTACAGAGTTGACGGGCGGGTGGGTGAGCACGCATGCCTGCACTCCAGCAACCCACCTCCACCCATCGTCCCTGTACAGAGCAACTGGTGAAAACGTAGGTTACTCCATGCCTGGGGATGTGGGAGAGAGAGGCGTGCGCCATTTGCACCCCCCCCACTGCCCCCACATCAGCACACACATGGACCGCCCCTCAGCTGCAGCTCATTTTAAAAGATCCAGTAGCTGGACTCAGAAGACAAAGGATTGTGTACCACTCTACTTTATTAGCCTTTTTATGTATGGAAGTGTTGAAGGGACAGAGATAAATGGGCATTTTTACACACACGTTAAAGTTCTGGATTTTTTCAGTCTTCTGGGTTTACACATCCACAAGTAAGTTCTGGATTCATTTTTCACACACACACACACACACACACACACACACACACACACACACTGCCCTGAGGCAGTTCCTGGATGCATTCTTCACACAAACACTGACCTGAGGCAGCCTAAAGTAGCCGCAGCTGTAGACGTGACAGGCTGCCATGGAAACCAAGTGACCACAGCTGCCTGGAGCAAAGCAGTTCACCAGGAGAACATTTTATGCCCAAACGTTCTGGGAGAAGTTCTACGCAGAAGTTCAAAGATCCGGATGTTTAAGATCTGAATGAGTGATTTAGACACACAGAAAGTTCAGGATGTAACAGCAAACATCCAGGAGAAATGTGTGTGTAAAAACATCCAATGTGGAAAGCTCTATCCTGCTGCCATGAGCTCATTTATATCAGGTTTCTGTTATGCCTGTCCTGTCAGGGGGAGGGCACGCTAGTTCTCTGACTGTGTCATGCAGGTCTGACTTCTAGTAAGTTTAATGGGATTGAAGCCAGTGCTAGTGTCGGTGCTAAACAGCTGGAAAAATTGCTTCAGAAGTTGTTCCTTTCAGATTGTCAGACTGGCAGATTAGCAAACTATTCTTTTTCCCTTTTGATCCCTGCCCTCTCTGATGATTTCACCTTTGGTGGTCAGTCACATTCCGTTTTGCTCTTTGAAGAAGGCATTTCAATTTCAGTTTCTTTATTTTTTTATCAGCTTAGCATGGTGGACTCTATTTTCTGGCCTTCTGCTGTCTGGTAATTGTCCTCATAAAAGTTATATACCAATATGCTCTTGGTACAGCTACTGTCACTGCTGTTTATTCTGCTTTTATTTCATTCTCTGACTGCACAGTATGCTTCTGGCTGAAGCAAGTGAGTCCTTTCCCTCCCTCTATCAGTGATAAGTGCCACAACCATTTCTGCATGAGGCACCTTTGGTGTGCCTCTATTTATTTTAGTCATGGTACACTGATAAAATCATGAAGGTAGGCTATCAAAATTGGGATTCCCTGCCAAGCTCTGTGGCTGATCCTCAAAGCTGCTGCCTTCAGTACTTCTACTGGGGCCTTTCTCATTTCTTTAACGGACACCAAGAGACAAATACTGCTTAGGATTGTGGCCAATGTCTTTCAAAAGGCCCCAAAGGATTTGGGAAATGGGATGTGGAGTGTGTCACTAGAGCTGGGTACCTAATTTGGTAGCCACAGGTAATACCTGCATTTTCGAGTACCGTATCAGGTACTCAGTGGGCTGTCGGATTGCAGATCAGGTACACGGATACCCAAACCCCCACTAATTTACTGCGTACTGATTGAAAAATCAAGATGGGAAACCGAAAAATCAGGATAGAAAGTTAGAAAATTTAGACTGGAAATCAACATTCTGGGACATCAGGTACCCAGTTAGGATCATAATTGGGCAGTACCTGATATTTTCAAGTTGATTCGGGTACCGGAAATTCAATAGGCATAGCATACCTGGTTTTGTGGGTACTCATTTATTTTGGCTCTAGACCTGAGAGAAGAAAAATTAAGTGATAATTAATGAGCATGTCATAAGTTAACTTTCAGGACAGGTGCCTAAACTATCAGGGCAAAACCAGGCTTTTTTTAAAGGGTTAACTTTTCCCTTGATCTTGAGAAGGGCTAATAAACAGCAACAACACCTATAGTCTTCATTCAGAGCTGTAGGTGTCTCAGACTCAGCCCATTCATGAGCAGTGTACAATATGGATGGGCGAACACGGTTCGGGAGTTCGGACCAAGCTCGACCAGTTCGGTTGACTGAACCGAACTTCCGAACCGAACACGATTTTTAAACCGAACCGAATTTCCAAACTCGGTTCTGTTCGCCAATTCCTATAAGATAATGTTCCATTTAGTTCAATGGGGTTTGAATTTCCGAACTCTGTTTGGAAGTTCAGAGTTCGAACCGAACTCGAATAGTTTGGTCGACCGAACCGAACCGAACGTCCGAACCGAACTCTATTTTTGAACCGAACCGAATTTCCAAACTCGGTTCTGTTCGCCCATCCCTAATGTATAAGTCTCCATTAATTTGTACAAAGAGCACAGACATGGTGGGGGGGAGGGGGGGAAGAAAACAAAACAAAGAGACAAAAAAACCTTGG
>QEPC01014446.1:4707167-4720658 GCA_003113815.1 Sphenodon punctatus
CCCCCCCCTATTTACTATAAGGATTTGGTCTTGAGCCCATTCATATTAGTTTTCTGCAGAAGAGTAACATGTTCCCTTTTCAGGTCAGTAGCTATGTGTTGTTTTTTAATATATATTTTGTTCTCCTTTGCCCACCCTTATTAACAAACCCCAGCGTACCTTAAATGTCAGCAAAGAAAGAAAAAATCAATACTATTCCCCTGGCATCTCCCACTGTGACTGTGGTTTATTAAGCAAAAGCCAAGCTTGCTGGTGGGAGACAATGACTAAGTCAATGAAAGTGCACTCAGGCGAGCTTATCTCTGTAGTTCTTGCTGGAGCTTTAGCATCTCCCATTTTCATTTTTCCTTCTCTTCCACTAGAAAAGTGACTGTCTATGCCTTTTGATGCAGCATTATCTCTTAGCTATTATTTGAACACTCAAATCCTTTTGACGACCTAAACAAATAGATGGAATATCCCAAATTGGTTACATACACAACACTAAAACAACAGAGCATCAGCCTTCTGCACCCTTTAAATTAATGTTGTGGAAAGATGCTAGGGGTGTTTGTGGTTATGATTAAAGTGAAGGCACCTTAAATGCATTTAGGTCGATTTAATCACAATGATTACTCCTTAGCATCAAATGCAAGAAAAGCAATGATGATAAGCAATGAAAAATGGCATGGCTGTATATAAAGCTAACCACAGAAAACAGTTTAGTGGCCCAGGAAAAGTAACCACTAAAGAGGAAAACATGTCTGATGAATAGCTGTAAAAAATAAAAATCTAAGACTAAGTATTCTCTGGAAAAATTGACCTCAAGGGATAAAGTTTTAGTATGCAAGGCAAATCATTACACTAGATGTCACAATTCCCTGATGCGATTTGAAGTCAATGCATTTTTCACTGGGTGTTTTTAGTGAAAGTGTTGCCATTCTTTATATGGATACCTTCAATGAAATGGAAACGAGTTGGTTGAGGGGGCAGGGTAGACTCATGTCAAACCATCTTGTACAGTTGCTGTTTGGATCAGTGACATTATTACCAAGAAGTTGCTCTGACCTTGTCAGCTCTGGTGAGAAGAGTGCTTAAGTCATGGACCCTGTCAATAAATATCTGGCAGCCAGTTCAGTTCAATCAGGGCATGACAAGGTCTCAGTAGTTTTGTGCTGTGCCCTAACAAATTATAATGACCCTGGAGAGTCAGAGGAATTATTTAACAACCTTCGGTGCACCACCAGGAATGAGGCATACAAGCATTTCTTATTAACTATAATGGGCTACCGCAGTGCAAACACTGGATCATCAGATTGTGACTCTGGCAATAAATATGGCTAGAAGTTAGGTTACATTTGATCTTGTGTAATGACTTGGGAGGTGAATGTCTAAGGAACACTATACAGAAAGAACCACCCAAATCACAGCAATAAGGCAGCTGGATATGTTGGGTTTTGAGGCAATTTTTTTTAAAAAGTATTATTATTATTATTATTAGCAAGCATTTATATAGTGCAAGCAATGTGCCTGGTGCTTTACAAAGTAATTGAATAGACACAGTCCCTGCCCTAGGGCTTACAATTTAAGAGACAGGGGTGGTGGTGGTGTATGAAAGAAGGGGAACAGAGGGAGGGACAAGGAATGTAACATTCACAAGGATGTGAGGTCTCAGGTGCACGTGCTTGGCCTGGTTACATCAAGAATGATGGCTGACTGGTCCATGTGGTGAGGATATGAGTACACAGACCTCAGGTAACAGATTGTACTGGATGGGGGGTATCAGCAGGAGTTAGGTGAGGGGAGCAAGAAGTCGGGAAGGGCAGAGCGGAAGAGGTGGGTCTTGAGGAGGGATTTGAAGGTACGAAGGCAGGGGGCGAGGCGGATGTGGGCAGGGAGGGAGCTCCAGGAATGGGGAGCAGCAAGGGAGAAGGGATGAAGGCGGTTAGAGGAGCAGGGGAGATGAGTGAGAGCGAGGGAGGGGGCAAAGGAGGAGTGGAGAGTGCGTGCAGGACTGTGTAAGGAGACTAGGGCTGAGAGGTAAGTAAGGGGGACCCGGGGGCGGGGGGCAGGCTGTGAATGTTACAGTAAATTGGGAGTTTAAAGATAATAGGGGAGGGATAATCCTGGGTGGGGATGATCAGCAGTAGGGATGGGCGAACAGAACCGAGTTCGAAAATTCAGTTCGGTTCGGTTCAGTTCGGTCGACCAAACTATTCGATTTCGGTCCGAACTCTGAACTTCCAAACAAAGTTCGGAAATTCAAACCCCATTGAAATAAATGGAATATTATCTTTTAGAGATGGGCGAACAGAGCCAAGTTCGGAAACTCAATTCGGTTCAGTTCGAAAATCGAGTTCGGTTCGGAAGTTCGGTTCGTTTGACCGAACTGGTCGAGTTCGGTCCGAACTATGAACTTCCGAACCACGTTCGCCCATCCCTAATTAGCAGGAGTTAGGAAGGGCAGAGTGGAAGAGGTGGGTTTTGAGAAGGGACTTGAAGGTGTGGAGGGTGGGGGCAAGGTGGACGAGGGCAGGGAGGGAGTTCCAGGCATGCAGGGGCAGCGAGGGAGAAGGGACAAAAGTGGTTGGGGGAGCAGGGGAGGCGTGGGAGGGTGAGGGAGGGGATGGGAGAGGAGCGTAGTGCTCGAACAGGGGTTCGGAGGGAGATCAGAGCAGAGAGGTAGGGGGGAGCAAGGATATGAAGGGCTTTGTAGATGAATGTTTGCAGCAGAGTAGAAATTTCTTTCCACCACTGAAACTACAAACTCCCCAAATGTTGAAGCTGCTCTTTCCAGCACAGGAAAGGAAGACTAGAAGATTCCAGATTCAGAACTTTGACCCAGAAGGCAAGCACCCTAATTTGGGCCTGACTATGAACAGAAGATGCACCAACTTCTACCCTGAGCATAGAGGCTAGCACAGAATTTGCCACCCCCAATATGCCTCTTAGAGCTGTATTCTGGACTGCCTCCACATTTTTGCCATATGTAGCAAACGTAAGCTCAGCTCCAAAAAAGAGCTGGGAAAGTGATTTGGCTTTATACACCTCTGTTACTGCAGCTACACTAGAATAGCTGGAAGTTTGATAAAATCTTAATAATTCAGCAGCTGAACTTTTTGCCTTCAGAATCACACTTTTTTTGTGTGAGGACCAGGAATGAGATGCCGAAATCTTCAATCCCAGGTAAGTATGAGTCTTCACCTGGAGTAACTCATATAACCAAGTGTAAGAAGTATTACCAGAACCAAAAACCTATAACTTGTGACTACATTAACTGTCATATTGTTCTGGTTACAATATCGCCCTAACTTTTTCAAACAACCTTGCAAGCCTCTTTTTGTTTGTGACACTGATAAAAATCAATGACCAATCTCTTCGTAAGATTCGATACAAGGGGGCGAAAGCTTGGAGGCTCTCGCCCCCCCCCAACGTGAATCTTGTGAATTATTGCAGGGGGATGAATTATCGTAGGAGGAATGGACAGAAGGGCCTGGAGGTGAGCAGAGGGCAAGGCAAGTCCCCTGAGCACCTGCAGGAGAGGGAGAGGCAAAAAAGGATTAAAGATTTACTTACCTCCCGCCGAAGTCCATGGGGGAGTCCCCTCCCAACCCCCCGCTGCTCTGCACAGCTGTGGAGGGGCGGGGGTCCCGACGCTCCTCGCTGCACTGCTGGGCTTTCCAGTGCTGCAGCTTAAAAAGAAGGGGGGGGGAGAGAACTGGAGCATGCACAGAGAAATGCTCCAGCCCTGGGTGCCCTTTTCAAAGATGGCGCCTGCAGGGCTGATTATGTGCAGAACAACTGCTTGACCCGGCCAGTGTCCACTGTAGTGTCGCAGTGAAAGTAAGTAGAGACAAGAATCTGGGACAGAGAGTGGGCCCTGGAAAGATTTAAGGAGCTGCCTAACTGAGTCAGACCAATGGTCCATCTTAGCCCAGTGTTGGCACAACCTGACATGGCACCAGTGTTTCAAATCCAGCTCTCCAGCACAGGCCACACCCAGGCATGTTACCCAAGACTCTCTAGGCTCTCCTGAAGAGGCCTCACCCAGGCGTGCTACCTGAGACTCTGAATCAGAGATGCTGGGGATTTAACATACATGCAAAGCATGCACTCTACCCCCTGAACCACGGCCCGCCCCTGTGGTAGCGTCCGGCTGGAGAGTCCTACAGGGTTTCAGGCAGCACGGAGTGCAGCAGCAGGTTTCTACCAGTGTGGTGAGGGAAATGGCTACTGTCTGTGTCTGAGAGAGTCAGAGGAGAGTGAGAAAGTGCCTCCTTGGATGTTCAGGCATCATGCAGCCTGAGGGAAATCTCAGCCCAGGAAATAGGGACCATTGGGTGGAAGGGCTCAGTGGAGATGGTGTTCTGACTTTTGTGGGTTTCTGCCATACTTCCCTCAAGGTCTTGGTGACTGCAATTACTTATGCAATGAGACAGGGTAGCCTAGTGCTGTGCCTCATATTTACAACTTGGATATTTATCAGTTATTTAATTGAAGACATATTTCAGACTAACTAAGTTATAACTAACACACATGATACATTTAGATCTGTTAACTTGCTCTACCTCACGTTGTAAACCAGTACCATCAAAATGTGTTTTTCAACAGCAAAATTTTTACCCTGTGCAATGTTTGATTCTCTTTAGTTTTGAAGATCCTAGCCTGATGTTCCACAAGAATTTTAGGGTTGGCAGGGGGAAATAAATAAGTATAGGAGGCATGCAACTTTGTTATCTATCGTTGATAGTGCTTTCAGTGTGCAAAGCATTTTACAATCCTTAGTAGTCACATTATTACAATCATAAGCTATCATAGCATCTGCAAAGTCTCATCTGGTGGAGCTTTTCCAGGTGGTGAGAGGTCTGGTTAATCTGGCCTGTCTCCACTGAGAGTTGGAGACATCTAATGCCTGATTTGACATTTTTATTGGCTACTTTGCAGACAAAATCACTCATATTCACCATGACTTTGGAGTGATCATTTCTATGACAGAGTCAGATTTTGGGGTTGTCGAGGTCCAGCCTTGTCCCTTTTATTTGAATCAATTTTGGTCATTATTGCCCACCAGTTGCAGAGCATGAGCTTGAGCCTGTGCTGTCCACCAGTTGTGAATTAGATCCATGCCCGTCGTGGTTGGTGAAAGCCAGCCGGGAGACGTTAGGGCCATTGCTAGCTGGGGTTGGCGATGCCTCCCTGTGGGAGGGCAGGGTGTCTTAGGGAGGGCAAGATGTCAGACTCTCGTAAGATGCCTATTATCCAGCCTCTGCTCAAGAAACCATCTTTGGATGCTAACTCACATGCCAGCTATTGGCTTGTCTCTAACCATACCTTTTTAGGGAAGATTGTTGAGCGTGTGGTGATGAGTCAGCTCCAGGCCCATCTGGATGCTACTGGATTCCTGAACCCCTTTCAATCTGGCTTTCATCCTGGGCATGCCACAAAAACTGCACTTGTGGCCTTGGTCGATGATCTCACTTGCAGATCAGTAAAGAGAATCCCACCCTGTTGAGCTTATTATATCTAGCAGCAACTTTTGTCACTGTTGATCACGAGGTGTTCTTGACTTGACTGCAGGACCTAGCAGGGGTGCACAGGACCGCTGTTGAATGCTTTTGCTCTAGGGATGGGCGAACGCGGTTCGGTAGTTCGGTGTTCGGCCAGAACTCGGCCTGTTCGGACAACCGAACACGAACACGAACACACCAAACGGAACCGAACACCGAACAACGAAATGGCGCACACACCGAACGGAACCGAACACCGAACAACGAAAATGGCGAACACACCGAACGGAACCGAACACCGAACGACGAAATGGCCGAACAGTTCATTCAATTCGAATCGCGTTCGGTTGTGTTCGGGTGGCTAAAACATGGTCTTCTGTCAGGTCACTGGAANGCCTGGCTGCTTTGGGGAACTGAATGAGTGTGAGTCAACTGAGGTTGAATCCCGACAAGACTGAGGTGATGATGGTTGGCCGGACTTGTGACTTGGGGGAGATTGGAATCATGGTTATTGATGGTGTCCCCCCTCCCCCCGTCACTCAGGTTCACAGCCTTGGAGTGCATCTGGAGTGCACTCAATCACTCACTCACTCACTCACTCAATCAATCAATCAATCAATCAATCAATCAATCAATTTATTAGCATGACCAAAGGTCATTGCAATACAAATAACAAAGCAACTAACAAAGCAACACTCTTTCTCATTTCAGGGAATAATCCTGATAACAGAAGTGTAAGCAGGCCTGATTCTGACCTGCCTGCAAAAGTAGTGCGCAGTGGCAAAAGATATTTAGCCCTCAACTGATCATAAAGATGACAGTGTAACAATATGTGTTGGGTATATTCCGTGCCTATTTGGTCAAAGGGACATAAGCGGTTCTCATAGGGTACCCCAGAGTAACGCCCCTCCAGTACTTTGGTGGGGAGAGCGTTCAAGCGAGTGCACGTATAGAGAAACCTCCCATAATTAGACCTAAGGGAGGTCAAATGACTGGTCATTTCCCCCAACACTGGGGTCCACGTAAGATATTCTTGCAAATGGGGAGAATTTCTAACAATGGCAAATTCATTCTGCCATCCGATATCACTTAACCTAGACCGAAAAACAACCCTAACTACGGCTACTTATTCACAAAAAATGATGGGGTAAAACCCATCCTATTCAAATAATGATCCCACGCACTGGACCATTTACTTTTGTATGTGTCCTCAGCCAAAAAAGGAACAAGCCCCACTCTAGAAGATCCAAAAAGCCTTGACCAAAGGTTAAAAGATAGTTCCCAGGAGAATTGTCTCCAACTAACCTGGCCAGCCTCCAACCTAATTGCGTCCATTGGCGTACCGCTAGGGGCCGTTAGATTTTTTTGTAAAAAAATGGGACTGTAAAGCATCTATGTTAATAGGAATAAGCAGCGCCCGCAGCTCAATCCCCAAAAGTATCCGAGCCCTAAATTTACTGGTAAAGACACGAATAGCCATATCAGGCCTATTCCTAGCACATTTGGCAAAAAATCTCAGAATAGCCACTGATATACCTTTAGCTGCAGATGCAACCAGCTTATAGTGTGTAGTCCAACATCCTGATGAATGAAAATTAAGGCCCAGATACTTAAACATTTTAACTTACTGCAGGATGTGTCCATTAATTGCCCAATTATATATTCTCCTACTATTTGAGAATACTACAATTTTAGACTTAGAATAATTAATGGTTTAAAAAAATTCATATCACAATAAACTGCAGAGTCCTTAAGCTGCTGGTTCATCCCTACCCTAGTCTGAGCAAATAATGCAAGATCGTCTGCATAAAGCAGGCAACCAACAGGGCGGGAGGCCAATTTAGGAGAAAAAAATTTCATGTTTAGTCATAGATGGAACTACGTCATTAATACATAGGTTAAATAATGTAGGGGCCAGAATACACCTCTGCCTAACCCCGATGGAGGTCTGAATGTGGCTGGTAATGTGGCCAGCCTTGTCCAATTTGACTGCCAGAGATGACTGGGCATGAAATATTTGCAAAAAACCCAGCAGTCTTTTGTCCATAGAGGTTTTCCTTAATTTATCCCACAATAAATCCCTATTAACTAAGTCAAAAGTGGATTTCAGATCTAGGAAAGCCACAAAATTTTTTCCCATTCAATGATCTATACTGCTCAATTAGGTGGTATAGTAGATAGATATTTTATTTGAGGCACTAGCCTTCGCCATGGCCAATAGAAAAAAGAAAAACAAACAACACAGTCAATTTAAATAAAGATAAAATAGTACACAAATATACCAAAAACAATATAATACAGTATAATAATTCTCACAGAGGTGGTATAGTATAAAGCACTACTCTACAGTGGCCCTACCTTTTTGAAAGCCAGCCTGCTCAGGAAAAATGATATGACTCTGATCTATCCAAGCCCACAGTTTGTTGGCAAGAAATTTAGCATATATCTTGCTAACTATAGTCAATAAACTGATGGGTCTATAATTGACAGGGTCAGACAGTGGCCCTTTCTTGCTGCACTTGGAATCTCGGGCAGCGGCAGTGGCCAGGGGTGATTTTCATCAACTCCATCTGGTGAGAAGGCTCATTCTTTCTCATTCATATCTGGCAACCATTATCTCTGCTTTCATTACCTTGAGGCTAGACTACTGCAATGTGCTCTATGTTGGGTGCTCTTGAAGGCTGTTTGGAAGCTGAAGCTGGTGCAGAATGTGGCGGCCTGGCTCTTTACGGGGTGGGTCGCTGGGAGCACATACAGAGCTCCAGAATCTGCACTGGTTTCCTATTGTCTTCCGGGCACCATTCAAGGTGCTGGTTTTGACCTTTAAAGCCCTAAATGGCTTGGGACCCACTTATCTGGAAGATTGCCCAGCCTACTATGTCCCATCATGGTCTTTGGGGTCAGTTGGGGATGCCTGTCTGAAGGTACCAATTTTAACTTGGTCAGTTTTTAACTTGATCTCCTGTTCTTGGCTGCTGCTCTGTAGCCGTGAAACTCCCTCCCCGAGGAGGTTCCTTTATCTCTGGGCTTGAGCGCCTTTAAGAGGCAGTGCAAAACTGTTCTATTGACAATGGCATTTGGCAGTGGGGCTAGGGGGATGAGGAAGTTGTGCGGGGATAGGTGTGAGGTAGAAGGTTGGGGAGTTGAGGTGGAGAGGGTTTGGTTTAGGGTTGTGGAGTATCTTATGCTTTTGTATGCGTGGTTTATTTTATATTTGCATTATGTATTTTGATGTTATAAGCTGCCCTGAGCCATCTTTGGCTAAAAGGGCAGGGTAAATTTTTAAAATAATAATAAATAATAATTATTATTCCCATTTTACAGATGGGAAACAGGCTGATAGTCATCCAGGGAGTTTGTGGTTAAGACAAGATTTTGAATCCTGGTCCCCAAGTGCCAGGTCCAAAATCTTATCCATTAGGCTACACTGGCACGTTGCAGTGTGACCGTGTTATAGCATGTGTCAATATGACACAAACAAGAATGTAAGTATTCTTGTTATAATGTAGTATGAGGTATGGTTCACAAATAGCATGTTATATCAAGGTTGTGCTGTACTTATAAATTTACCAGATTGTCTGAATATCATTGAGATGCATTAAACATGTAACATAATGAGTGCTTTTAGATGGACAGGCTGCCCCGGGCTGGCCCATACGTATAAAGGCACTCAACCAGATGTGGAAGCCAAGCAGACACCGCCTGCTCCCTGCCAGCCCCACTTGTGTTGCTCTGGAACAATTACATTTAAACAAAACAAAGCAAAAAGCACTGTACACCTGCCGAGTGGGCTGGCCAAACCTGGGGCCCTGGCCCAAAGCGTGGCTGCTATATGTCTGTTCAGCAGACCCACGCTGCAGCTTCTTTTTTGGCTGACAGTTGCCCCAGGAAATACCATAGAGATATAAGGCAGGACTACCTTGTCTTTCTAATCTATGTCTTAACTAGGGCTGATACTCGCTTCTCAGATTCTCGTTTTTCTTGGTGAGAATCAGGGTTCTCGGCTGGTTCTTGCAAATGAGAACAAGCAGAGAACCGTCCTGTCTCTCACTGAGAAAAGCTATAATTTCACCCTCCCCGGACTTTTAAAAAACAACAACAAAAAAACAACAACAATGTTTGTAATCACCTGGCTGCCTCTCTCTCTGTCGGGAGCAACTCCAGGACTCCTCACCATCCTCTCCACTTCTCTGCGGGGACAGGTGAAGCAGCTAGTTTGCTGAGCATAAATAAATAAATAAATAAATAAATAAATAAATAAAACCACTGCACATGTGAAAAAATGGCCTCCAAGGTCGTTCTGCAGATATTCAGCCCTTTTCCAAAATGGCGCCAGCAGTGTCAGCACCATTTTGGAAAAGGGCAGCCGGTCTATGCATGCGTGAATGGGGCATTGTTTATGTACAGAACGGCTGCCCTTTTCCAAAATGGTGCCAAAACAGAATGTCCGTAGTGGCCATTTTGTGCGTGCACACACTGGTTTTTGAATTTTCTCGAGATTCTTGTGAGATATCAGAACATTACTCTTGTCGCGATCTCAGTAATGTTTCTTGATTCTTGTGAGACTCTTGTGAGAACCGGAAATTGTTCTTGATCCAGTTCTAGCATTAATGCACATTGGGTACTTTCAGACATGACGCTAACCACCCTTTAACCACCCTTGGTGGTTATTTATGCATGTTACAGGGCTGTATTGGTGCCCTATGCAGCCCTGCAACATGAATAAATAACCACCAAGGGTAGTTAAAGGGTGGTTAGCGTCATGTCTGAAAGTACCCATTGTGTGATGACTTGGTGTTTATGGGATGTCTATTAGTGAGACCAACTTTCCTTTTTATTTTATTTTTGACAGTATTTATTTTTTATTTTTTTTCCATTTGTTTTTTATTTCATTTTTTCATGCTCAGTGTTTGAGCAAAGTAAATTCAAGCGGATAATTTTGGGGAGTATCCTCCCCTCCCCATATGTTTATCTTGTACATATGATCTTCAGAATACACAGGAACGGTAATGGCTATGTCAATATCATTGGCTTGAGAAAGCATGATTCCTGCCTCGATCTTTACAACTAAAAATAGTTTTGTAGATATTGACTTAACAGAGCAACTTGTGTTCAATATTGCAGGCTCTGAGGGAAGGAAACAAATATGAAGTAGGCATAGAGAAATATAGAGAACAGATAACAAATATAAAATCAGGTTGCATGACTTGTATGCCCTTTAACATTACTATGGCTGAGTGGAGATGTGTAGGTTTTCGTTCCAGCCCATTATAGTTCATCATTTTTACATCCAGAGAACGACAGCTCTTTCCCAAACTTTTCTTGTTCAAACATGGTAAATCCACAATCCCCATATCAAATGAAAACATCAGCGTAACAAAATGTTTGAAACTTATTTCCTCTCCAGTTGTAAAAGCTAAGGATTTGAAATGTCATTGCATTCACTATGGGGAATATATGACACAGTATTGAGCCTGGGGGACACTTTCTCTTTTGGATGAATGCAGTGGCACCACAGGAGCATCCCTTTACAATACACATGACAGATGTTTTTCTAAATCAAATCCATCAAGTATTACCATTTTAAATTTGCCTAAAAAGTGATTAGGCCCAGTTGTGCGATATTGCCACATACTGGGTTTGTTTTGTTTACTTAATGTTCCAATTAATCTTAGCAAAAAAATCTAATTTGTCCCTGGGCTGCATTCCTGCCATGATCATGTTGTCTAATCCTCCTGCCATTCCTGCCATGATCAGTTTGTCTAGATCTCCTGTCTAATCTGATCTGTTAACTTGATTGGGAATAGCAACATGTTTATGGTGTTTTGCTGTAGACTGATAAAACTATATCTTCCAGGGACTAATATGATTAATTTAATTATTGTTATGAAGATGGTTTGTCCTAGCATGGCACATACAGTTCATAATGCCCCCCTTCCCCCCTTTTTTTAAATTTTTATTTTTTCGTTGACTACAACTAGTTTGGTGAATGGGGAATGGTGGCATTTCAGCACTTCGAGAGTGAGGGCTTTCATGGACAAGAATCCTTAGCTCTAGCAAAATGAGCAAATATATCACATATATCATTTATTAGAGTAAATGTAACATTGAGGTTTAATTATTACTGACACATGAATAAAACCTTTTTCATTTCACCTTGACTAGTACTGTTGAGTAAAAATGGACATTCCATTGAATTCTGTGAACAGCTTATTTAGTAATTTCAAAAAGATAAGACAACACAAAATATACCACATCTTAAATGGTGTTATATATATGTTATATATATAAAGAAAGTTAAAAGAGCCACTGGGCCAACCCACCAGTCAGTGTGAATGGACATCATACACCTTAAATAGCAGTCTCTATATAATCATTGATAATTTAGTTTTCCACTGAAATCATGTTTAAAACTGGTCAAATGTCTATCCATTACTCTATATGTACTCTATGAGGTCCTATTTTAAATTTATATATGTTCCTAAATCAGATAGAGCCTACTGTGACAGAAAGGTCCCTGCAAGAAAAAAACTCCCTGGGGTCTTAGTGTGAAGCTATAGGGGAGATAAAACTGGCCCCATATTTTCCCCATTAGTATCCTAAAAATGTAGCTCCTTATGTCCACTCACATGGTCTGACAAGCAATTGTATGGAAAAGAGTAAAATTACTTTTGGGAAGGTACATCATTTTACCCCAACTAAAGATCATGTTGGGTGAAATCCTAGCATATTAAAGACAGTGAAAGTTGTATATTGGCAGTGTCAGGAGACCTTAAAGGGTCTTTACAGTACAGCTGATTAAAAAAACAAACACATTTTTTTAAACAAAATTTAATTTTTGACAATTTAGTTAAATCAAGTCTGTAATTTTCAGTCACATTAAGTGCCTTCTAAATCATCAGAACAATATGCAACAGAGTCTTAGAATACATGAGAACAAGGCCCAGAGAGTTTAAGTAAATTGCCTGACGACACCTAGAGACATGGGGTGCAATCCAACACCCCATATTAAACTGCGCCTATGCTGGGTGCAGTTAATGTACTCTGGCACACATTTGCACATGCGTGCTCCCACACAGCAAGCCGCTTGGCACAATGGGGCACCCCTGCTGATATGACCCCTTCAAACCCACACACCCCAGAGGATAGAGCAGGTGTCGTGCCAGCTCCACGCCCTGGGCTGTGGGGTGAGTGGGCTCAGGGGGAGTCTTATCGGGTGCCCTGTTTCTCTGAGCGGCTTGCTGCACAGGGGGCATGCAGCGCAAATGTGCGTCTGCCATCTGGCCAGCCATTGCATCAGCAGGCTGTGTACGCAGCCTGTTGGAATGCACCCATAGAGTGCTTTTGGGCAGATGGGCTGCCCCGGTGCTGGCCGTGCCAGCCTGCTTCACCCTCAGGTGGCCCATCCATCTGAAGGTGCTCCACTAGATGCAGAGGTGGAGTCTGATGTGCAGACCCACACTGATGTTCTGCTTCCAGCTAGCCGTTGTCCTGGGCAACACCATAGTGTTGCAGATGCTCTAGCCTGCAACTCTGTGGTGGGGCAGACGCCACATGGGCGGATTGCAGGCCGGGGAACCAACTGGGTCCACTGATCCTGACCCAGGTGAAGCTGAGAGTGAGCAGACATGGGGGTGCACCCCCGGAGCAGCTAAAGGGGGGGGGGGCAGCCCTACATCCATCCGTAGTATCAGGAAGAGAACTCATGATTCCTGATGATCTTTTGTTCCCTCTGCTTGACCAGTTATTCCTTGTAATGATCTGTTTGTCAAATATCTTGTTGGAATGCAAGGACTGTGAGATCATTGCATTGATTAGCCCAATGCAGAGTTTACAGAGGAGTGTGAGTAGCTAATCATTAATAAGCAGGTAGGAAGCATACTTAAGTTTAAGTAACTTTATTAAGAAATACATGTAGGATAGGAAAGGCCTACATCTATACTAAGTCCTAAGACTAGGTGTGTTCAGGAGGGAAGTAGCAGAAGCTCTCTGAATATCTCTCAGA
>QEPC01014446.1:4745259-4766242 GCA_003113815.1 Sphenodon punctatus
AGGGGTGCCCTTCTCGAAGTTCCCAAAGTCTTCTGGGTAGCTACAATGGGGGAGGGCATTCTTGGTGGCCTCACCACAGCTGTGGAACTTCCGGTGGAGGCCCGATTAGCCCCAGATCTCGCCTTCTTTCGACATAGTTTTAATACCTGGCTGTTCGCCAGGTATTTGGCAGGGGAGGCAGGTGAAGGGGAGTGAGCTAGGGTGGGGTGGTGGGGGTGGTGAAGGGATCTTTTTATCCTACTTATTATGAGCTGTTTTTTATGTTTTGATGTTTATTTGCTGTGAGTTGCCCCAGGCTGCCATGTCAGGAGGGGCAGGGTATTAAGATTTTCTTATCAATAAATAAATAAATATTGTAAGCTGCCCTGGGCTGCCTTTGATAGGAGGGATGGGGCAATAAGTGTTTTAATATAAATAAATAAATAAATAAATAAATAAGCAAGCAAGCTGGCTCTTACAATAACCTGAGATCTTGCAGCATTAAAGGGGAATAGTGCATTCGCGCATTACAAAAATTGCAGAATTATAAATACCTGGTATTATCTTCAGTTTTATTATAATAGCCCATTGTGTAATGTGTAAAAGCAGCCTAAGGTTCTTAAAGCAGAATTAACTCATAGCATTCTAGAGCATAGGTTCCCATACCATGTGTTGGGTCCCCAAGTAGGGTCATGCCATAGATCGGGTTGGATCCAGATTGATATTTACTACATGTTGCCTGGCTTTGCCTCCTGTCTGGGATTGTAGGATTATATATTTCAGTCTCAAAATGGGTTCACATGTACAAAAAAGCATGTGGGCTTCTGGTCTATGTGAAACATAGCCACGTTTCATTTTTGGGAATTTGTACTACTATTATTGGAGTTAATAGTAATTCTCTAACTTCAATTGAGCTCAGACTCTCTGCTTTTGAAAATTTCACAATCAATATAGGCACGGCCCAAGAATCCTGAATTTTATTTCCAGCTGAAATATACCTTCCGTATCAATTTTGACAATTAAAATATCTGACAATCTGTATTTCAGTTTTCAGTGTTGCTTTACTGTGGTCAGTGTATCCCCCCTTCCCTCCCACAAACAAATCTGAACTAAAATGGTTTCTAGGTCTTAAAAAAATACACTATGTTAGGTTCTAACAGGCCTTGAAATATTTAACTATACAATATTTATAAGTTCTTGATCCTTACAGTATTTACCAGTCAAGAATTTGAAATACAAACTATTAGGGCTCTGCCTGTTCTTGTAGGTTTTGCATATTAACAAGGGGAACATCCTACTCTGATTTTTATAGCACTTCCAGGCACAAATTTTCAAAGCACTTTATAAATAATCAATAACTACAATCTAATACAATAAATGTCTGGTAAAAGCTGAGTTCAAGAGAGCATAAATATGGGTGCCACAGTAATTGTAAATAGCTTTTTGAAACAGATAAGTTGATAGGCAAGGTTTGTGCCATCATTTGGTTTTCTGAACCACTGATTAAATTCATCAATGAGTTCAGTAATGGCACCAATGTAGCTGAGAGCTCTAAAGCCCTAGGGCAACCAGTGCAGGCACTGATGCACAAAACAGCTCACTCGGTGATGAAGGGAGGGGACAGACTGTTAGGTACAACAAAAGCGAATGCATGAGGGAGGTCAAGTCAAAAAGATTTTCAGGCCGCAGCTTCAACAGAAGGTAGTTAGCTTCAACAGAGCTACACCAATTCAAGGGATGTGCGTTTGGGTTTGGATAAAACACAAACATAAAAACAGCCTCATATTTTTTGGGTTTGTGTACTTGGTGCTTCTCGGTTTCCATTTCTGGCTTGATGTTTTTAATTGATGATCTAGCAGGCTGAGCATTTTTCAAGTTCCATGGTAAATTGGTCAGGGAGGAGTTTTGCCCCAAGAACAGTGATCTATAGGAATGGATATTGCTTTGATTTAGCCTTAATTTTTTTATCTTTGAGTGCTTCATAGTTTAGTGGCATTTCCTGCTTCCACAGGCAGCTGGAGGTGGAACTGAGCCCAGGGAAGTAGATTCTTGTGGTCTGTGAACAACACTACTGAATGGGATCCCACTGCCTTGGATGGCGTGAGAGGATGGGATCCCCTTGCCTGGTGCTCTGGAGCTCCTGGATACCAAGGTCCTATGCTGTTTATTGCAGGGTCACCACCATCTACATTAATGTGTGTTCACAGATGCAGAGCCTACACAGCACAGGATGTATATATACCTCCCCCCACCCCCCGGGGTGTGTGTGTTTCAGTAGTAGGGGAGTTATCAACTGTGCCCTTGTCATGGATGGACCATTACCTCCTGCAGACCTCGCTCCTGGCACATGTTTGCCCCTGGAAAGGTGTGGAACTGATTAAAATGGTTTGTACCCAGAGGCTGATGGAGCCAGAGTGCTTCCAGAGTGCTCTGGGTGTGATACCCTCTGACCTTGATAACCGTCTCACCGATGACTTCGTCAGGTTATGCTGACTTTGCTGACTGAGGCCATCGATTGGATAACTCCTAGACGTCCGCTGCCCAGGCGGCAGCTCTATAGGCCTCCTTGGTTTTCCGAGGAGCTGCGGGCTAAAACGAGAAGGGCAGTGGTTAGAGCAATGGTGGTGCTGTTCTCATGCTGAAGCCGACAGATTGCGGCATAGAGCCATTTTACGAGCCTATGTCGTGGCTATGCGGGCAGAAAATCCCGTCCAGCGGAACTTTTCCGGTTGGTGCAGGGGCTGATCATTCTGGCCTCCCTCGACCTTGGAGTGAAGTCATCTACTGTTCGCTGTGACATGTTTGTGGATTGTTTTGTGGAGAAAATCGCTCACATTCACCAGAACCTTGATGCTGCAATTGTTTTATATGGGGAACTGGAGATTATGGGAGCTCCGCCTTGTCCAATTTTATGGGATCACTTTCAGTCAGTGACACCTGCCGATGCAGTCGGTGTTCTTGGGGCAGTTAGGCCATTGCTTGTGAATTAGATTCGTGTCCATCCTGGCTAATTAAATCTTGCCAGGAGACAATGGGGTCGTTGTTGGTTGGGGTGGTCAGTGCCTCCCTTTGGGAGGGCAGAGTGCCGGGCTGTCTCAAGGAGGTAGTGATGTGACCTCTGCTCAAGAAACCATCGCTTGATGCTGACTCCCCCACCAGCTATCAGCCTGTTTCTAATCTTCTCTTTTTAGGGAAGGTTATTAAATGGGTTGTGGCCCAGCAGCTGCAGGGACATCTTGATTGTGTCGGTTTCTTGATCCTTCTCATTCAGGATTTCGTCGGGTTATCCGATTAGATCTGTTGGCTACATTTGATACCATTGACCATGAGATGTTGGTGACTCACCTGCGGGATGGTGCAGGGGTGAGTGGGACTGTTTTAGAATGGTTCCACTCCTTCCTGGCCAGAAGAACCCAGAGAGTGGTGCTTGGGGAGTATTTTTCATCGTACCGAAACCTCTCTTGTGGAGACCCGCAGGGTTCTGTTTTGTCTCCTCTCCTGTT
The DNA here is from genome assembly GCA_003113815.1 of Sphenodon punctatus. Taxonomy (NCBI): domain Eukaryota; kingdom Metazoa; phylum Chordata; class Lepidosauria; order Sphenodontia; family Sphenodontidae; genus Sphenodon; species Sphenodon punctatus. The sequence goes on from QEPC01014446.1 coordinate 4,748,742, forward strand.
CAATGTGTATATGCAGCCACTCGGTGAAGTGATTAGAGGGTTTGGTGTGTGGTGTCATCAATATGCTGATGACACCCAGCTGTACCTTTCTTTTTCAACAGACCCAGGCCCAGTAGTCTTGGTGCTTATGTGGTGTCTGATGGTTGTAGGGGAGTGGATGAGGACTAACAAACTGAGGCTGAATCCCGACAAGATGGAGGTGATGTTGGTGGGTAAGTCAATGGACATGGCAGCCCCCGTCATGGACGGGGTCTGCCCTCCATTGGTTTCCCAGGTTCGAAGTCTGGGGGTGCTCCTTGATGCACAGCTCCGCCTGTATGTCCAGGTGGAGACTGTGGCGAGGAGTGCTTTTCGTCAATTACATCTGGTGCGACAGCTTCATATATGTTTCAGACTCTGGCCTCGCCACCGTCATCCATGCTTTCATCACCTCTAGATTGGACTATTGTAATGCACTCTACATGGGGTACCCATGGTGACAGCTCGGAAACTGCAGCTGGTGCAGAATGCGGCAGCCCATCTTCTGGTAGGATCGGGCCGCTGGGAGCACATTACACCAGTGCTCCGCTCTCTGCACTGGCTGCCGGTAGTTTTCTGGGCCCGATTCATGGTGTTGGTTTTGGCCTATAAAGCCCTGCGTATCTGTGGGTCCACCTCACCCCCCAGATGCTGGATCGGCCCCTGGTGTCATCCGGGGGTGCCCTGCTCGAGGTCCCCTGAGTCTTCCGGGAGGCCACACAGGAGAGGGCATTCTCGGTGGCCACACTACGGCTGTGGTGGAGGCCCGGCTGGTCCTGGATCTACCCTCCTTTCGAAGAAGTTGTAAGACTTGGTTGTTTTGCCAAGCATTTGGCGAGGGAGACAGGTGATGGGTGGGAGCTGGGTTGGTCTACTTTACCTCCTTTAAGTTATTTTAATTGATGTTTTATGCCTTTTATATGTTTGTGAGCTGCCCTGAGCTGCCTGTGGCAGGAGCTGTGGGATAATAAATGTCTTAAATAAATAAATAAATTAAAGGTCCCACAATTTTGAAACACAAACTCTCCACAAAAATTGGCATTGAAACCAGAACAGAAATACAAAATTTGTTCCCGCTTTCTGCATCCCTAATTTACACCAGCTGGAGGACCTGGACTTTAACACAAGCAATCCAACTTTAAGATCAGTCCCGAAAAAAGGAGGCCATTAGAGATGGTGAATTATGTATTTCCCTTCTGATGTTAAATGGATAGAAACCCTTAGACTCTGCAGCTAAGCTCGTTAACCTGGAGTTACTCAATCCTTTTTCACATCAAAGTATCTGTAGCTCCAAATAAATTCAGCATTTTCACGAACTCCTCTTGCCTCTGCCAAGAAGGATGCTGTGTAATTAATGAATCCCAGTCATCCAGCTGTTAAATGTCACATTATGGGTTTTTTAAAAATCTGTTAGGACGTCACTATGCATCTCCTTGCTACTTACAACCCATTAGTGAATTAAAATTGTGGTAGCCTGTGGTCTTCCAGTCACTGTAAATATAGTTCCTGTTTGATGAAAATACTAGCCTTCAAAGGTCACTGAATACCAAACCCTAACCTTTTGCCTGCCAGCAGAATGGCATAAATGACTTGCTAGTTTCTTATATCTTGAAAGCCTCAAATCTATAGTTAATCTATGACATTAACTTGGGTCTCCATTGTAGTTCCTGTCAATACGCCGGAAATTCTGTTGAATAGTGATGCAATATTTATGTGAGGGAGAACTAAGAAATAGACAACCAAACATCCTTTCCAAAATGTCAGTGTTATGTTTGTTGCATAAAGGTCCAGGAGTCTCAATTGCAGACAAAGACACACTTGAATACTACGGCAATGGGAGCCATATGTATGGCTGTAAAAACAGAAAAGATATACAATAGATGTTGAGATAATCAAACTTTAGAGTTCGAGAATCAAATATCAAAATAGGATTTACTCTGAATATATTGCAACATCGTAAGAATCATGTTTTATATTGAATTGCCCATTGCATATCTAATTGTTGAATCAGTATTTTTTCAGATCTCTGTTACTATGCCAGTGTTTCAAACAGAGTGAATATAAGAGCATAAGAAGTACCATTTTTGTTCCAACAGTGGTCAGTCTCGATAGTCCATACGGGGCTACACAGCAGGTCATGATGATGTAATCAATTTCCTGCCATCCTCCCCTAACTTCTGACAGTCAGTGGTCTTATACCACTGACCAACCCAACTAGTAGCCCTTAATGGACCTGGATTTCAAACATTAATCCAATCCCTTTTTGAAGCAATTAATCACATTATTTACATTCACTTGTAGCATCATTTCGGGTATGTCATTTACCATCTGATGACGTTACAAACAGGATCACATACCTTGCTATACCACTTCCCTTTCCATATGCAAAAAGACAAGGGGGCCAATCCAAGCTCTGCTACCTTGTGCGTCCTAGATGTGTGTGCATAATGCATGCATAACATGCACCCTGGATATGTGTTGTGCATGCTCTGGGAGTGTACCACGTACAACATGTTTAGTGTGAATCAAGTACACAGAAGTTGAATTGGCTCCAAGGCCTTGGGAGAAAACTCCTGAAATGTAATACAAAGTTTTATAACAGGGAACTTATATAAAGTTATATATGCAAAGTTACATATGTCACCATAACAAGGAGGGAAATAGAAATAATGGTAGCATTCCTTTATTTTTGTCCGTCACCATTCTGTGCTTTAAATAGTAGTTGTACAAAGTATAACGGTGTCTTTGATTTTTGGAAAAACAGATAATATCTTTTATTGCACCACCCTCTCACTCTCACCAACAGAAGTCGGTCCAATAAAAGAAATTTTAAAAAGAGCTGTTTTGTCTAAATCTCTTGCTTGGGGGACCAACACAGCAACCACACTCTCTCTAGGCTTTGATTTTTGAGACTCACCAACTTATTAGTTGAAAGCTTTGTGGGGAAACTTTTACGATTGATTGTATTCAAGGGAAATTAAACTGTTAGAGTAGACATTTTCCAAGACTGCTAGTAAAACGTTTGCTTCAGAAAGTTACAAAAGTCCAGAGGTCTAAGCTTTGGGTGTGGAATGCCTGAATTCTCTTAGAAAAACTGTTAGCATTTCCCTGCAAGCCTCCTCCTCCCCTCCACCCACCCTTACACAGTCCCTGCAAGCCCCATCACTCCACATCCCCGAACCTCATCCACATTCCCTGCCTTTCCCCTGATCAACTCCCCTTCTCCTGCTCCCTTTGAAACTGCCGCTCTTCCGTTAGCAAAGCCCCCTTCATTCACGACCTCTTTCTTTCTCACCACTTTCAGCTCCTTGCACTTACTGAAACCTGGATCTCTCCCTCTGACTCCATCACCCTTGCCACCCTCTCAAATCAAATCAAATTTTATTCATTGTACAGCCAAAGGCTGTTACAATATAGGGTATATAACATCACCATAATTCACAAAAAAGTAAAATACAATACACTATTCAAAAGGTGCTAGCCAAATATAATATACATATACATCCCATATCACTCCAGGCTGCCCAGGCCAGATTTCCTAATCAGCATATAAATATGGCAAAATTTAGCTACAGCTCTAGACACCTCCGAATCTACATGGTTGAGAAATTCCCTTACCAAGACCCCTAAATCTCGGGAGCCTATAATAAACACACCTAGAAGCTCCCGTCTAGGGCCACTAAGAGCAGTACAGCGGAGGCCATGATCACTAGAATCCAATTCCTGTAAATCACATAACTGGCATAACATGTCTGGGGACACCCTTATAGCACCCTGCTAATAAGGCTGAAGGGTAAACATTACACCTGAAACAGGTGAAAGCTCTCCTATGGCCAGAGCCTAGCCAAGAATATAAATAGCTAGCACCCACGCAAGAGGGACTAGGGACCTGATATTCTGGGGCCGCTGCCTGAGCAGACAGCATAGCCCTCTCATTTTGGAGTTCCTGATCCAACAGTCTCCTCCGTATCAAGGAGAGAGAGCCAGCAGGACCCACATGCCTTAAGGAGTCGCATGAGAACCCCAGGCGGTTGATTTCAGTCTCCACCACACGTGCCCAAGAGCTATGTAGCCCCTCAGCAACCACCCACGCCACAAGGGAAGCATCCTGAGGTCGAAATGAATGGACCCTCACCCAGTATTTCAAAAGCAGCTGTAGAGCCCTAGTCCTAACAGTGATGCTCAAAGTCTCCAGTCTCAAAAACACCTGCGGGGTTCCCCTAGCGACCCCCAGGACAGAGTGTAGTAGTCGATTTTGCAAGGGTTCCAACCTAGATAGAAATAAGAGACCCCAGACAGGGAAAGCATAGAGACATTGGGTAATAGCTTTGACTCTGAAGAGCCGCAAAGCTGGCAGTACTAATCTCCCCCCGTCATTGAAAAAATGACTGAGGATAGCGGCCAAGGTTCTTCTAGCATCACCCTCTCCTCTGGAGGCCTTTTGTTCTCTCACCGGCCCAGCCCCGACCACTGGGGGAATGGCATGAGCCTTCTCCTTGCCAACTCCTGCCGATTTCAGTCTCTCTCCCCTCCCTCTCCTTCCCTTCCTTTGAGGCCCACTCGATGCATCTCTACTCCCCCCCCTTCACCTTCGTGTTGCTGTCATTTACCACCCCCCTTCCTCTTTTCTCCCGGACTTCGAATCCTGGCTTACCTTCTTCCTCTCCGAGGATACCCCCGCTCTTATTCTCAGTGACTTCAACATACATGTTGACGCACCTTCCCAGCCCTCTATCTCCCGCTTTCTCTCCCTAACCTCCTCCTTTGATATCCGCCTCTGGACTAATTCCCCCACCCACACCGACGGCCACTCTCTCGACCTCATCTTCTCCAGAAACTGTTCTGTTGCTGACCTCTCCTTTGACCTTTGTCCCATGTCCGACCATCAACTTGCTTCCTTCAACCTCTCCCACCAACCCCCATCTTCTTCCCCAGCTCCGTGCCCCTTCCGTGATCTGCAGGCTGTCAACCCTTTAGACTTCGTCTCCTCCCTCTCCCCACTCCTCCCTCCTGTCTTCTCCTCCTCCTCCCCTAATGCTACCATCTCTTCTCTTAACGCCTCTCTCACCTCGACCCTCGACTCTCTTGCATTCCTCTCCTCCTGCCCCGTTCGACCCCCAAACCCCCGTCGTTGACTCCTACCTACTATCCGCTACCTCTGCTCCTGCACCCGGGCTACTGAACACCTCTGTCACAAATCCCGCTCCCACCCTGACTTCCTCCACTATAAATTCTCCCTCTCCTTCCTCTCTTCCGCTATCTCCCTGGGGAGGCAACACTACTATGCCTCCCGGGTTGAATCCTACTCTCGTGACCCTCGCTGCCTCTTTTCCACCTTTGACTCTCTTTTCAAGCCCCCCTGCACCCCTCCACCCTCTTCCCTCTCTGCTTAGGACCTCGCATCATTCTTCATCTCAAAGATTGACAAGATACGCCAGGACATTGCTTCCCAACCATCTCCTCTCCCCGCTCTTCACCGCCCCCTCCCCCTGCCCCCACTCTCCTCTCCTCCTTTCCTCCTGCCTCCCTTGAGGAAATCTCCTTTCTGCTCTCTTCCTCCAACCCCTCCACCTGCCCTCTCAACCCAATCCCCTCCCACCTCCTGACCTTCATTGCTCCCACTGTCACCCCCCCTTTTACATGTCATTAATCTCTCCCTCTCCACTGGCTCTTTCCCCTCCGCCTTCAAGCATGCCACTGTCTCTCCCATCCCAAAAAAGTCCACCCTCAACCCTTCTGACCCCTCTAGTTACCGGCCAGTCTCCCTCCTGCCCTTCGCCTCTAAGCTTCTAGAATGTGTTGTCTACTCCTGCTGTCCTCTCTGCCAACTCTTCCCTGCACCCTCTCCAATCTGGCTTCTGCCCTCTTCCCTCCATGGAAATGGCTCTTGCCAAGATCATCAACAATCTACTGGTCGCAAAATCTAAGCGTCTCTACTCCATTCTTGTCCTCCTTGACCTCTCTGCTGTCTTTGACACTGTCGACCACTCACTCCTACTGGAGTCTCTTCATTCCCTAGGCTTCTGCAGCTTTGTCCTTGACTGGTTCTCCTCCTACCTCTCTGACCGCTCCTTTAATGTAAGGTAAGGTAAATACTTTATTGTGTAGTCTTCTGGCTGTTACAAAATACAAATACAAAGTACAAAATACTAAATACAAAAACAATAAGTCAATTAAATAGGATCTCACTGGCCAATGCAAGGATACGCTATCAACCAACCAAAAAGTAATCTAAAATATGAATTGAATAAAGTGCTATCCAGTCATCTGATTGGCTTATCTTAACCCACATTTGAATATCTTGTCTTGAGATAAGATTGAATTATCTTAACCCACAGCTGTCCAACCATGATCATACAGCCTATCATTGACAATTTATACAATCCTGTATGATCTGTATGGCAAGTTCGCAAAAAAACGGCAACCTTCCTTGTAACCCCAGAGTCAACTGGGCTGAGAAATTTTTGAAATAACAAATCAAAAGGAGTAAAAGGGTTTGGGACAAGAGCACTCAAAGAAATTGCATCTAGCGACAGCATATATACATCACATAAAAAATACATGTTCTACCATCTCTGTTTCTAAAAGAATACACAGAGGACAAATTCTCTCATCTCTTGGGATGCCAGAGTAACGTCCTTCAAGCAAGGCTGACGCAAATACATTGAACCTAAAATGGGTAAATGCACGTCTACATTTCAAATTCGACCAAGAAGCAAGATATCCAGGGCCAGACTGAAGGGGACTAATCCTTACATATGCAGGTGCGACCCTTTGTAATGACAAAAGAGAATTTTCTGATTGCAGCTCCTGGTTCATAATTCTCCTTTTAATAACCATCAAGGCACCTTTAAATCCGAGGCATTGCAAAGCCTTCCTTGAAAATCCTAGCTTTGAGACTTCCAGACCCACCAAAGAGTCCCAATTCCTAAAGAGCCCATTTTGGAGGGCCATGAGAACAAGAGACTTTCCTTGAACACCAAACAGAATGACTTTCAGCCAATATTTGATGATGGTCAAAAGGGCACTAGATTCTATCAGTGGACAAGCCAGTTCGTGTCTTAACAATACCTGGGGTGTGCCCTTAGGAACCCCTAAAATGTCTCGAAAAAACCCATTTTGTACCACTTCTAGTTTATCAAGGAAACTGATATCCCATGCTGGGAACACGTACAAGCATTGACTGAGAACTTTCGCCTTAAAAAGTCTAAGTGCTGGTGGCACTAACATGCCCCCACCTTTAAAATAGAATTTGGTTATTGCAGCAGTAGTCCTCTTGGTTGTGGTTAGAACTGCCTCAAAGTGATGCTTCCAACTTAAGGAGGAAAATATAATAACCCCCAAGTACTTATAGAGGTTCACTTGCTCTATTTGATTCACTCCTATAAAGCAGTGATGGGAGCGCCGGGGGCGTCTCGCCCCTACCACAAGAACCTTCGTATTGGAGTAGTTAATAGTAAGGTTTTCAGAGTGACAATATTCCTGGAACCTTTGCATAGCTCTTTTCAACCCAATTGGAGTTTGGGAGATCAGAACTGTCTCTTTTGCATATAACAGAGCAGGAATTCTCCTTTTACCAATCTTCGGCGCATGTAAATCAACTTTTATCAGAAAGGGTATTATGTCATTCAAAAAGATGTTAAACAGGGCCAGAAACAAAATACAACCCTGTCTAACCCCACGGGAGACTTGGACGGTCTTAGTAGGCTGCGTACAAGAAGAGTACCTGATTTGCAGTGTGTTATTAGTGTGCAATTTTATCAACAGGTACAACAACCTAGGATCAATTGAAGTAGAGCTCAATTTAGCCCATAATCTATCCCTATCAACCGAGTCAAATGCCATATGAAGATCTATAAAACAGAGATAAAGTTTCCCCTGGCGTGAAACATAACCACTTATAAGCTTTATTTTTTTAAATTTATATAAAATTTATTGAAGCCACATGGCTATATCAATTTCCATATAGAAACACTTATAAGATGGTACAGTAGAAATATCTGATCGAGAGTGTATTTCCCCTTCTGGAAACCAGCTTGCTCTAAGGCTATCACATTGTTTTCCTCAAGCCAAGACTGTAGCTTCCCTAGTAAGAATCTTACATAAAGATTCCCTGTTACACTTAGTAAACTAATGGGTTGATAATTTTCTGGAAGCGTAAGATCACCCTTTTTATAAAACGGCACCACTATACTATTTAACCATGACTTCGGAAGCTCCCCCAAAGTGTTTATCTGCGTAAAGAGTTGAGCTAAAGTTTTAGTTCACCACTCAGGAGCACATTTCAGCAGATCGGTGGTAATATAATCCTCTCCTGGGGCTTTCCCAAGTTTAAGCTGAGAGACGAGGGTCAGTACTTCATCCTCTGACTTGCCATGTCGGAAACCTCCCCAGAAGGGCTAGATCTAAACTACCACCTGATGGAGGGGCCTTCGAAAAAATACTTTCGTAAAACTTAACCCAAACATCTGGGGACAAAATAGTGCGTCTATTCTCGTTTTGCCCCATAATAGAAATACGAATGAGATCCCAGAAGAATCTTTTATCCTTTTGATTGGCAGCAAGCAGCAATTGGGACCAGCAGTTCCTTTGCTGCTTGAGCTTTTTAGCTGAAAATAAAGCTTGATAGGACTTCCTAGTGGTCTGGAGGCTCCTTTAATGTGTGTCTTCCCAATTCAAACTCCTCCTCCCTCCCCCTCTCGGTTGGGGTTCCCCAAGACTCTGTCCTGGGCCCTCTCCTCTTCTCTATCTAAACTCTGTCCCTTGGCAAACTCATTGCCTCCCACGGCTTCCAATATCACCTTTACACTGATAACACTCGGCTCTATCTCTCCACCCCCTCTCTCTCCCCCCTTCTGTCCAAGCTCGCCTCATCAACTGTCTCTCTGATATCTCCACCTGGATGTCCCAACATCAGCTCAAGCTCAACATGGCTAAGACTGAACTCCTTATTTTTCCTCCCTACCCTTCCTCCCCCTCTTCCCTTTCCATCCTGATTGATGGGGTCACCATCTGTCCTGTCCCCNCTTCCGTTAGCAAAGCCCCCTTCATTCACGACCTCTTTCTTTCTCACCACTTTCAGCTCCTTGCACTTACTGAAACCTGGATCTCTCCCTCTGACCTGTCTCTTATACACATCTAGATGTGTATAAGAGACAGCCGTAACATTGCACGGATTCGTCCACTTCTCTCTGTCTCCTCAGACAAAATCCTTGTTCACCCCATGGTCATCTCTCGCCTTGAGTACTGCAACCTCCTCCTTGCTGGCCTCCCCCGCTCTCATCTGTCCCCACTTATTTCCATCCAAAACTCCGCTGCTAGGATCATCCATTTGACCCATTGCTTCGGCCACGTGTGGCCTCTCCTCTCCTCGCTTCACTGGCTCCCCCTTCCCACACACATACTTCACAAACTCCTGGTATTTACTTACAAAACCCTTCACAACAAGGCTTCCCCTTACCTCTCAGCCCTTATCTCCTTACACACTCCTGCACGCACTCTCCGCTCCTCCTCTGTCCCCTCCCTTGCTCTCCCTCGTTCCCCCTGCTCCCCTAACTACCTTCATCCCTTCTCCTTTGCTGCCTCCCCCCATGCCTGAAACTCCCTCCCTGACCACATCTGCCTTGCACCCTCCCTCCGCACCTTCAGATCCCTCCTCAAAACCCACCTCTTCCTTGACGCCTTTTTTGACGCCTGTTAGAACTTCCCTTTCAGTACTTACTGTCTGCCCTCCCCATTGACTCCTGCCTAACTGCAACCAAGCCAAGCACGTGCACCTGAGACTTTGCATCCGCTTGAATGTTTTTATCCCTTGTCTCTCCCTACGTCCCCTCTCCTTGTCTTCCCCCTCCGAGTCTATTAGACTGTAAGCCATAGGCAGGGACCGCGTCTATCTCATTGTTCTGTAAAGTGCCAGGTACACAGCTGGTGCTATACAAATGCTGCTGCTGCTGCCGCCGCCGCCGCTGCTGCTGCTGCTGCTGCTAATAATAATAATAATAATAATAATAAATAACTTGATTAAGTAAAGGGAGTCCTGTGCAGTGTGCATGTATGTGAGATGGTGTCTTAAAATAATAGTTCTCTGTGGACATTAAAGGCTAAACTCGTTTGTACCTTTGCATAGTTTTAACTTGATGCATACCTGAGGGAATGTGTGGCCGGAAAGCTTGCATATTCTCACCAACAGAAGTTAGTTTAATAAAATAGATCATCTGAATTACTTTGTTTCCATCTTCTAACCTCGGCGACACTACAGGGGAATTTTCTGCAGTAGATGATAATGCATAAAAATCTAAAAAATGCCATCATGGGTCAGAACAGTGATCCACCTGCTCCAGCATCCTGGCTCCAACTGTTGTCAACTTTGGTTGCTTCAGAGATGTGTGCCAGGGCATAGCTAATTTTGAATGAGTCCTGTAGAAGGAAATCATCATGATCCTCCAGTTGTTTAATGCTAGCACTAGCTTGTAGAATTGTTGCCAGTCTCATTCACTTCAGCAGGGTTCAGACTGGTGATGAGCGTTACCACAGGCCCAAAGCAAGCTGAAGATTCTGGCCTTACTGGCTTATTTTACATCTCCCCATCTGTAAAACCTAGAGGATAACTTTCTTCACCTAGTCACGGCAGTGTTTTCAGAATAAATGCCCTAAAGATGTAAGAAGTGTTCAGAGATGGTTTTATTGTTTATATTTCCCCAGAACGTTAAGCTAATGATAAATGGCAATGGCAGATGGAAGTCAGAATACAATACTTCCCTTTGAAATGTAATCACTTATTTTAGACAGATACGATTAATATTGGCTGTAAAAAAGATATCAATTCTGTTGGATTTATAAAGTGACTCTCAAGCTACTGCACTGGCATTATGTCAGATGCCACTGTGGCCATCCCTGGGTTTCGGGTCCCCAGTGGCACCCCCAGTGACATCCAGGACTCCACGGCTGAGGCGTCTGAGGCGGGGCTAGCAAGCCTCGCCCCACGCACACTCAGTGATGCACAGGCAGGGCCTCAGGATGCTGAGGAGGTGTGGGGCTGCCAACACCGTTGCGGCACTCAGCACGTCTCCGTGCACAGCGGGGTGAGCCATAGGGGGTAAAAGGCTGGCAGGCAAGTCGGAACCTTGCCAGTGATCAGCTCACTGTGAGGAACTGGCCCCTTGTGAGAGTATGCGGGGAGAATTAGTGGAACCTGTCAGAGCGTTGAAACATGTGAGAGCAGTGAGTGTTTGAGTGTGTGATTGTGTGGGCGATTGAAGGTGTGCGTGGGTGTAAAGAGTGCTTGGTGTACGCCTCCCTGTCTTTCCTCTGGGACCCTAGAAACCTTTCCTACCCGCCTTTCTCTGAGGATTGTATTTCTGGACCCCCCTACCTTGTTACCCTGGAACCCTCTTCCTGTGATCCCCACTTCCCTGGTCACCCTACCATTCCCTGGTGTTTTGTGTGGGTGCTGCGTGTCACATGGTGGGTTGTTAGTCAAACGAGGTGTGAGAGCCTCATACTTGGCCCCACTGATTGCCTTCCTTATGATGATCTGGCTTTCTCCCATGCGGGAGAATTAAGGGCCACACAAGATCCTGAGGGACTGTTATACCCCGAATTGGGCGCCAAACCAGAGGGGTGTGTGTCGGGAGTCTGGTTGCTTTCCCCTTCTTCCCTTCCACTTACCCGCTCGGCGCTTACACATTAGCCCCATTGACATGAATGGGCTAGTGCTGGCATAGCAGCTGAAGGATCACATTGCCTGTATGAGAACATAAGTCAGAGGTGGGGAACCTTTTCCATCTCGGGGCCACTTTGGAAATTAGTATGAACTACATATAAGTTAAGGGTCAGGGTGCTTAAGGGGTATACTCAGGAAGTGGAGGGCTGAGATCATGGATTTGTGCCTAGGGATGGGCATCCAGATTGAATTACGGATCCAGATCCATTTCAGATTCAGATCTGTAATTTCCAAATTTGTTACAGATTTGGATCCCATTGAAGTAAATGGGAAATTTTCCCATTGAAGTCAATGGGAACCCGATCAATGCCCCCATCCATAGGAGTCCCTCCTGGGGCAGCAGGCCCAACTTCCCCCATCCTCCAGGGCCCTAGAGTGTACTTAGCAACCTTGGAATGTCAGGGGAGCTTGATTGAAGCTCTGACGGCCCACTGCTGCTGTGGGGATCGTCCCAGCAGGCTCTCTTGCCACAGCGTGCTGCCAAGCTCCTGGCTCCAAAGTGCACATGTGCAAAATGGCCACCAGGACTGTGTTGTGCATTTGCAGCCCTTTTCCAAAATGGCAGTGGCAGTATTGCTGCCATTTTGGAAAAGGGCAGCCGTTCTGAACATGCGCAAAATAGCTGCTGCACATGCACAAAACATCTGCCCTTTTCCAAAATGGCAGCAACACTGACACATGCACAAAACAGCCCCGGTGTCCATTTTGCACATGCATGCTCTGGGGCCTTGAGCTCGGCTGCACGCTACAGTGTAGGAGCCTGCCAGGAGGCTTCCCACAGCAGTGGTGGGACAGCAGAGCTTCAATTAAGCCCCACGAGGCCAGTAAGTACACTCCAGGGCTCTAGGGGTGGGCGAAAACCCAGATCCAGAACACTGAATCCAGAGCTGGCAGGGTGTAATTTGAATTGATCCATACTGGCCCAATCAAGGCCTGAATCTGGAGCAACTTTCTCTGTGCCATAGGCCCTTTTCAAATGGGCCGTGGTGGGTGGGGGAATGGGTGAGCACCAGCGGTGTGTGGAGGTGGGTGGGTACCCATTCTCGTGGGCGCCCACCCATCTCCATGCAGGGAGCCTCCGGCATTGGCACTGGTTGCTCCGTGTGTGGGTGATGGGTGGAGCGTGAGAGCCATTGGTGTTCCCACGGGCACCTGATCACCACCGGCGGTAACCCATGGCATTCCTACAGATGCCCCCGGCCCCACCCACACCTCTGTCCTTTTGCTCCCTTACCTTGAGCTCAGTTTTTCAGTTGTTGTAGATAGGAACTGGATCCAGCCAGATCCAGGGGCTAGAAAGGGGCCACATAAAAACTTGCCATATGCCACAATTGGCCCCTAAACCTGTGGTGCCCCATCCCTGACATAAGTGAACTAGAAAAAGCCAGCATGAATTCATGAAAGGGCAGACTTGTATTTTCTGAGGTATGGTAGACTCCAGCAATGTAGCAGATACTATGTACTCAAGTCCCCAAAGTCATTTCCTGAGGTTCCATGTGTAGATAAAATTTCACATTAAAGTTTACGTCTGTTTGTTTGGCTTTGCACAAGAAGTAGAACTGTATGTTGAACAGAAAAATGGCCAAAAAAATTGTGGCTGTAGACATTAGTACCTCTAGTAGGGAAAAAGTTTACATATAACTAACCTGGAGTAATTAACTTAGCTGCTTTCTTCTGTGCATGTAAACGAGGTACAGAAAGGTATAGAGAGAGAGATGATAATGTGGATGGAAAGAGATGTAATTATAAAATTTGCTGATGGAAGCAAATTTGGAGACATAAGACAATCCACAATGGAGACATTTATTGCACGTTATGCTCTCTGTTCTATTTCAGATCCTGCATTGTCATCAGTGTCAGTTTTGTTCTTAATGATTTATAATGCAACCAGATTTAAAGCAATTTATTTACATCTTTGTGGTGACTGGGCAAAATGTATGAAAATGTACAGTGTAATATAGACAAATGTGAAATAAATCTGGAGTCAATGAACCGAGCCATGGAGTACATGTGACTATAATAGGAAAATCCTTGAGGCCATCATGCTAATCCATCGAGGCCATCGAGTGAGCTACCAAAGATGTTACTGAGATCCATCAACAGAGAGGATAAATCATTAGTCTCATGTAGAAATGAGTTTTTTCTTTACTGGAACTCAGTGTTATTCAGTGGAATTCAACCGACAGTGCTGGAAGTTATCTGCAGAGCAGATAATGATTTGAATTGGCTGCGTAGTCCAGAATTGGGTTGGGTCAACATTACAAGTTTCTGTTGCACTCCTGTGGGGAGTCTAGTGGGCTATTTAATGTTCTTTGAGAGTTAGCCCTTAAGTCATCTCCTTACAAAATGAGGCCATACAGGGGCGACCAGGTTTCAGCACACGTCCAGGACAAAGGGTTGAGCACTGCACTTGAGGACAGGGGCCGTCCCGGGTGAGCCATCACTTCCTACCCTGCTTATTGTTACTAGAGGAAAATATGTCTCACAAACCTGCCTGGAGGCTGGGCTGAGAGTGTCCTAGCACATAGTTATTAAGTAAGGGCTAAAATAGGTTGCCATTAAAATGTTAACGTTTATAGACTGGACTGAGGATGTGGAATGTCCTCCTCCCCCAACTGTTAATCAATATTTGGATAAAGAGTGTGGCCATTAAATCCTACACCTGTGTGTCCGGGTCTTCTTCTGGGGTGCGTGGTTCAAAAAAGTTTGAGAACCACTGTTGTAGTGGACACTGTGAAAATTAAAGCTAAAGTATTGTCATGTATCCTGTATATAGACATATATTTTTCACCATTGGTGTTTTAATATATTGGAAATCAGAATTAGCCTCTCTGTATGATGACTTCCTAAAGAGCTGTCCTATAGTGACCTTTCTACTGAACTCTTGACCAGATACTGGAATATCATCCTGTATACTGGAATAGAAGATACAATCAAGTCTGTCTCTTAAAAAAATCAATATTTTCTGTTGACTAGAGTCAAGATATGTGATTCCCAGCCAGGGCAGGAAAAAATCTGGTTTGTTTGGAGTTTATTAATTGCTAATCCTATCTTATATGTTAGCAACCTGTTTTAGAATGTATCAATGTATTTTTTTAAAAAAACTTATATTTATTATTTGATAAAAGTTTATACAAAAAGACCACTTGCAATCCTCTTACATAGTACAGAAAGTTTCCAATTTTGGTCTTATGATTACACAAATTTACATATTCAAACTGTAAAAGGCAAACAAAAGAGAACAAGAGCTCAGATATTCTGTGTCATTAAGGAGTGGGTTTCAGTCTCTTTGGAAAAGGTCATGGAATTGGGTTAGGCCCCGAATAGCGTTTGGTATCCTTTTTTGTCCATGTTCTTCTAATCCAGGGCCAGTACGACTGGCGCCCAATTCTCTTCAAAGCCGTGCAGCCTATTGTGGAGATCCACATGCAATCTTTCCATGGTAAACATAAACCATATGTTTTGAACCAACTCATCTATGGAGAGCTCCTCAGCCCCCTTCCAGTGTTTAGCTATAACACTTATAGCGGCTAGAAATATAACCTTACATGATTCCTGACAGATGAGCATATTTTTCATATTGGGATACAGACCAAGCAGGGCAATTTCAGGCCTATAAGGAACAACTTCCCCAGCTACTTTATTAATTAGCTTCCATACCCTGCACCAAAATCCCTGAACCTTTCCACAGTCCCACCAACAGTTTATAAGTCCCATTTTCTCCGCAGCCCCTCCAGCAAAGCCCTCTCCCTGTTGGGTCCATAAATCTCACTCTTTAAGGCATCAGATAGTATCTAATAGTTAGTTTAATCTGGATTTCCCTGAACTCCAGGGAGGCCGCACAATTGTTCATATGCTGCCATATCCCCCTTCCCCCCCTTCTTCTTCTAAGGGCAAAATTAAGTCCTCCCTCCATTTTCCAATGCATTTTACGGGTGAGCTATAGGATATTTCCTTCAGTTCTTTATATATCCTCCCCAATCTGCCTGAGGTTTTATTTCTTTTGAAGATTATTTTTTCAAGCTTATAAGGTTCCCTACTTAACCTTCCTCTGTTTTGAGGGGAATTAACCAGACCCTTCAGCTGTAGGTACTGGAAGATTTTCAAATTTTCTTGTGTTAATTCCTCTACCTTTTGAGGGAGTATAAATTTTCCCCCCACAAAGAGTTGCTCCATCCTGGTTACCCCCTTTTTTCTTTAGGGAGGCTCTGATCCTCGGGGCAGTGCCCTGTTCTCTGATTTATATTGAGTCTATCAGAGTGAAGGGGGACAAGCCTCCTTCCAGCCCCATTTTTTTCCTTATTTTTCCCCCAGTTTTTACACAAGATTCCAGCTAATGGATGTTCCTTTCTACTTTCCGTGGGAATGGAACCCTGATCTACGATTAGGTCTTTTAGTGTGTAAAAGTTCTTTTTCTAGTTCTGCCCATTCAAGCGCATTTGAGTCGTGATACCAGTCATACGTCCCCACCAAAGATTCTGCCATGTGATATAGCCTTATGTCAGGCACATTTAAACCCCCCTTTTCTCTAAGTTGCATTAAAAATTGTTTCCTAATCCGTGGTTTCTTCCCATTCCACACTATGTCCTTTAAAAGATCATCATTTAGTTTGAAGAAGGACTTAAGGCTGCAGGATCGGAATTGCCATAAGCTTGTACAGAAGCTTGGTGAGCACTACCATTTTGTATAGGTTAATTTTCCCTAGCCACGAAACCATCAATTTCTGCCAAGGTCCCACTTCTTCCCTCAGTTGTTTTATTAAAGGAAGGAAGTTGGTGGATTATAGATTTTTCGTATTTTTTTGTTAGCGTTACCCCCAGATATTTCAAACCCGATTCAGTTACCAGGAAAGGTGATATTTTTTTCAACTGTTCCTCTTGCTCTTTCCCCTGTCCGAAAACTAATGCAAAGGATTTTTCCTTGTTAATCAAGTAACCGGAGATGTTCCCGAATTGCTCCATCACCCCCAGCAGCTCTGGCAGTGTCTCCTTTGGGTTAGTTATGTACACTAATAAATCATCCGCATAAAGCGAAAGCTTATTTACACTTCCCCCAATTTGTACCCCCTTTATTTTCTCATTTTGCCTAATCGCCGATGCCAACACTTCTAATACCATGTTAAACAGTTGAGGGGGGGGGGGGGACAGGAGGCATCCCTGTCTGGTCCCCCTCTGCAACTGAAAAGGTTATGTGAGCTCTCAATTAATTAAAAGCCTGTATTGTGGTTTCCTATAAATTGCAGAGAGCCAATCCAGAAAGTTACCACCAAAGCCCAGCTTCTCCAGTATCATAAATAGACACTTCAGCTCCACAAAGGCAAACGCTTTCTCGTCATCGGCTGAGATTACCATAGCTGGCCCTTTCTGCTTATTCAGAGCATATATGATATTGATGGCCTTTCGAATATTATCCCTTCCCTGTCTGCCAGGGATGAAGCCAGTTGGTTTTTATGAATGATTTCCCCACTAATTGCCTTCAGTCTATCAGCTAGAATTTTAGCAAAAAAATTAAAATCTGTGTTCAACAGGGAGATCAGATGGTAGCTTCCACATTGGTCTGGGTCTTTGCCGGGTTTGGGAATTATTGCAATTACTGCATTGTAGAAATTCAGCGGCATCTCTTTTTCTGCTAGTATATTATTATACACTACTGTGAGATAAGACACCATAATTGTTACAAAGGCTTTATAGAATTCGTTTGGGAACCCATCCGGCCAAGATGCCTTGTTGTTCTTTTTTTTTTTTTTTTTTTTTTTTTCCAG
>QEPC01014446.1:4768459-4780425 GCA_003113815.1 Sphenodon punctatus
TAATGGTCCGTCCACGACAAGGGCACCGCTGTAACCTCCCCCACAACCGGACCCCCCGCCTCAAGGCCAGAGCCGAAGATCAGGTCGAGGGTATGTCCCCCCACGTGGGTCGGGCAGATCACTTCCTGGGACAAGTTCATAGTTGCCATGGAGGCCATTGCCTCTTGAACTTCCTGTTCTGAAATATGGGCATTCAAAAATGCCTCTTGATCTCTGTTTAGTTTTGACATTTACACTCCCTCCAGAAAATGCTGTATTTCTGTTTGTCTGGGATTTTGTGATGTATACAGTGTGTACAGTGTTTATTTTCTGTATTTATTATCCTTGCTACATGTGCTTTTCTTTGCTTTGTTTTAACTAGTCTGGCCAAGGTCTTTCCTGTTTTGTTACTGTTTCCGTAAAAATGAAATTTTAAATTTTTTTTAGTTGATTTTTGGTCTTTTCTAATTCTAGTGTATTTGTAATTTCCCTAATTTTTTAGTATATCCAGTTTTAAGGCTTTAATGGGGGCTACCTTGTTTTGTGCTTCCAATTTTTGTAACTTGGTGTATGTTTCTTTCCTTTGGTGTCTTTTTTCTTTGAGAATTTTGTCTTGTAAGGCAATTATATTTCCTCTGGTCACCGCCTTTGCAGCTTCCCAAAGTGTTGCAGGTGACTTAACTGACCCTGCATTTAGTTGAAGAATTCTGTTAAGCTTTTTTGTACGTGAGTTTTATTTTCCCCGTTTGCGAGCAGACTTCTATTTAACTGCCAGTTGGAAAGCTTAGGATGCTGACCTCCTGGTTCTTTAAACAAGGTAACCACTGCATTGTGATCTGCCAGCACTACTGGTATAATAAGACATTTCTCCCCCCCCCCCCCCCCGTGTGAGTCAGTTTTATTGATCAATGCGAGTGTAACTATTGTGTATGGCTGAAAAGAAGGTATAGTCCCTTTCTTTTCCATTTAAATGTCTCCATAAGTCCACCCAGCTGTATTGTTCTAGAAGATTGGCTAGCTCCCTTTGTTCCCTTTTTACCCCTCCTAAAAGGGAATGATCAAGCTCTGAGATTGTGGCGTTGAAGTCCCCCTGGATGGTGACCCAGCCTATGGCCACTTCAGCAATTCTTTTGAAGGTTTCTTTAAAAAAAGCTACCTTTCCCACATTGGGCGTATATATATTTGCTATTGTCATCTGTCTATCCTGCACCTTCCCAGTTAAGCAGAGGAACCTACCTTCTTTGTCCTTAATACATTTTTCAATCTCAAAGTTCTTCTTTTTACTAAAACCTACTATGACCCCTGCTTTTTTCTTTTTGGCACATGAGGCATGAGGCACATGAAGATTTGCATTCGTGAATCTGGGGATGTCTGTCTAGAAGGTGGGTTTCCTGTAAAAAGAAAATGTCAGCCCCCTGCTCTCCAGAAGGTCTCTTACCTTTTTTCTTTTCTGTGGGGAGTTCAAACCTCTTACATTAATTGTGACAGTTTTAATATCAGCCATCCCTTGCGTACAAAATCATCCTGGGGTTACTCCCTACCATGGACCTGATGCTGCTGCACTGCTCCCTGCCCTTGTCTGTAATATTCACTAATTTCCCCGAATCCTGTTTCTCTTCTCCTTTATAGTACCTGTTTCTTGTATTCCCATTTCCCTTTTGGTTTATCATTAGTTTTTTTATGAGAGCCCTAGTTCTCCCCTACCCCTTCCCCTTTGTAATCAGCCCATCCCCCAACTCTGAACTGTCCCACCCCTCTCCCTCCCCCTTTCTGGCGTTTTTGCCAACCCTTCATCTTCCCCCTCCTAGCCTTGTTAGGGATCCGCTAGGAGCCTGGACACCCAGTTCCAAAACTCGCGGTGTGACCTTTTTTCCTCCACCCCCCAGCTCATTTTATCTTAATTTATTTTAAACTCCCAATCTTATTAATTCAAGCCAACTGCTTGCCAATTAACCTTCTGTCCCCAAAAACCCTTCAACCAGCTTTAAACCCCCAGCAATGTTCCTTGTTCCCCTCCTCTGCCTCACTTTCTTGCTTCATTCCCTGTTTTGAAGCTTCCTTTCCTCAATGTATCTGTCCATGAACGTCTCTCCCAGCTTCCACTAATCTTGTGCCCTCGCGTTTGGAGCTGCTAGCTGAGCTGCCAAAAAGACCTCCAGATCCTCCGTGTTATTGAAGAATTTCCTTCTCCCATTGTCTATAATCATCATTTTAGCTGGAAATATCAATCTTGGTTTCAGGTTTCTTTCAATAAGTAGACCATTTCATCCTTTTTTTTACTGTCTCTGCAGCATAGTCAGGGAACACTCTCACGTTCTGTTGCTGGAAGGTCAATTTCTTTTTAATCCTTGCGCTCCTCAGTATCTCCTCCTTTATCTGATAGCTTGCAAACTTTACAATTATGGGGTGCGGTGGGTCCGAGTCTCTCTGACTGGGGTGCCCTGTTATGCGGGCCCAGTCAATTACTGCAGAGTGGAGGTGTCCCTCCTTGGGGAAATTCTGTCCCAGCAGGGCCCATATTGTTTCATTCCCCCTTTCTTCACCGCCTGCCTCTTTAATTCTGTTAAATCTTAAGTTCTGTCTGTGAGAGCGATTTTCTAAATCCTCACAGTTTGATAGTAGGAAAGCTGTCTCACCTTTAATTTTGTTTAACTGTTCCTGGGTGGATAGTGCCTTCCGTTGAGGAAATTCTCTCTTTGGCCACCTCAATCCTTCTGGCCAGCCCCTCCAGCTTCTTATTCCCTTCATCTACCACCTGCTTAATCTGCTTCACCTCTGTCTTCAACTCTGTTTTCATTTGCAGTAGCAGTTTTTTTAGGGAACCTTGTCTTCCTTCTTCTGCCTCTGAATCAGATGAGGTCTGCTCGTTCTCCGCTTCGTGCGCTTCTGGCACCATCTGCAGACCATTACTTTTCTCCCCCACCTCTCTGAACTCCATGGTCTGTTTCTTTTGCCAGAAATGCTCCAGCGCATTTGCTTGCGATATTTTCTGCCGGGGCTTGGTTTTGCCTATTGTCTCGGCCCGGTTTAGAGTTTTTATTTTGAAAATTTACTTTTGTTGGCTTGGATTCAGAGCTGGGGGGAGCGGAGCTCAGACGACTCCCAGCTATTAGCTTTGACGCATGCACAGATCCCCTCTTCTTACTATGTATTTTGAGAAAACCCTCCCTGTCAGCAGTTTTGACCTGACATCATTTTTAGCTGACCTCCAAGCATCTTTCATTCTATAAGAAGGGAGAGGAGAAATGGATTTTTCTGAAATAGTTCCTTCCATGGAGCTTTTCTCATATCCTGCTGGCAGAATCGGGCAAAGGACTGGGTAATATATTAATATGATGCATTGAGTCAACCATAGCAATAATACTTAGAGCATATGTTATATCTTATAGATGTTAAGATCTTTGAACTTGTAACAGAGCTGTTCTTTGGACAAGAAATGTCTTTCTAAGTCATGTATTTTAACTGACACTGTTTCTTTTGTACTATGACTTTATTTGAACTGAAGTAAACTATTGCTTCATATATTTATAATATTCCTTGTCTCATAGCTTCATTTATACAAATGAATTGTCTTTACGATACTTAGCTGAGCTGGCTGGCTTATTAACAAAGTGTAAACTGAGTGTTCACATCTTGGAAAAGAGCACCCTATATCCAGACCAGAACATATGAGGCCTGGGCCACTAAGCGCAAATTCCTTTTGATGAAACTCAGGCACAACGTGACAGTATGCTTAAGAATGAAAACATGGGTAGTGCTTAGAATGAACTGAATAGGACCCATATCTTCAGTGTGTGGATATCTGATAGCTATATAACAGTGGGCCAGTCTTGAAAGGTTTGCATGCTTGACTTTAATTTTTTTTATTGGAACATCTCCAGATTTTGGGAGAGATTACTCTTTACTGTATTGGGACTATTTCTAGTTTGGAGATTCTGTTTCATTTGTATAAACACTGTTATGTCTACAGTCTTTTAAATGATCTAAAATGTATAGATGGGAGCAAGTGGATCAAATCCTGTTCCCTTTGAACTTGGTGATGGCAGGATGATGCAGCTGGACTGAAAAACTGTTTAAATCCTTGAGGAAAACAACTTTCTGTAAATGACATTTTCCAGTCAAGACAAACAAAGCATAAGAACAGCTTGGCCAAGAGGTTTCACAAAATTGAAAAAAACTAAAAGGAATATACGTTACCCGGATCTTTTTTCAAACCTCGATGGAAATTCATCCTGAGTTATGGTTGTAGGTTCATATCAGTTCCTATCCATTAATGCATTAAGCCTGTGCTTCCAGGAGTTTTAGCAAATTTGATCTGACAGACATATAAGCTTTGTGTAATGTGAGATGTTTTCCGTTCACTTTAATCTCTGTTTTTAATTTTCATTGAAAGCTCTCTCATGATTTTTGTTTCTCAAGGTTTTTGGCTTTCAACGTTTTCCCATTGTACAGGCACACACCCCTCCTTCATTTTTCTTTCTTCAAAAGGGCCATGTGCCTTAATCGAAAGGAAGGAAACTAAAGCTGTTTTATTAAAAAGTGGGGAGGAGAGTTAAAGACAAATCTAGAGAAGGTTCCTCAGATAAAGTGACAAAAGGAGAAAGAATTGGCTACTATCCATTATTTTGTGTTGCTTTGTGTCATTTACCAACTTCAGGAAGGGCCCTGAATGAAAGCTGCATACTTGTCTCAGTGAGCTCCATCCCCTGGTGGTTGATATACTGCAAGGGCTTGTTCTCTTGGCCATACAGATCAGTCGGAAACAATGCTGTTGCCAAACCATAGGTAAATCCCTACCTTTCAGGAACATTAATGCATGTATTCCATATTGTTATTGCTCTTTCGAACTGGCAGAAGTACTGGCCAGAACTAGGAGAAGTATTGATTAAACTAGCAGAAGTACTGAACAAATAGCAAAATTAGCAGCACCAATCAAACTAGCACAAGTAGCAGAAGTACCAAAAGAATGAAACCAGTAGAAGTATCAATCAAACCCGCAGAAGTACTTATCAAGCCTGCAGAAGTACTGACCAAATCAGCAGAAATAACAAGAGGACCACTGTCAAACCAGCAGAAGCACCCACCAAACTAGCAGATCCAGCAGAAGTAGCCACCAGACTAGCAGATCCAGCAGAAGTATAGACCAAACTAGCAGAAGTACTCACCAAACTAGCAGAAGTAACAGAAGTACCAAACAATTTAGCAAAAGTGCTGACCAAATCAGCAGAAGTAACAGAAGTACCAAATAATTTAACAGAAGTATTGACCAGACCAACAGAAGTACCCGAGAATTACGCTGAGATCTCGACGTCTGCTCCATTGATGACCTCGTGGCCTTTTGGAACAGCTGTTCAGCAGTGGTCATTGATCGGGTGGCTCCTAGACATCCACTCCTGATGCTTCTGTGCTGCAGTGCCCTGTGGTTCACGGAGGACCTGCGGTGGTTGACGAGAAAGGGTCGGGGGTTAGAGCGCTGGTGGCACTGTACTCATACCCAAGCCAACTGGTTGCAATATAGAGCATGGTTGAAAACCTATACTATGGCAGTACGGGTAGCAAAGAAGGGTTCTTTGCTTCCCTTATAGCTTCCGCTCAGTTACGTCCAGCGGAGCTGTTCTGGGTGGTGAGAGCTTTGGTTGGTCCTGCCTCTCTCTGCCTGGATTTGGAGTCGTCCATGACCCACTGTGACATGTTTTTAACATACTTTGTGGATAAAATTGCTTGCATTGAGCATCACTTTGACACTATCACTTTGGAAACAGTGGCATAGCCAGAGGTAGGGAACACCCTGTCTGGTCAATTTTTATGGGAAGACTTTCAATTGGTGACATCTGTTGAGCCGGCGGATGTCCTGGGGTCTGTGTGGTGACAACGTGTGAATTAGATCCTTGCCCATCCTGGCTGATAAGAGCTTCCAGGGAAACGTAAGGGCCGGTGCTGGAGGGGGTGGTCAACACCTCCTTTCGGGAGGGGAGAGTGCTGGAGTGCATGAAGGAGGCTGTGGTTCACTCTCTAGTCAAGAAACCATCTCTTGACGTTGACGCCCCAGCAAGTTACTGGCCAGTCACTAACCTTCCCTTTTTAGGAAAGGTTATTGAGTGGGTAGTGGCCCGTCAGCTGCAGGTGCATCTGGACTGCATCAGTTTTCTAGTTCCCGCACAGTCCGGCTTTCAGCCAGGTTATTGTATGGAGACAGCATGGTGGCCTTGGTCGACAACCTCCTCATATAACTAGATAATGGTCGTATGATCGATCTCATTCTGTTAGATCTGTCAGCAGCTTTTGACACTGTTAATCACGAGTTGTTGATGATGTGTCTGCGTCATTTGGCCAGGGTGGACAGAAACAATTTGTAATTGTTCTGTTCTTACCTGACGGGTAGGTCCCAGCTGGTGGTACAAGGGGATTACTCGATGTCTGATTGCTGTGGGGGAGTGAATGAGGGTGAGCCAACTGAAGCTAAATCCTGACAAGACAGAGGTGATGCTGGTGGGGAGGGCAGTGGGTGTGAGGTCCCCCATCATTGGGTGTCTTCAGACGTTACGAGATCACGGTGAACCACGGTGAATACCCACCTGTGGTCACCGTGTCTCGAACGTCTGTTTGCGGGGTGCCAGATCTTCGCCACAGTGAATCCCCACATGGGGTCTGTTTGAACCACGCTTCCCGGGCTAGCCGGGGGAAGGTCCCGGGAAGCGTGGTCAAACGGACCCCGGGCCGGGACCAACGAAAAGTAACGTCTGGCCGCGTGCCACGGCCCGGGATCCCCGGTGGGATCCCGGGCCACGGCGCATCCGGCCCGACGCGGCGGCCGCAATGGCCCCGCCGCCCGCCCGTCTCCTCGGAGGGCGGGCGGCGGGGTGCGTGGAGGGGGCGGGGCCGTGCGGCCGCACGTTGCGCCGCGCTGCCCCGGCCCCTCCAAGTTTCCCCGCCGGGATCCCCCTGGCACGTCTGTTGTGGTGTTACGGGGTGACCCCAGCAGGGAATGAAGCTGGTGGTTTCGGTACGGGGCCAAAGGGCCCTGTAACGTCTGAAATCACCCATTGATGGGGTTTGTCCCACGTTGGTCTCCCAGGTTCAGAGTTTGGGGGTACTCCTTAATCTGCAGCTCTGCCTGCATCTCCAGGTGGGAGCTGTGGCATGGAGTGCTTTTCACCAGTTACATCTGGTGAGGTGGCTTTGGCCATATGTCGCAGACTCCAACCTGACCACTGTCATCCACGTCTTCATTACCTCAAGACTGGACTATTAAAATGTGCTGTACATGGGGCTACCCCTGGTGATGGTAAAGAGGCTGCAACTAGTGCAGAATGCGGTGGACTGTCTCCTTACCGGGACGGGTTGCCATGAGCACATTACCCCAGTGATCCATGCTCTGTACTGGTTGCCTCTAGTATTCTGGGTCCGATTCAAGGTGTTGGTATTTACCTACAGAGCCCTAAATGGTCTAGGCCCCTCCTATCTGTGAGATCGTCTCACTCTCCATGCCCTGGATTGACCTCTGCGGTCTGCCGGGAGCACCCTTTTTGGTGGTCCAGGGGGCTACAGTGGAGAGCGCATTCTCGGTGGCTGCGTCTAAGCTGTGGAATTATCTTCCAGTGGGTGCCCAGATGGCCCTGGACCTCATCTCGTTTTGGCGTCAGTGCAAGATCTGGCTGTTCCGCCAGGCCTTTGCTGAGGGAGATGGGTGAAGGGTGTGAGTTAGGGAGGGTGGGGTCTTTTTCTGTATTTTTATGTCATCTCTTTTATTTATAGGATGTATTTTATATGTGTGGGTTTTACTGAGGTTTTAATTTTTGTAAGCCGCCTCGAGCTGCATAAGCAGGAGAGGCGGGGCATAAATGATGGATAAATAATAATTAAAAAATAATAACTCCTACACCACCATCTATGATCACTCGCAGCTCTTCTAGCTTATTCCTCATACTTTTTGCACTTGTTATTAATATTAATATTGAGGCAATTTGGCAGCCAAGGAGAACTTCAGGTCAGGTTTCTAGTCAGCACAGAGATGTTGTAGCATGATAGTTAGAAAGGTATATGAGCTATATGACAGAATGCATTATCATGTAATGTATGTATTATCAAATCTGTTTATTCCTGTACCTTGGGGTCACCTACAGAAGCATCTGTTTCTCAGTTAGCAGGCAGAAGTGTGTTGTGCAGTACTGATACAACAATGTGTGCATTTAATTAGAACAACAACAACAAAAATCATGCTGGAGGTAAAATAAATTGCAAATGGTTTCTGAATTACTGTATGTGGAGCACTCTTAAAAAGCACTGTACTGTATTAACCTTGCTCAAAATCAGATCTTGTTAGGACATTAAACCTTGTTCAGTCCTTGTTTTAGTGCTTTGGATGTATTAGGAATAATTTATCCATGCCTTTCCTTTTTTAATTTATGTTGGTGATTGTAGTTCCTTGAGAAACATGCATTGCATATTGATCTTAAGTCCACTTTAAAAAAGCAAGAACAACAACTAAACAGAGCTAAAGCACAGAAGAAGTTGTAAGGACTCCTATTTCTTCTCCCCTGCTCTGCCTTTAACTTGGACATATCACTCAGAGACAGGGTTATTACAGCGTACTCCTACATTTTGTACAGAGCTGGACATACATGTAGTTGCACTGCACAAGAAGTAGATGTAGGATGACACATGGTGTTAACACACATGATGCTCACCCATTATAGCCTACTATGGCCTTCCTGGGCCAGAATCCAACCCGCATATTTGTTAGGTGCCAGCACAGGCCCCAATCAGCAGCTGTTCCTAGGCAGCTGCCCAGGAACATGTGAAAGAACCAGGCTCACAGTCTGAGCCTAAGGGCTGCCCATGTTGACTATTATGGGCCACAGCAAGCAAGCATGCTTCTTCGCACCGCCATCCCAGTCCTGGTGTGGGGGTTGCCATGGCAACTGCCATGGCTGCCCATTATTGGCAGTCATGATTGCCCACCATGGAGGGGGTGGGGCGAAGCATGGGGGCGGGGCCATCTGGCCTCACATCTCTTCCGGCCCCACCATCCCCAGCCAAGTCAATCTGCTAGAACGTTTGTTCAGTTCCCCGGCCTGACCCAATCTGGGGTGCCTCCCTTCCCCAGGACATGTAGCTGGCATACTACCTGCATGTATATTAACACCCTAAGAAACATCACAGTTTGGTCCACCTTGCTCCCTCAAGTAAGTCATGCCGATATCTATGGATAGACAGGCAGCCAGCCATATGGAAGGGCCAGCCATATGGACCAGCCATATGGAAGTTGTTTTGCCCACTCCTGCATCTCAGACAAGGAAGTAAGTGGCCTTCTACTTTGCACCTGTTAATCCTCTTTCCAAATGTGTATCTACTACAGCCATTTAACTAATCTTCACAAATAATGAGTCTATTTCTTTGTGTGCTTAACAAGAATTAGGCTCAGTTTGGTGGTTGGCATCAGTTATAGATGTCTGTCTCTTGACACAAATGCCAGTTGTTCCTTTCTGTTTTTCTCACTCTACAAATGTTCAACTTTGTCATCTTAGGGTCTTAATACATGAGAGGGGAGGTCCCCAGGGCCTGACATTACTCTGTGGGGACCTCAGCTGGCAGCCGCAGGCTCTGCGTGAAACCAAAACAAACAGGCAGACATTCCCCTGCCATGGTCCACCCGTGTGTTGCCTCCACCTCTCTTCACACCATAGAGTTTTATTTGCTCACCTCTTGATTTAGACTGGCACCCGCAACTCCATAGTGCATGTGCCCCAACAAAAGGGGGCGGCACGGGGACACCACGTGGGTGCCCCATAGCCCCCAACACACAGGAGGCAGCCGTGGGGTAGTGTGTTGTCCTGCATTTGCCTGGATTTGTCTTCATGGTGGGCCCCACATTATTGTTTGTTGCCATGTGGAGAGGCCCTAGGGTGATCACCTGGCAGCCATATGATACACAAGCAGGTGAATGCGAGCTGTATGGGGGTAAATGTGGGGCAACATCTTGTTTAACACCCGTAGCCCCTCAATAGGACATAGGTGTTAAAAACGAGATGTTACCCCCCACATCAGCCGTGGATTCAACTGCCTATCTGAATGGTGGCTGCCAGATGTTTGCGCTGGGCTACCCCAGGACCGCTACCCATGTCATCATCCCAGGAGATGTGGAGCATGCCGTGTTGGCAAATCCAGGCAAAACTGGGCAATGGGGCCCCATAGGGAAACTGCACATCTCTTGGGGTGGGCCACAAACACACACCCCTCCTGCCGCTTTTACTTTTCATCTGGATCCCAGGCATACAGGTCGCTCCTGCCTGAGTGTTCCCCTTTCTTTTTCTTTGATAGCAGTGCTTATCCCAAGCTTGTTAAAGTGAGAAAAAAGTGCTCCACAATGAAGTGGCCAGGGCTGTTAACCTAGGGCTATTAGCCTAGGTGTTAGTTTTTCTGCTAATCAACACAGACTTGGATGGAGGAGGCAAGATAATAGTTCTACCTCCTCCTTCCTGTCAGTTTATGGTTGCCCAGTCTAGCGAGAGCCAGATCCTCCATTTTGTCCTGATGCATAGTGTAGCAGGGTGTGGCTCCCAGGTGTAAGTCCCTGCAGGATCAGACCCCCGGGGTCACTTTCAATGGGGAATTCAGCTCAATGTCCAGTCACTCTTGGGAATTGAGTTTGTTTATTATATAAAGTTCCTCTGCCTCAGGGCTGCTAGCTCATCTGTCTGCATCCTGCCGTCCCAGAAGGCATCCATATGCTCTCTATACTGCTGCCGGAAATACAACTCCTCTGGCATCCCAAACCCTGTGTAGCCTCAGCTCTGCCAGGCACAGCTCTCCGACAGACTACTCATGACTCTGGCCTGCTTCAGGACCTTGGCTAACAGTCTTCTTAGGTCAGCACTCCAGTAGCTGGCCCTTCTTGGTTATCCCTCTCAGCAGGACTTCAGCACTGGGGAGCGGTCCTACTGGAGCCCAGGATATGTGTTCCTAGCCACAGCCACATGCAGACTGATCTCCCCTCAGTCTTGTCCTCTCTTATATAGCTCCAGAGGACATGGCTAGCCCTTAAAGAGCCAGTAGCATCCTCACTCACTCTGAGCTTTACCAGCCTTGTTTGCCTTCAGGCTTCCTCAAGTCTACAACGCTGGCTCTGCTGAAACCATGCTCTCAGGGCTCGTTCAACCATGCCCAGCACCAGTGTCACTCCCTCTTGGTGCCCTGTTAAAGGGTCAGAAGCCCCGCAAGGTATCTACCTGCCACACGGATATTCCTACCCTAAAAACCCTTTCAGGTTTAGCACGTAAGTTAAGTTGTCAGTTACAATAACAGGCATGGAAATTGTAAGTTAAGGCAGAAAAAAAGACAAAAAAGGGGTGAACTGCATCTTAACTCCTATGTCATGTAAGGTTCAGGAGCGTTTCATGGTTTTTATGGTAGGTATGTTCCCCATTTGTCTGTAGGATACTATGCTGTTGTGTTTTGCAGCTGGACTTATTAGTATTCATATTTGAAACTAGTGGGAGGAAATACTACCATGCTGTTTTGATGGGGGTGGTGGTGGATACTGCAGGGTGTGGGTAAATGAGAAATTCACCTTAACTTCTGCGGCTGGTGGCATTGTCCTTGTGTTTAGCATCCAAGTTCGCTGTGGGTCCCTTGCGGTTGAAAGTGTCTGTACTAGGGGTGGGAATACCGGTAAATCCGGAATCCGATAATGCCGGTACTGGGCGTACCTGCATTATCGGATTCAACCCGGTAAATCCGGTCCCGTTACCGTATTCCTGCAGCTGCCAGTAAGTATAGACCCGATCCATGGGGGGGGTGTTTAACACCCCCCCAACCCCCCAGGGATCACCCCTACTAAAGTTGCCAGTGCTTTACCTTTGCGGAGCTCCGGGTGCAACGGCGGCGGCGGGCGGTCCAGAGGCCTCAGCACCGGCTGTGGCTGCTGGCGTCAGAGACGCTCTAGGCCTTCCGGGGAACTTCCGGGTTTCCCCGGAAGGCCTAGAGCG
>QEPC01014446.1:4783000-4798417 GCA_003113815.1 Sphenodon punctatus
TGTTCGGCCATTTCGTAGTTCGGTGTTCGGTTCGGTTCGGTGTGTTCGCCATTTCGGTGTTCGGTGTTCGGTCCGTTCGGTGCGTTCGTGTTCGTGTTCGGTTGTCCGAACAGGCCGAGTTCGGGCCGAACACCGAACTACCGAACCGCGTTCGCCCATCCCTACTGCATACTAAGTACCAGGCTGATTCCTTGGGTACTTGGTAAAATTGCATTGAATACCAAGATATTTGGTAAAAAACCCAAGTAATTTAGAATAACGAGTTTCAACAGTATTTGTGGCCTCCCTCTCTTGCAGACCTATCTAGTGGACGACTGTAATGTACCTTGCATTAAAAACAAAAGATTGCCCTTTAATGGGCTGTAGTATATGACACCGCTGTTATTGAAACAAGAGTTGTCTAATTTATATTAGACTGAAACACTTTTATACCCAGTGAACTTGGATTACTTAAAAATCATTTGACATTCTTGTTTGCTAATCAAATTAGAGCTTGTTGATTCCTTTCTATTTGATCAAAATGCAAGTGCCTCATCCAAAGCAGAAGGGGAGTAATGTAATGGACTGCCTGTAGCTGCAAGGCCTGTTTTGACTCACTTTCATCTATCTGCACTTAACTTTTAGTGCAGAGAACAAAGGTTATTCCACCCCCAGAGCATCAAATAGTAGGCAGGGGCGGGGGGGGGGGGACCCTAGCTGCACTGAAAGTGTTCTTAATATTCTCCATAATTTTGTTCATATTCTACCTTGAATGAATTTTATGCCAAGCTAGCGGGTGAAATTGTAAATGAAAAAGCCACAAATTCCCAATGTACCTGCATAATACATGTTTTTAGCCCAAATGTGATTTTAGATGTTTTTATTAAGACCAGATTTTGTTAGTTGCTTGTTCAGATCCTTGCTGTAAATATGCATGAATAATTTTTTAGACACCATAACAATAAACAGCCACATAGCCTTGTGCCGTGTAATTTTGCAGCAGTGTTTACTGTAGACTGATGTCCTACTGTGAATATTTTATTTGTTGTGGTTTCTTTTAATTTGATATCTAAATTATCAAAATGCTTCATTTTTGGGGGTGGGGGTGGGCTTCCCTGGATTTTTTTTTTTTTTTAATGTGTGAATGCATTCAGAATAAATAAGTGTAATGCACACGGAAAGCAAGGTTTAATAATAGGGCTAAATCCATCACACACGTTTCTCAGAATTTGTGTAGGGAATCTTAGGGGTGCGCGTGTTGTTTTCGTTATAACAATAACGATAACGAAAATTGTCATTTCCGTTTTTGTAATTGCAATAACGAAAACGACAACCGAGAATAACGACAACAATAACGAAAACAACAACTGAGAATACCAAAATCAACAACCGAGAATCCTGATAACAAAAACAAACAAAACGAAAATGAAAATGAAAACAATACCAAAAAATGATAACGAGAAACGAAAATGACAGTGTCATTATCATTTTCATTATGAGTGCTGTGGCAGTGGGGTTTTGGTAGGAAAATGTGGAGAGGGGAGGAGGGAGCAGACATCTCAGAGCCCTAAACAGGGTTGAACTCTTGAGCTGTGCCTGTGTTGGGAGGGGCGAGCAGCTCAGCAGTATCTGATGGATGTATTGCTGGCCAATGAGCAGCGCAAGCAGGCCCCAGCAGTCGCATGGCACTCTGCGATTGCTCAATGCCTGCTGCCTCCCACAGCCAACGGGGGCTCTGGGGGAGGGCACTGCAACCCTTTATAATGGGCCAGGTTTTTTTCTCTCTGTTCTGTGAGAGCTCTGCTTGTCAGGTTGCGTTTACAGAACTGTGGTGCTTGCACACACAAAATCCCCCCTAGTCCTCATGTATTATCACAAATACCTTTCCTCCCTCATACTCTACATTTTACCTTCTCCCTATCCCTGCCCTTCTCCCCTTGTACATTATATATAGATAGGTAGTATATATATATATATATATATATATATATATATATAGATTAGATTATAATCCTTAGATTTAGATTTAGATTAGTTGTGCACGGGAATCGATAATGATAACAATACCAAAAATAAAAACTTTGTTTGAAATGGTATCAATATCAATAACGATATTGATAATGATATTAGTGATGTTTTTAAACTGTTGTGGGTTTGGTTTAATGTTGTTGATTTTATTGTTATTATTGGGTTATTGGGTTTTATAATATTGTAAGCCACCTCGAGATACTGTAGGCACATGGTAAAAGTTTTTGTATAAATAAATAAATAATAGTGTGGGGTGTTGGGCAGATGAGCACCCCTCTTCAGGACAGCTGGGCTACTGCCAGAGTTCCTGCCATGGCTGGGGCAGGCTGAGGTGCTGGCCACACAAGCAGGTTCCCAGCCCTGCCCCAACTATCGCTAAAAACACACATTATGGCAGCATGCTGGCGCCACGACCCAGTCCAGGGTGTAAATCCTGAGTAGGCATGTTCCGGGACGTGTCAGCGCACTGACCATATGAGCCCACCGCTGTATCGCCGTCCCACCACCCGTGGAGTCTCAGGAGGGGGAGGGCCATGATGGACATACAGCCAGCCAGCCCCACTCCCACACAACTCCCAGAACCCACCCCCCAACAAGATGAGCAGCCATGGTGGTCAATGATGGCCAGCCATAGTAGCGGGCCATGGCAGGAACTGATCTGGACCGAGTCATGGTGGGTCATAGCAGACATGTTAGCCCACTGTGGTCCACTTTGACCCAGTCAGGCGGGCCTTAGACTAGGCTGTGACTTTGGGGGTTTCCCAAAATCAGAGTCCAGCCTAGCTGCTGATACAGTCCAAGGCAAGCAACGGACGGCCCCTGTGGTCATCTGGGGACACCCTCCTGGAAGTCCCACATTATCGGCGGGTTCGGGTGGACAGGAGGGCATTCTCAGCAGCTACGCCTTGGCTCTGGAATTCCCTCCGGGTGAAGGTTTGCCTCAGCCTGAATCTTCTCGCCTTCCAATGAAACTGTAAGACCTAGCTCTTCCGCCAGGTGTTTGGCGGGGGTGTGTGTGGTAAGTTGGGCTGAGGGGAGGGTATCTTCTTTTTATGTTTGGTGTTTTATTGCCTTTTTATACTGTTATTTTTATATATTTGTATTTATATTTATATTATGATTCTTATTTTATATTTTGAATTTGTAAGCCGCCCCGAGTCACTTTTGCAAGAGTTAAATAGAAATAGAAATTAAAATAAAATAAAATCCTGAGCCAACATCTGGCACTGTACAAACAGATGTGCCAGTGGCTCATGAGGCACAGCGGGCCTAAGCACATTGTCACGATTGTTTTTACCCTATGTTGCCGTGTCTCACTCTGCCAGATTTAACTCGGCAATATCTAGGTTAAGCTTGCCTAACACAAATGAGGCCGGTTGGATCAGCATCATGGGATTTCTTTTTTCTTTTCTTTTTTTAAATTATCAGCCTCAGAGTATATCAGTTTTCAGTTTCATTTACACCCAGCTCCACGATTAAGGTGAGGTAGGTGGCCACCTAGTGTGGCATATGTGAGAGAGGCAGCAAAGTTCCAAGCTTCTTATATATGCCACCCCAGGGCAGAGATCAGGCAGTGGATTGGGCAGGACAATAGCACTGCGGAAGGGGGAGCTGGGAGATCAGGGGCAAGGGATAAAGTCACTGGGGTGTGGAGGACAGTAGTGGTGGGATTTAACGAGTGCGGCACACTGCAATTCCTGGATCAAAGAGATTTGACCCATTAGGCCAGTGCTCTGTTGATAGGCGGGTCTGGCGTCATGCACCTGCAAAGCTCTCCAGCGTGGTCCTGCCAGGCCCCCCCCCCCTCCTATTCTGGTGTATCCTGCCTCCCCTTCAGGATTTGTGGGGCCCAGGGTGAAGATAAAATGTGGGTTCCCTGGTGGCCCCTCCCCCTTGGAGGTAACCTCTCTGGTGCCCTGAAGGTGGTCATGTTTGGGGCCCCACTGAGAGGGAATGGTGCCCCCACAACCTGTCCTGGAGAAAATACAGGTCACAGTGGGGCCCACAATAAGAGCGGGGCCAGGGGCACCCCAGGTTGTCCTGTGGTAAGGCTGGCCCTGCCCATCACAGCATGTCCCCACCACCTCGTACCTCAGGCCCCTCAGTCTCCCCGTTCTCCTGCCTCCTAACCCTTACGCCAGTAGGCTCCCCAGTACACCACCCATCTGAGCCCAGGAGTTCCCCGTTATTCCTTCCACCTTGGGCAGCAAAATCCCTATGGCCAGTCTTACTAGGCCCCAAGATGAAAGGTGACTTACATTACTCATGGTAACTAGAGTTAATGAAATTAAATTTAAAAGGGAAAACTAAATTGAATATTAGCAAATTTGTTTTGGCAATCATGTACTAGTATTAGATTAGGCTCATCTTGGGAATTAAACTAGTTTAGATGAGGCACTAGCTACATGGTTAAAAACAGGATTGGGAATCAAAAGACTTCATTGGAACAGTTTTAAAAATGAAATTACCCATTTGCAGAAAATGTTGACATTTTGAATTAGTTTAAAACTGAATTGGAATGGAAGATTGAAATACCAAAAGATTTCTCTGAAACGAAGTGTTTGGAAAAGCTTGGACTGAGAAACATCAGGATTAAAAAATGTTTCCAGTTTAGATGGAAACTAAATAAAAAAACTAAAATAAAATATTGGTTTCAGTCAGCGCTCTGACATATGCCTCAATTTTTCAACCAAAGAAAATTAAATGAAATTACATTTATGAGGAAAATAAGCAAAATTAAAAGTGATGATTTGTTTTAAAATTTAAAAATCAGTGGGTCTTTTCACATGCCCCCCCCCTCCCCACCACACATGTGTGGTGGTGGGAATGCCTGTGCGAACGCTGCAGCAGGTGCGGGGGGGATGGGTGGGCGCCCGTACGAACTGCTCCCGCAGTGGGTGCAGGTGTGTGTGCGCTCCCGCGCTCCACCCATCACCCATGCACGGAGAAACGGGCCCCAATGCTGGTTGCTCCATGCATGGATGTGGGTTTGCACCTGTGTGAACGGACGCACACCCACCATGTGCACACACCCATCCCCCCACCTACCGCGGCCTTGAAAATTTTAACTTTTAGCCATTTACTACTTGCATCTTCCCAAGTGCTAACCATAGTATTATCCATGTGAATGATCAGCAACTTAATTTCTGTTCCTGGTTTTGACAAATGGGTGTTAACAAATGAGACATTAGCCGGCTGTGGACTGGGTTTGGTCTGTGTAGCTCCTACCCATCCCCCTCTCGCATGTTTAGCGTGTCCAGCCTAATAAATGTGCATCCCCCAGTGTGTCTTTTCATGTGCTTTCATTCAGCCTTTATTGGCAACACCAGTGAGAGCAAGAGCGGAGAGAGAAGCTGGAAGTGGTCGCTCCCCGGACAGTCTAAGATTTTTGCCTGTAACTCTATGGTGCTGTCGCACCCATATGCACGATGGCACTGCACACAACCTAATTGGTGGGATATGGACACATGGACGCACGTTAGCCAGCATTCACTCACACAGTTGGGCTCCACCTTCTCCAAGACCCTGGTGTGAGTGGGGGCTGTGGGTACGGTGGGGGGTGGCCTAATGCCAGGTGGAGGCAAACACCTAATAAACAGGCAGGTGGACACCCGTATGGTCTGGGCTAACGTCTCCTTTGTTTTCACCCCCCTGACAACTTATATGTTTTGGGGAAATCCATGTGAGGTGTTGAGCTTCCTCATCTGCCTTTGCTCACTATTATTATACACAGATATAGAAGTGGATGCCCTGGGAAAGGAAGTGTCTAGGCCAACTAATAAATCTTTTCATTTTGATCTAACAAAGGGATTTGTTTTAAAAGGCTTCTTATGTATGGGATAGAAATTATAAAAATAAAACAAAACAAACAAACAAAAATACCCCTCCCACCTAGAACTAAACTAGGTACTTAAATTAGTAGCCGTGGGTAATGCCTAGGGGTGTGCATTTCATTTTTTTTTGTTATGATAATGAAAATTATTTTTTTTAATTTTATTTTAATTTATCAGATTAAACAATTTTTTATTAATGAATGCCATTTTTTTTTTAATACAGCAAAGTCATACAGCAGAACTAACAATGTTTTTGCCTTGTAGCATTCTGTTGTCCAATTTCTGGCCTGTAGCTGGATGTGCGTAATTCCTTTTCTGATGCTAGATCCACCATCACAGATATATGCCGACTGACATCTTGCAAATACATAATACATTTTTAACTAAAACTCATGGAAAAAGAAAGAAAAGGGAAAAGAAAAAAAAAAAGAAAAACCCCACAAACAAACAAACAAACAAATAAATGTGCATACTAAATACTAAAATAGGTGTGTATATGGGTATTTTCAGACTTTACGAGATCACGCTCAACCACGTGGAATTCCCACATGGTGATCGTGATCCCGTAACGTCTTTTGGGGGAACGGAAGCTCCCCGCCAGATGTTCACCCCCATGAATCATGGGGGGGGGGGGAAATCACATTGACCACGCAAACGGAGGTCCTGGCCGGACCATCTCCGTTTGCGTGTTGAATGTGATTCCCCCCCCCCCCGTAATCAAGGGGATCGTCTTGTCTGTCCCCTGACCACGGCCCAGAATCAGCGGTGAGATTCCAGGCCATGGTCAATGCCCCAGGGGGGATGGCGGGAGCTGCGGCCGCATTGGCCGCAGCGCCCGCCTGTCTCCCAGAGGGCGGGTGACCAAAGGAGCGTGAGGGGGCGGGGCTGTGCGGCTGCACGTTGAGCCGCATGGCCCCGCCACCTCCCCCGATTCCCTGCCGGGATCAGCCGGCTCATCTGTTTGACGGCCATTTTGATCCCAGTGGGGGATCAATCGGTGATTCCATAACGGGGCCAATACCGGCCCCGTCACGTCTGAAAATACCTATAAACTTATTTATGGGGGTGGAGCAGAGGATCATGGTGGGGCACAAAGATCTTATGCAGGCAATAATTTCTGGATGTCTGTTGGATGCACGAGGAACCCGAGTGTCACTGGTCATGGACCAGATACCTATTTTATAGGAATTGTTTCAGACAAATGTTGTTTCTAATGTTTCTCACTACATTAACCTCATTGAGTATTGACCAGATTGTGCTCCATATCAGATAGTACTGGTCGAGGTCTTCCTTTATATTTGCTTTATATTTTTAATTAGCGTTCCTTGTATCATCTTCCAATTGGAGGCAATTGTATGAATCACCACCAACCTAAGCTGTTGGCAAGTATCTATCCTGGCACTTATAATTCCCTTTTTTTGGAATAATCCCAGAAGTGCAATGTCTGGAAGGAAAGGGATGACTGTTCCCGTAATCAAATCAAATTTCTTCCAAACCTCTTGCCACAACCTGGCTACTGGTGGACAGTACCACCAGCAATGAAGATATTTTCCCTGTTCTCTACATTTACGCCAACACTGGTCAGAGTAGTGTGGGTGAATCTGAGATATGTGCCAAGAAGTAAGATAACTACGGGTCGTCAATTTTATCTGAGGTTCTTTTAACACTAGAGAGGTCGAACAATAATCCATATTGGTCCAAATAAGGTTAACTTTGTCTTGTGTAAAATCTTTATTTAATTCCTGACACCATGTTTCAATATAACCAGCATCAGGAAAATGAAACAACCTATATAATTCCCTTTGGACTCGTGAAAGGATTTTTCCATCTGACGAACCAGTGAACATCAGATTTTCTAGATTATTTGGTTTTCTTAAAAATTCTTCTCGATTCACTGAGCCATTGAAGATTGAGCGAATTTTAATATAATCGAAGTGTGGGATTTTTTCTTTAAGAGCTAATTTTATGGTCTCTTTTGACTTGAAGTCAGTGTTGACAAATAAGTGTAGTGCTCTTTCGATTCCACTTTCTTTCCATTTTTTTGCCATGGATTGATTTATCCCAGCAGCCTTAGGGTGAAAACAGACATGACACTAACCACCGTTTAACCACCCTTGGTGGTTATTTATGCATGTTGCAGGGCTATATTGGTGCCCTATGCAGCCCTGCAACGTGCATAAATGACCACTAAGGGTGGTTAAAGGGTGATTAGCGTCATGTCTGTTTTCACCATTAGTCAGTTCTCCAAAAAACAATATGAATGGATTTATACCGGTGTCATCTCCATTTTTTGTCGGCATTTTTGCCATATTTGCAGTGCTAGCTTTGCAAAAGGGTGCTGTGCAATCTTAATTTTATTATATGGTTTGTTTTCAGTTATAACCGCTTTGAAGGATTTTATTCCCAAACTGTTTTGTTCAATCAGTGCCCATTTTGGTATTAACAAATCTTTGGTCCAGATTTTGATGGCTCTCAATATTGAGGCCCAATAAAATAGTTTTAGATTTGGAACCCCCAAGCCTCCTGTATTTTTGTTCAAGAGAATAAAGCTGCTTCTGATTCTTGATTTTTTGTAATTCCAGATAAATGTAAAGAGTATTTGATTGACTCTGTTCAAGTAATCTGGTGGCAATTCTATTGGTAGCGCTAATAGGGGGTAGAGTAATTTTGGGTATTTTCAGATGTTACGAGATCACAGTGAACCACGGTGAATACGCACCTGTGGTCACTGTGTCTCGCACGTCTGTTTGGCAGCCGCCAGATGTTCGCCACGGTCAATACCCGCAAGGGGTTAATTTGAACCACGCTTCCCGGGCTAGCCGGGAGAATGTCCCGGGAAGCGTAGTCAAAAAGATCCCCAGCGGGGACCCAAAAAAAGTAACGTTTGGCTGGTTGCCACTAGGGCTGATGCGGCAGCAGCTTTTACCGCGCCGCGATTCCGTTCCGCCATTTCGGAACTGCCCGCGCCACACCGCGACTTTTCTGCGGATATTCCGCTAATTCCGCCGGAATTCTGCAAATCGCGGAATTGCGGAAAAATCATGGAAAAATTGCGGAAATCGCGGAAAACCGCTATTCCGCTATTTTTTGGCGTTGGCGGAATTGCGGAAATTGCGAAAATGTCATGTTTCCACGATTCCACTAAGTTGCGGAATTAAATAAGCGGAACCGCGGAATGAAACTGCGGAATGAAAGCCTCTGCCATGCTGTTCCACTAATTGCGGAAACACTGTTTCTGCCGGAAATAGCTACCGCTGCGATATTCCGCTACAGCCCTAGTTGCCACGGCCCGGGATCCCCAGCGGGATCCCAGGCCACGGCGCATCCAGCCCAACGTGGCGGCCGCATTGGCCCCGCCGCCCGCCCGTCTCCCCAGAGGGCGGGCGGCGGGGTGCGTTGAGGGGGCAGGGCCGTGCGGCCGCACATTGCGCCGTGCGGCCCCGCCCCCTTCCAGATTCCTCGCCGGGATCTCCCCGGCACGTCTGATATGGCGTGACGGGGTGACCCTGGTGGGGAATGAATGGGTTGTTTTCGGTACAGGGCCAGGCAGCCCCGTAACGTCTGAAAACACCCTTGGCAGTAGCATCATTTTTACTAAATTAATTCTTCTCATCCAGGAAACCTGTAATTTGTTCCATATTTCACATTTGTTTTTGAATTCTTCAATTGTGGGAAGGAAGTTTTCCTTATACAGTAGATTAGGTTTTTTGGCTATATAGATCCCTAGGTATTTCAGGGTTTTTTTCTTGGATTTTAAAAATTGATAGGGCAGTTTTTGCTTATCTTGAAATTTTATCTTAATTAAAGATGAGGACCTTGGATATTTCCACATTTATTTTATACCCTGTAACTTTATCAAGTTGTGAAAGTAATTTGGCTATTGCTGGAATGGAAGAATATACATTTCTGAGAAACAGCGGGTATTTTCAGACGTTACAAAACCACGCTCAACAGTCAATTGGCAGTGGTGGCAAATAATTCCGTAACGTCTGTTTGAATCCCGCCAGATGTTCACCACAGTGAACCACTGGCGGGAATCAAAATAGCCACGCTTTCGAGGATGGTCCGGGGACCATCTCCGAAAGCGTGGTCAAAGTGATTCCCACCGGGGGTGAACACCCAGTGGCAATCACTTTTACTCCCCAACAGACGTGATGTTAACACACTCAAACACGGTGCAATTCACTGTGGTTGAGTGTGTCAACATCACGTCTGTTCCCTGACCCTGGCCTGGAATTGGTGGCCTTGTTCACCGCCGATTCCAGGCCGTGGTCAATCTCCTGGGGAGCGGGTGGGTGCCGTGGCCGCATTGGCCGCTGTGCCCACCCATCTCTGGGAGGGAGGGCTGCTGGGGAGCGTGGGGGGTGGGGCTGTGCGGCCGAACATAGTGCCGCTCAGCCCCGCCCACTCCCCAGATTCCCCGCCGGGATCAATACCGGCACGTCAACAGACGACTGCTGCCCTGTCATGTCTGAAATCACCCAGCATCATGTCATCTGCATATAGTGCTAATTTACATTGGGCATCTCCTATATTCACCCCCTGTATTTCCTTCATTTGCCAAATTTTAGCTGCCAATGGCTCCAAGGCCAGATTAAATAGTAAAGGAGATAGAGGACAGCCCTGTCTAGTGCCTTTTTAAAATCTCTATTACCTCTGTTTCCCCCCCCCCCATTTATTAGTAGTCTTGCCTTAGGATTTTTGTATATAAGTTTGATCAGTTCTTGAAAATTCCCTCTTATTCCCATTTTTTCCAGGGTAGCAAACATAAAATTGTGATTAATATAATCAAATGCTTTCTCAGCATCGAGGGACAGTATGGCCGCAGGGGTTTTGTTAGCATGTATATTATGGATGACATTTATGATTTTCCTGATATTATCTGCCCCTAGTCTTCCAGGCATAAAGCCCATTTGATCAACATCAATCAATTGATTTATTATCTTATATAACCAGTTCGCCAGGACTTTTGAGAAGATTTTAAAGTCTATGTTTAATAAAGATATTGGTCTGTATGCGGATCATTGTTCTCTTTCTCGTCCCTGTTTTAAACACATAACTATGTCCACCTCATACATTGTATTAGTTAGGGAATTTTCTTTCAAGAAAGAGTTATATACTCTGAGCAATAATGGTATGAGCTCCGTTTTAAATAGTTTGTAACATTCTCCAGAATATCCATCTGGACCACTTGCTTTATTACCTGGTAACTCCTTTATGGTCTTTGCTGCTTCTTCTGATGTTATGGGGAGGTTTAGTTTAGTTTAGTTTATTAAGGTTCAGCCTTTGCTATAGCCCAGACAGCATACAACATAAAGATCACAGAAAAACAATACAAGAAATTAAACAATGCAAGCCATACAATCAATAAATACAAAAATATAAAATATAAAATGCCAAAACTCAAGGCAATCAACTCCAATTAAAAAAGGTGACACATAACCTATGGCGGCTTAAC
This sequence comes from Sphenodon punctatus, assembly GCA_003113815.1. Classification (NCBI taxonomy): domain Eukaryota; kingdom Metazoa; phylum Chordata; class Lepidosauria; order Sphenodontia; family Sphenodontidae; genus Sphenodon; species Sphenodon punctatus. Next base: position 4,794,299 of record QEPC01014446.1, read on the forward strand.
TCTTACAAAGTAGGGTTACATAGTTTAATCGTAAGTGGAGGTTCAACTTAAACCTGGGCTAGAATTGCCGTTTTTCCTTAATACTAGTCCTTCTCCAAGAAGCTAGCCAAACGAAGGATGCTATATTAACCAACTCCTCTCTGCTAACCAGGGAGAGGAGGAATAAATAACATCCCTCAGTCTCAAAGGACATTCCCTCCCTGAGTAGTGGGGATAGACAAGTTGCCCTCAGGGCTGAGTAATAGGTGCATCTCAGGAGAAAATGGTCCATAGACTCCACCTCCTTAATACTGCAAGTGCAACACCTCTGATCGTATTTTGCCCTATGGTATCGCAAGACTGCGGTCTGTACAAGCTGAAAGTGGAGCAAAGTATAGCTCCTCCACAGTCTAGGGTTACTCAGATAATCCAAATAGGGTTCCAGTGTAACATCGTGTTTCATACGTGCTAGAAGAGGAGCCACCTTTCAATCAGAGATCGCGCTAGGTCTTTCTGATGTGCGATATCCCTCAGTCTCTGGTATACCTCCCTCTTAATAGCAGGTACCTGCTTACCCTCAAAATACTGGAAGGAAAAACCCAGCCCCACAAGAAGGGCCCCCAAGTACCTTAACCAGGGGTAAGACCTTGGCCCTGCGTTAGCCAATTCTTCCTTCAAACACTGGACCAGTAGGTGTGATTCCTGACAAGATAGGATCTGCAACCAAAACCTAACATAGGACTTCTTCACATGCATATCGATAGCAGTAATACCTGTTTTGTCCCTCAAAATGGCCCCTGGGATACTAGGCCCAGTTCTGAGCAGGTACCGAAAGAAGGTGTTTTGAACTTTTTCCAAAACAGCAATATTTGGGTATGGAATCAACTCAGCCCCAAAGGCAGCGGCAGGGGGCACCTTTGCTTGGTATACTTTCAGAATGGCAGACACAGCAATCCCTTTTGATATGCTCGTGGCCCTACCTAGGGCTCGGCCTGCCTTCAGGACCTCATTTGCCCTGTTCTGAAGGTCCGCACTCCAAGTGCCTATAGCTGTGAAAATGACCCCCAAGTATTTAAATGCCTTGACCACGTCCATATCCCCAATAGCAGTCCTCCATCTAGCACTTTTAGGCTTCTTACCCATGATCACAATTTTGGATTTGGAGGCATTAAACACCAAGCCATCGATCTGACAGTACAGTTGCAATTCCTCCAGTGATCTTTTCAAACCTATCTCCGTTTGTGAAAGCAGCACTATGTCGTCAGCAAATTGAAGTGCATTTACTTGGGTTTCTCCCACTCTACGCGCATGTGTATCCCTAGTTCCCAAGCATTTGATTAGATCTGCTACGTATAAATTAAAGAGTAGTGGTGCCAGGACACAGCCCTGGCACACACCCCAATGTATACCGAAATTGCCATCCTGCCACAAAGAGTTGCCCCGTTTAATTGTGGCCTCGTTATTAGAGTACAACTGAATGATAGGCAACAGCAGCTTATCACAAACTCCTAGGGCCCTAAGTTTAGCCCATAACCTTGCACGGGGAACCATATCAAATGCCTTGGTCAGGTAATGAACGCCAGGAACATTTTACCCTTTCTAACCTTATGGTACTTGAAAATAATATGTTGAAGTATATAGGAGCAATCCGTAGTTGAGTGACCTGTCTTGAAACCAAACAGTTCCTGCAGGATCACTGCTTTCCCATTGGCCCACCTCTCCAAATGCTCGTGGAGAAATCTAGCATCTAACTTGCCGATCACAGATAGTAAACTGATTGATCTATACGCACCAGGGTCCTGTACCTTTACCTTTCTTAAAAATTGGTACTATGCAGCTTCTAGACCAGGATAGGGGGACCTTAAGGCCGTTACTGACCTTAAGAAATAGTCCTGATAGAATCGAGGCCCACCATCCTGGCGCTGCCTGAAGCATTTCAGCTGAGATTTTATCGGAACCTGGCACTCTTTGTTGCTTCAATGACATTATGGCCTTGAGGATTTTACCCTCGGAAAATTCCTCAGGATACCATTTAGTTAAGTCCCTTGGCTGAGGAGGCATCTCCAAGTCCTCAAGGGAGACCTGGTGATCTGTGTAGAGCTTCGTAAAAAAATCCACCCATACACTCATTGAAATAGCCTGGGAATTAGAGGTCCCCCTAGGCCGAGTTAACTTGTTCAATACAGACCAAAAACCACCCAGATGCCCAGTAGCTAAGTCTGCTGCCATTTTTGCCCATATTCTGGCAAATTACTCCCTCTTTTTGTATGGGGAGGTTTAACTCTGTTAAATATTCTTCTTGTAAGTTTGGTAGATTTATCCCTTGTAGGAATTACTGAATGTCCTCAGGATCTGCTCTATTATCTTGATAAATATTTTGGTAATATGAAGCAAAACAGTCTAGCATAGCTTTCCCTTCTATTTTTCCCCCCATGGTGGGGGAGTTAACAAAGGGAATATTAATTTCTCCCTTTTCTTTTCCACCCGCCACACAAGAAGTGTATCTGCCTTATCTGATTTTTGAAAAAAAACATTGTTTGGTGAAAAGTAGCTTTTTGACAACGTGCTTCGGTTTACTTTCTAGTAAATAAATTTGTTTTTTGATTCGCTGTATTTCCTCCCCATTCCTTTTTTCCTGTCTATTCAGGGATTTAATCTGGGTTTTATAACTCTGAGATTTGTTCTCTTTTACGTTTATTATAATGCGCCACTTGTGAGATAAAGTGACCTCTAAGTACTGCTTTTGCTGTTTCCCATAGAAGCTGGGGAGGAGTGGATGCTTGGTCATTCTGTTTCATGAACGCTATAAATTCTTCTTTTATGTATTCTGTTAAATTCCAATCTGCCTAAGCAGAATTTAGGTAATTTCCAAAAATAGGGTTTCAGAGTTGTCCCCCTTTGGTGGTGTATCTCTAAAATTAGTGCATTATGATCAGATAATGCTACATTTTCTATTTAGCATGACTTAACTCTCATACCTTCTGCCCATTGCATCATAAAATGATCAATTAAAGTGTGTGTTTTATGATGGTTAGAATAGAATGTGTATTCCTTTCAGTGAGGATGAATCCATCTCCAAATTTCAACCCAGTCTTCTTTCTCGAACATATTTTTGATCCTAACTTGTTCTTTTGTGAGTTGTTTCCAACTAGATGTATCTGGCTCAGACAGGAGGCTGTTAAAGTCCCCACCAATTATCATGAGACCCTCTATATGGTTCCTAATGATTGGTATGATGTTTTTAAAGTACTCCGGGCTTTTCATATTTGGCGTGTATATATTTACAATTGTTATTACCATGTTTGCAATAGTTCCCACTACGATCAGGAGACTGCCTTCCACATCTCTGATGGTGTTTTTTATGTTGGAAATCTATATTTTTATATATACCAATGATTACTCCTGCCTTCTTTTGGGGGGCATTAGAGTAAAACAAGTAAAGTTTGGAATTGATGAAACGTCTATTATCCCCCCCGTAAAAGATGTGTTTCTTGTAATACAAAAATCTGTGGTTTGGTTCTATTAATCAGCTCCCATACGTTTTTTCCTTTTTATTGGATTATTGAGACCCCGTGCATTCAGGGACATCAATTTTAGTTTGTCTGCTGTTGTTGTATGTATTTTAATTTTTTTTTGTATTTTTCCCTCTTGAAAGAGGGACCTTACTTTAGAGATTGATGCTGTTAACTCTTGTACCAGATTGCTCCTCTTCCATCTCCCCTGCACAGTTTGTATTATGTCACACCATAAAAGCACAGAAGTTTCAATATCTAAAGTCGTAAAGAAAGAAAAGAAAAAATCATCACCATTGTTAAACATAACAATAACATCATTCATTCTCTCTCTCACGGGGGGTTTTGTCCGGTGAGATGTGTGTAGGTCTTCCCCCCTCTCCCCCAATCATCCCTGTGGTATGTGAATCATTCTGTAGGAGTGGTACAGTTACACAAGGTGATTTCAGAAGTGACGCGTTCCAATTCACCACAGTGAATCCCACCCCGGTGTGAACGGATTTACCACGGGCTGTGGTGACACGTGCAGCCCCAACAGAAGTGACAGGATCGTGACCACCGCCCGGGGGCAATCAGAGAGAACATGGGCCGGGGGAACACAACAGACATGCAGTGGAGACGTGGACCG